>VZRW01007557.1:437197-528943 GCA_013398125.1 Aegotheles bennettii | reverse complement strand
GGAGGGCCCCGGGGTCCCGGGCAGGAGCTCCCCGGTGCGGCGTTCGGCGCGGTGTGTAAATATTTACGGTGGGTAAACAGGGCCGGCGGCTGCGGGCAACAAGTGTACGGCCCTCTGATTGCCTTTTTCCCCCGTCGATTTCGATAATTTCCTGTTCCCCCTCCTCGCCCGGCCCTGCCTCCCGCTCCCCGTGCCCTGACAATGCGCAGCGAGCAGGCTGCAGGGTGCGGGCAGCTGCCTGCCATGTGGGCTGCTGCCAGAGCCACTGAAGCAGCAAAACCGCCCGGCCCCGGGCCCTCCTGGGGCTCCGCTGCCCGGGGCAGGGGCTGTGCTGACCCCAGAGCCACCCCTCCTGCCGCCGCTCCCAGCCCCGAGCGTGTCCCTGGCCCGGCGGGCCTGCGCCGTGAACTTTGTGTTTTGGGTCAGCTCCAGAATCCCCCCCGGAGGACGGTGCTGCTGGGGGTGGTCTGTGCCGTGGGTATTTCCTAACGCTGCCCCCCTCTCGGTTCGCAGGCGTTCATGGCTTGAGCTCTTTCTGCCACCTCTCCCTTGGTATTGGCACGAAGCAAAGGTTGGCGCCCCGAACGCCTGAAAACGGTGGCGTTTTGCTGAATCCGGTGTTTTTAATCTGACTTTGGTGGGTGTGCTGTTGTTCTGCTGGTGTTCCTTGGCCACGTGCGGCGGGAGTTTTTCCATTGAGCTCAGGGTTTTTATCAGCAAGGTTAAGTTTTAGTTTGCCGTGTGCTTTCCAGATAAAGGTTGGGTACTACTACTGCTTCATAGAGGGAAGGAACGTGAGTCGGGACAACTGGATCAGTATTCCCATCTCTTCTGAAAGTGGCAACTGAACTCCTGGACGGCTGTAGTGATGCTGGGCTTTCCTGGATGGCTTTAGTGAAGTGGTATTTAATTCTCTGAATTTCACTGCTGACTCATTTGGTGACTCTGGGATCTAGCTCAGCCTCCCGTGTGGCCATGGCCACTGGGCTCTGCACAGAACCCGTGCCTTGGGTGGGGAATATGGTGAGCGAGGCTCTGGAAGTGTTTCGAGGCCGAGTCCCAGGATGCCACGGGAGGGATGGAAGTTCTGTGTGTGACAATATTTTATAACTTCAATTGAGTAAGTTTCAGTATGAGAGAGACTCTTGCAAAATGCTTTTAGTTTATTGAAACCAAATGCACTCAAACCCCAGTTTGTTGTTGCCAAAAGGGAAAAAGTAGAAGCTATTTTTGGTGCGAGAGAGGAGATGGGGCATGCACATGTCTGGGGCAGGAAAACAGTGGTACTTTGTTCTTCTGGCTTCATGTGGGTGGTGGTTTCTGTTATTTAGCTGTGTGCTTTTGCCAAGTTGCAAAACATACCTGGTTCTGAAAACCCTGCGGAGGTCAGGGCTGACTCTGCAGAGCTGGTACCGGGCTCGTATGGGAACACCTCCCACGCTGGCATCTCCGGCGCTGGAGGAGTGGGTGGATGCTTCTGGCTTCACACTGTGGAGGGCCAGGGAGGTGACTGGCATTTTTTCGTGACTGGATTTGAACTGAAACCATAAACTTGTTTCACGCAAGCCACCGAACAGCTGCTGCTGCTTGGCAGCACCTTTCACTTGCTAATGGCTGCGGTTGGATTGGAACCAAGTTGCCTCGAGTGGAGGTTGTACCAGTCCCTGGAGCCATCCTGCGCTAAATCCAAAGAGGGTTTGGTTCAGGCTGTGTTCACATCTTGTAATTAGGAGATCCAGTCTGGTAAAGGCAGTTCTGTTATGGTTGGCGAAGAAGGTGTGCATGCAGCTGTGCTGATAGCTACACGTGTTGAGAGCTACTCCTCTCATCTCCATGGCAGCTCTGGCTGACTGGAAGTGGGTCATGGGAGACATCTTCATCGTTCTTGACACAGCTGTAAATTACTTGTCCCCTGGATGGCTCCTGGTGTTCCTCCCGCTGCTGGTTCTGGTTGTTAGTGGCCTCTGCTGAAATACAGTCCTGCTCATGGTTGGGTCATCCTGGGAGAAACCTGCTTGAAGTCAACCTTAATTTACACGTTTGAGATGCTGTCATTTTCCCAGCTCTTTGGGGAGGAGGAAAGTTACGATCTCGTCAGTTTCTAGAGAAACGGGTAGAAAAGGAGGATTCAACTGGTAAATTTCCAGCAGTGGTCTTTGGATGGCTGATTTGAGAAGCTGGGAATGGGCATGGGTTTGAGAGGGCCTGTGGTTGAGGTGCACTCCTACCCATCCCTAACCTGGTGTCTCGCTCTGACCAGATCACTAGACGTGTCTGAAAATTGAGGCCAGGGAGGTGACATGGAGTTCAATGTGTCAGAGCAAGTCTGCTGGAGAGCTGGTGAAGGGGAGGCTCTTTCCTCATGAGTGCTTTGCCCGTTCAGCATGAGGGCTCGTGGCTCCCAACAGCAAAGCACTGGTTCCCTCCTGGGTTTTGTGCCTGTGAGCACCGATCCCCCAAACACAGACCACGGGCTGGATGCCGGGGTGCCCGGGGATGGAAATCCAGGGCAATGTCTGCTTAAAAGCACTGTTATCTTTGTGCAGCTGCATTTATGTGAGCAGTGGCTTGCTTCAGTCTTCCTGAGAGATTCGGTGGAGAGCAGGGTCAGCTCTAATGGAGTTGGAAATGAGGAACAGCAGCACCCAGTCACTCTGTGATTAGTGACTGAGGCTTTTGCAGCTGCTTAAGGGTTTGGGCATTGTGAGGTCGTGGTTTCTCATCTGGGATGCTGTGGCATAGGCTTTTGCATGGCTTTGAAGGACCCTGGCTGTGTATTGACACAGGAAAGTGGTGGAGAATTGCTATTTTTGGCTGGTCTTGTGCTGGCACACGGGCGTCGGGGTCTCTCATTTGCCCTGTAATGTCAGAGGGATAGAGCTTTGCACCACAGCTGAAAATGGGGATGTGTATGATTTAATGAGCATGCCTAGAGCAGAGATACTTTCTAAAAAAGGATTGAAGAGGGGAGCTGGAGCTCCAGAACAAAGGGCACAAAATGACCATAAGAGCCTGGTCAAAGTGAGGGAGGGATCTGTTAGGAAGGGGAGGGGGACAGAAGAGCAAAAGGAAATGAGTGATGGCAGTTTTGGGAAGTGAACCCAGATTGACACACGAGGCAGCAGCGGGACTGTACTGGGAACTGAGAAATCTGGGTTGCACCCCCAGTCCTGCTGCCCACCCCACTTGTCACTTCCCTTCTTGAGGCCACCAGCTCTCCCTTCCTGCCAGCAATAAGGGAGGACAGTGCCCAAGGAGGAGGGGGTGTTTCTGCTGAGCAGGCAGTGCTCGTGCGGTGCGGTTGCCCCTGCCATCTGCTCTTTGGGAAGTTCAGAGATGGCACAGGGCTGTGGGTGGGTGTACACGAAGAGGCACTGATTGCTGTGGACCCAGCTGCTAACAGTCACTGCTTGACCACTGGCCTGGATTTGACTTGGAGGTGTCCAGAAAGGAGCCCTGCCTGCAGGGGAGAGGTGCTTGTGCTGGAGGAGAAGTGGTAAAGATGGAGCTAGATGGCTGTGATTGCTACCATGGTGCTAGGGCTGGAGGAGGAGAGCTGGGGCAGAGGGGACATGGGGAGAGCAAAGCAATCAGCGTGGTTATGTGCCTGCTGGGTGGCACAGAGGATGCTGATAATGGTTAGTGCTCTCAAGCGCTTTATAGCTGCGGAGCACTGAACAAACATTAACGAATGTAAAGGATAGCAGCTTTGTCTAGTTACAGAGAAGGGAAGTTAACTCCAAATTAACTTTATGATCCGTGAAACTGAAGGTTATTTAAAAAAATAATAACATAAATGGAAATGCTGAAGTTTTCCAGAGTCGCTGAGTATGCTGCTTGTTGTTTAATGCCTTCCATTTTTTCACTCCCAGTCTGTGTTTTTGGCTCGGGAACAAATTACAAGCAATATCAGCTTACGCTTGGATTTGAACCCACATTACTCTTAGTCAGCTGAAATATTTCCCCTTATCGCCGCTCCCATAATGTTTATTTTAGACCGGATAGCATCATGGCTTTTCTGCTGGCTGTAGGGAAGAAGCCAGTCTTTGAAACAGCCCAGCACCTTGGAAAGAAATGGTCTCAAAGCTGGTTTGGTGAGGTACAGCTTTGTTTTCCACTGAGAGCTTTATGCGAGGCTGTGTCCCAGAACGGTTCGTGGCATTAAAAACCCAGGAGGCAGCAGATGGATGAATTGCTGACAGATTTAAATTCGTATGACAAACATAAAGCATTCAGATGTGAGGCTGCGGCGGGAGGAAGGTTTCAGGGGGAGGTGGAGACAGAAAGGTCGAGTAGGTTATGGTGGGTGGGAGGTGAGCAGGTGAAGGCAAACTCCAGCAGACTCAGCCTACAAGGGGAAGGGAAGCTCTTCAAGAGGAGGGATGTGGCGAGGAGCGTGTTCCCATCAAAGGGCAGGGAGCCCATGGTGTCCTGTGCCAGCAGCGGGAGGAGGAGGAGGATGGGGACTAAGTCCAGCCTCAGCAGCGTGGCCAAGAGGAGTGGGGCTGCCCTGGGAGGAGACAATGTGGTGTGGCCCAAATGGTTTCCTCCTGTGGGAAGTGGTCCGAGGGAGAGTGCCAGCGCCCGGGGAGGCAGGGGATGGTGTGGGTATTGTCTCTGGTAGCTGTGGCCCTGGCTGTGTCTCTCCCGGTGCTGCGTGTGTCGAGGGAGGGAGAGCCGGCAGGATTTCCTCTCTGCGGCGCGGGCTCCCGGGTTAACGACTAACCAAGCAGTCTGGGTTTATCCTTTCATTGTGGAAGAGAATTATTTACATAATACCACTGGGCGTAATCTTTATTTAGCATTGTTTCCCTGTCCCAACACTGGACAGAGTGGCGGTGCCCAGAAATGCAGTTTTGGCCCAAATACGTGGAAAGTTAACCCTTTCTGTCCGGGTGTGCTTCACCCTGCCTGTGCAGGGACTGGAGTTGGCTGTACATTGAAGGAATACTCCTGTGGCGTGGCCATCTGTCAGTTTTTCAGACCTTTATGTCTTCTAAACCATGTTTTCTGCAGGCCCTGGGTGCATCCGAGTGCTTCTCGCCAGCTTCCTAAGCAACAGAGTTGAGGTTTGTCCTGTGCATGTTAGGGCAGGAGAGCGGTTTGTACTGTGCTCCTCTGCGTCTCTATGGTGAAGAAGACAGAAAGAAAGCAATGTGTCAGCCTGTGGGTGGAGGATGACAGGATTTGGGAAGGTTCCTGGTGCACATCATCCCATTGTCTGTGATCGGTCCCTGAGGACTTGCTGTCTCCCAGGTGGGCAGGTTCCATCCTTCTCGGGCAGTGTGTAATTGCAAGGTTTGGAGGCTTAGGTGGCTGTTTGAAGAGCTGGGGCTGGATTATTGTGGTGCACTATGGTGAGGAACTGAACCCTGGGCTTGGGGTTCAGTGGGATGCGGCAGGGGAGTGAATGGGGGAGGAGGATGGCTGGCAAACCCTGAAAACCTGCCTGTACCTCCAGCTGTGCAGAGCTGGCTGGAGAGGGTGGAGGGTGTCTTTCCTCCATGCTGCGGGATGTGTGGGCTTCTAACAAACTGTGGCAAACAATGGAAAGTTGGCTTTCTTCTGAAGGTATTTTAAACCTTATAAAATGACTGCAATGGCCATGTTTTTATAGGACCAGATCTCAGTCGTCTGGTGCTTGATCACTTCGTAAATAGCTCAGTCCTTGGCCCCTGCAGACTCCTCCCAGCAGCACCGAGGCACTGGTTAGCACATGGTTTATCGGTGGCAGCACCTGGCTCGTACAGCGGAAGCTCTTTGCAGCTCTGTGTAAGTGTTTACTGCCGAGCCCGCGTGATCCCTTTGGCCTGGCATTGCAAGGAGCTGGTTCTGTGAAGGCTGAGAGTCCCCAGTGATTTACACCGGATTACCCGGGACACACACAGTCCAGGCTGGGTGGTGGCATGTGAGGACCTCCTCTGTCAGCCTTGCTGGAGGGCAGTGCAGACCCTGGGTCGGTTCTATGCTGGTGATGTGGATGTCACCCGATCAAAGCTGCAACTTGGTGGAACAAAGGGTGCTTGTTAACACCTTCCTTGAACCAGTTACACCTGTCAGGGTGAGTTTGCATTGGATCAGCTCTGGGGTGAGTGACTGCAGCATTCCCCATCCACTGCTTGAAGCCCTAAAGCTTCACCTACTGATGACAAACCCTCGCTGTTACCCCATGCGGTTCATGGTGCCATGTGGGATGTAAATCTTGGGTGTGTAACAGTGGTGTGGTTGGGATCAGAGCTGTGTGCTTGGGAAGTTTCTCCAGTTGTTTGCCCGGGGGTGTTTTTCCTGTGTTGGGACCTTAACAGTGTCCCATTGCCAAGAGTTTCTTCTGTACAGCAAAGGGAAAAACACTCCTTGGTTTTTTTTTTTGCAGGTACCACGTCATATAATTCCATTAGCAAACTTCTCAAGCTCCATCTTGAAAGCAGTTACAGCTTTTTTCTTTTGCCTTTGTTACATGGTTCCAAGCTCATGCTAAAGTCTTGCCTTGGTTTCTAGGTCACCGGCCTGCCCTTTCATTTCCCCCTCACACTGAAGTTGGCCAGCTTGTTTTCATTTGGTAATATGGGAGGTGGTGTCCACAGACAAAACCAGGCAGGCCAGTGAAGTTCACCTTTCCCTGCAGCCTTGTTCCTGTTGTGTGTGTGTGAATAACAATTTCCAAACGCTAGACCAGAGGTGATTAAAAACTGTCAGAGAATGCAGCAAAGTCTGTATTACAGGAACCTGTATACCCAGTGTTTTGGGAAAACTCTCGATTGGCAGTGGAAAAAGCTTTCAGTGTTCTTATTGAAGGCTTTCTAGTCTTAAATAAATGGCACTCACTTGGGAGGTGGTGGTGAGGCAGCCTGAGCGTGTCCAGGCTGTGCAGGAGGTTGGGTGCTGCTGGCTGTGTGCGAGGGCCTGGGCCTGACAGTGCTGCCCTTCTGTGCCTGCTCCACAGAGGTGTTTGGGATCCTGAGCTGCTGCTGAGCTGGTTTTGCATGATGTGGCACGGGCACCTGGGCAGCGAGCTCTGCTGCGGGCCATGGCTGGAGCTGCTGAGCATGACTGGCAAAGGGTGGAGGGGGGGAAGGCTTCTCTGCAGCCTGAGTGGAGGCTTGAGTGGATGTGAAGAGCTGAAAATCCTGCTGGGGAGCGGCACACAGTGTCTCTTGCTTGCTCTGAGAGAGGACAAGTGGTTGTTTTTTACCGAGCTGCAAGGCAATGGATGCTCAGAGGTTTTTGTGCAGCTCCGGTGTTGGGCCCGTGAAGCAGTTGTCATGTCATCGGATGCACTGAGCATCTTTATTTTTGGAGCAAATGATCCTGCTGACAGCGTGTACAGGAGGTGTCAGCCAGCCCTTTTTCCTTCTTCCTCTATTTTTTTTTCCTTCACCTACAGGTTTTAGTTTTTGCTTTGCTCTCTTGACAGAGTAGCTGCTTAAAATTTTGTTGTGTTTTTTGATTTTTTTGGTGTCTACGTGTCTGAAGAGGCCATGATTAGGGATGCACATAAAGAGCTGCTGTGGTTTTGGTCCAGAGCCCAGCCAGCTGCCAGCAGCGTTCCTGAGGGCTCTGTGGTGATGGGCTGAGAAACACTGCAGGATTTTGGGTTTTTTCCAGCATTATGAAACAAAAGTAGAGAGAGAAATCAGTGTGCACCTGAAGGGTTGTGTTTCTGTTCTGACTCACTCGCTGTGGGAAGCTAGGGTTTGCGTCTTCTCTACTGAGACCGGTGCTCACGAAATCCAGAGTGCTTCTGTGAATGTTCTCAGGCTCCACCAGCAGCAGGTGAAAGCTCAGAAATGTGGAGTTTGGTTTGTCCAGAGGTGGAGGAGTTGTGCTGTAGAGGCAGATGCAAAGGCCCTGGTCACTCCTGCCAGCAGAGCTGTGAGTTTTGCTGCCTGTTTCATTGAGATGAGAACTTCAACCTCTGTCTGGGCCTTACATTTTTTTTTTTGCATTTTGTTCAGTTGTGCTTTTCAGTTGTCTGTGGATTTCTTCTCAGCAGGAGGTTTTATTCCCCACACAATGTCTTATTGTGTTTGCCTTGCTCTAGTTCCTTGTTTTATGCGGAAACACCTTGAACCTTTGGCTGAGTTGGAAGATGGGTGCAGAGTCAAACCTCTGGCTGCAGGCGTGGGGCTGTTCCAGGAAGAACAAGTCTGTGCACGACTCTTCAGCCTTGAGTTACCCAGCTGCTGCCTGAGGCATTAGACGTGTTTGGCTAACGCAGGCACTCCCCTGTGTTTTGATCAGGCAGTCTACACGTACTTATTTTTGTTTTATGGAGGCTGATCCCTAGGGTAGAGACGGCTGTAGCCAGAAATGAGTGAATGTTCACACTTGCCTTTATGAACTTCTTGAGTGTTTTGCCAATTAATTCTTAGGTAGCTGCGGCTGAAATACCTGCTGTAAAGGACATGGCCAGGAATGCTGCTAACCCGGGGCCTGATCCTTTCTTCACTCATTCCAGTTTTGCATAAACTTGATAAAAGTCCCTGTGCTGTCTTGGCTGTTTGCAGTCTGCCTTACGAAGCCTCTCAACCAGCAGAAGAAATGTTTAAATAAATACAGCAGCTTTGCCTTGCAGTCTTGCCAAGTCAATTTGGTGTGTATGCTGAGGAGGCAGAACAATTAGTTACGGAGACAAATGAGTCTTCTCTGTGTTCTGTGCTCCCATCACAGAACCGGCTCGGAGGGTTGCGATAAGCGTAACAGTGAAATCTGTATTAAGCAACCAGTTAAGGCATCTGCAGAAGAAGGGGGCAAAAAAAAGGTAGCAGCTCAAGATTAACCTGGGAGGAAAGGTGAAGCTGAATTATATCTCTTAATGGGTTTGGGGCTGTCAAACAAGGGTGATTCCTGCCTTTTCCACAGCATCACCTGACTTCTTCTAGGCTCTGTGTGAGGTGCTGGGGCTCTGGCTGTAGTGCTGGTAAAGGAGTTTGCCACCCTGCTGACTCTCATCGTGTTCTGTCTCAGTGCTTCTCTCTCCTGCTATTGCTGACCTGAGTAGTTGAATGAATGTCATGGTTTTGGTTGAGTTGGCACCACTTAGGGGTTAGTATGGATGCTGCAAGGAGGGGTGGGGAGCCGTGGGACAGCAGCCTGAAGTGAGGGGATGGTGGCTGTGATTTACACAACTCGATTATATTTGAAGCTTCTCTTTTGCAGGAGTAAATTTCACAGTCCTGAAACTCCCCTCTAACTGGGAGATTTTTCTTTCCAACTTGTGCACAGGCCTGTTTGCAGACATCCCTCTTGTCTCTAGCAGGGAATAAATCAATTTTGCAACAGGTAATACAGACCCTCGCATAAGGCTCTGTTTGCACTCCTGCAGCAGCGATTTCAGTAGTGGTAGAAGTCAGGTCCTTATCTGCCATGGTCTGGGCAGCTAGGAAGGTCTGTGGTGTTTCTCCTTTTCAGCAAGCTGGATATCAACTGCCTGATTCAGAAACGTGGCTGGGAGAGCCCCTCCATAGCAGGGTTTGGGCTTTTCACATCGCCCGCCGTGTGCCTGTTACTGCTTTGTGTTAGCTGCTGGCTGCACCTTTGTTCCTTGAATCTTGCTTGTGCTCCCTGGGAGACTCAAGCAGTCTGTGATTCTGTGCCTTCGGCCCTGCTTATCCTGCTGATGAACAGGAAAGTTGGGCAGACGCCATCCTCTGTGCTCTGTGGCAGCTTCTGCAGTGCCAGGCAGGGCTCACTTAGGCACTTGATGAACAGAAAACGAGAGGGAAAGGGTCCTTTTCCCAGGGGAGTTTAAAACTATTCTTCCACAGGAGCTTGGCTGAATTGCTAATTGCCATTTCTCTCCCACTTCTTTTCTAAATCTGCTTCTAGAGGCGCCAGTATAGTTTCCTCTCCTGTGCTCTAGTGCATGGATGAACGTGGCGTGGTTGTAGCTGACATGATGATCCTAACGGGGCAGAGTGTGGCTAATGATGCTTAAAATATCTACTTGTTTGGGCAAATGCTGGAACGAGCAGTGGTCTTTTCCCAGGCACTGGAATCAACAAACAAGGTTCATCTGTGTTTTGCACGGAGCTTGGGGAGATGGACATTTCTGTCACTTTGATGGGCTGGGTTTGAGTTTTTAAGAGCAAACAGCATGTTCTTGCTTCTTAAACAAAAGCCAGGTGGGGGGCAGATCCCTCATCCGTTCTGTTTATTTCCGTGTGCAAATGCATCTTCTTGATGTGTCATTAACCCAGTTGCTCTCTGGTGCTATTTTTAGCAGCCTTATCATCTACGGACAAGGAGCTCTTCCAGTAAGGAGCCCAGCCTGGGGTAGGGGGATGTTTGCACGGAGCCCAGGGTGTCCCGGAGCAGTGGGATCCTCCTCCCCTCCCTGTCGGGGGGCCTGCAGGAGCTGAAGGCAGCACCCCCATCCCCAGTCCCACACCAGGAGATCTGTGTAAGGCATTACTCTTCAGTTCCTGTGACCATAGTAACCGGCTTGAATACATCAAACTTGACTAATTAACCTCATGGAGAGGCGTTTCCAGGCTGAGTCTCTCCCCTTGGATTTCAGAGCAGAACTTGTGTTGTCTGATGCACCAGCAGCCTCCATGGCCAGCCCTGACTTTCTCAGGCTGGTTTCTCTAGCAGTTTTTTTAACCTGGTCTGTATGAGCTGGGGAGGGCGACTCTAAGTCGTGGGTGCTTCTGTTGCTCTGCATTCAGCTCTCATTTTATAATCTCAGATTCCCAGGAATTAGGGGAGGAAGGTCCTGAACCTGGATGGGAAAATCTGCATTTCCTCCTTGGGCTGGGCGAGGTTAAAGTGAGTGCGTTTCTGTGTCTCTTCTGTTCTGCACTGTGGGACTTCATCTCTGCTCCCCAACTTCTGCTGTTCAAAACCTGGGCAAATCCTCAGACTTGAATCAGAACAGCACATCCTGGAGATGCCTGCATGTCTTTGGGTTTCCTCATCTCACTGTACTAGTTAAAGGCATCACTACTTCGCACTGTTTCTCTTGGGGTTAATTATTATTTCAGTGATTGGAGCTGCAGACTGCAGCAGGGACTTGAGTTCAGCCTCAATGAAGAGCGCTCCTGTGCCAGGCAGATAGCAGCAGGCAGCACGGCCATTCTCAAGTGTCCCCAGCAGTCCATCTAAACACCATGTGATCGGTTCGGTTGAGAAATCTGAGTAGGCGGAAAGCAGTTTCTGGGATAAACCTTGTGAGTGCTTCTCAAAATAG
Organism: Aegotheles bennettii; assembly: GCA_013398125.1. Lineage (NCBI taxonomy): Eukaryota > Metazoa > Chordata > Aves > Caprimulgiformes > Aegothelidae > Aegotheles > Aegotheles bennettii. Next base: position 517,752 of record VZRW01007557.1, on the reverse strand, counting down.
CCTGAAAGCAAGGTTTTGCTTTCCACAGCCGTTTTTGGTCCTCGAGGCTGGTCAGAATTTTAGGTGGATTACTAAACAGTGCAAACCTCCCAGCTTCAAAAATCACGAGATCCTTTTTTGTTTTTCCTTTTTGGTGCTGCCTCTGGTGTGCTTGAACTTAAAGGATTTTCATTTTCATGTCTTTTTAGCCTTAGCTGTGAGTGCTGGGACTTTCCTTGCTTGTGATTTCAGCTTTTTATATTTTTCAGCTAAGCTGAAATCGCCTCGCAGTTGATGACCTCGTGTCTGACCCTTCAAAGCCTCTCGGGCAGCCGGGCAAACAAATGTGCTGTGAGGGGAGCGCATGAGAGTAGCCTGAGCCATTGCACTGGTCAGTCATTGACTAGGACTCTTGTTTTTCTTCCTTTGAAGATCTGCTTAATCATTGGCATGGCAACCCCCATGGTGCTGGGCACCTGGAGGGGTTTGCTGGCTGCTCCCCATGGTGGCCTAAGTGACATGAGAGCTGATGGGGGGGCTTTACAGAGTCCACTGCTGTAATCAGGTTTTGCTGGGGAGGAGATTGTCATTGATATCCCTGGGATTTGGCATCTATATAAATACACGAGCCAAGCTCTATTTAAGTGTGTAGGTTCATGTAAGTTCATTTGCCTGGGAATAGGGAGCATCCCATCATTGTGGTCCTTCCATGGAATTTCTATTCCTGATATAAAACATAGATGCTGCTGAGGGTAAATCCCTGTGAGTGCTGGTGCAGCTGGATGGAAGGGGCAGGGCCAGACACGGCTGATTTCAAGCCTGGCTGGGAGATGGGGATAAAAACTGTGTGGCTCAAACTGGGACTATTGCCTGGGTGCTGCACGGGGGGGTGGAAGGTTGTGAAGCAGCTCTGAGATATTGTGGTTGTGGGTTGGTTTTCCACCTTTATTTACCTTAATACCTCTGGGTGACACCGAGCATTCAGAAGGTGCTCATTTCACACAGGAGAAATGAGAGTGGTTTCTTTTTGTTGGGCAGAGAAGTCTGATCCTTTCAGCTTGTGTTTTGGAAAACAGAAGAAAATTGATAGTGGGGGCTAACCTGCGTGTGGAGGGAGGCAATGTTCTGGCTTTCTGTGGGTCTTCATGAACTTTATTGTCGTCCACATGTTTGCTGATGAGACTGGATTTCAGTGGCAAAAATGTGTTTTGAGTGGATATCTTGGATTCACTCTCAGTTGCTTGCCTGAGGGCAATTCTCAGCTAGGTTTCCAGGCACATCCCTGTGGCTGGTTTGCTTCCCTTCCCGGCCTGGCTGGCTGCACAGGGGCATCTCTGCAGAAAGCAGTGTGTTTCACGAGCAGAAGCCATGAAAAATGTTGTTTGGATGATTTGGGTACCTCTGGAAAATCACTTTCTGCTGGTGGACCGTTCCAAACTTATTTCCCTCCACCCCCAACCCCTTCCCCAACACAAAAGAAGAGATGAAAGGATTCATTAGGAATTACTCACTCAGCTCTGCCGCCTGTCTGAGATCTGGCTGTCTGCGTTCATCCCCCAGCTCGGGGGAGGGCAGAGGGCATCTCCCTGGGGAAGATTTGCTGTTGACTGAATTGCACTCTGTCATTATCCTGCTGGATAACAAATGCAGTGGCCTCATTGGCTCTGGCTTCAGAAAAAGCTTGGTCATCTGCAGGCGGCCTTGAGGCAAGAGGCGAAAACCTGAGGAAGAGAGGTGTGGAAAAGCTCATCTTATGGGAAAGACAGGAGAGAGAGCCAGGCTGCTTGGCACAGCACTTTGCTTGCTGTGTGATGCTGAACAGGTCTGTAGCTGCTCTGGTCTTCTGCGTTATCTTGCTCTGCCTTGGGAGGCTGGGGGAACACAGCAAGAGAGTTTAAAGGACAGAACTCCTTCTGATGGGGTGAAACTAGTTCTTCTGTTCTCCTCACTGGAAAATGTGGCGTGCTTGTGACACAGTTTGAAGTCTTTTAATGAGATTTAAACCTTTTTCCCCTCCCTGTTTGTTTTGTTTTCAAATAGGTTTCCTGAAAGAAAAACATAGAAATCCCCCAGAGCTAATTGGTGTGTGATTTGAATTCAGCTGCTACCTTGGAAGAGCTTTTCCACCAGCTGATCTGAAAACAACCTTTCCCACAATATTGTGGGTTGTCAGTCAATGCTAAACGATCTTGAAGTTGCTGGTGGGGAAGAGAGGCGTGTTTTGTTTGATATGCTGCGTCTTTCAGTTCGAGTGTCGTAAAATACTCAGACGTGTGAAAAAGACCCTGTTGGAGAGAGGCTATCGGAGGGATCAAAGTCTTGGTAGCTGGAAATGAGTAAGAAACAGTTGTGGGTGCCGTAGCCTGTTGGGCTGGCTGAAGAAGCAGATAGACCTGAAGGAAGTTTACATTTTAAGCACCAATTTCAGACGATACCCACCGCCTCGCGCCTTGATCTTCCGGCACCCGCAGGCGTAGAATGGCTCGAGGCTGTGCCCTTCCAGCGTGTGGTTGCACATCGCTGAACTGCATGGGGGTGGCCAGATGCAGCCCTGTGGAGTAAAGAACTAAGCTTCAAACGTTAGCCTTCATTGCCTTCAGGCTAAGTCGGTTCTCTGGAAGATGCTGTGATAAAATTGCTGGCCCAGGTAATTTGTATCCGGATGACAAACAGCAGAACGGAGGAGGGCAAGAGTTTGTGTCTCTGCTTATTAATGTCATCTGTCTTGCAATCAGAAATTTATGAAATGGCCTTTTGTGTTACAGTGCAGTGTGTGTGAGTGCATATTTAAGTGGTTAGGAAATCTATCCAGTTGCTAGATTGGATCACGTCGCTGTAGCAAATCCAGACAGTGATGGTCCACATCTGGCTGTCCTGGCGGTGCAGTACAGGAGGAGGTGGTCTTAGTGGGTTTTAAATCTTGCACCTGAAGTGGGGTAATGATTGCTTAAAACCACTGTAATTCTGCCACCAGCATTAAAGCATGTGGAATTATCCTGTGCTGTAATAAAACAAAAAAAAATACAGCTGCCTGGAAAATTCTTGTTGCTGTAATTCATTCACTGGCTGTGAATCAGTTTAATTGCAGCTGGGGTCTGTTCCTCCAGATCCTCATTGCTGCAAGAAATCCTCCTCAGAAGGGCCGCTGGTGTTCATCAGAGCGATGCATGACCAAGCAGTAGCTGTGGCATTTATGAACTGGGGCAGAAGTAGATCCCTTTATTCAGGCAGACCAGTATAAGCCTTCGCAGTCTATACTAGGCCCCAAATTTGCCTACGTTATAAACAAGAATGTGTCTTGAGTGCTTGTGTGTGTTTCTTTTTTTAAGCTGAAGGCAACCCCTTAAGCTCCTTTCTGCAGGTCTGTTCAAGCTGGGGCATGGGGAATTCCTAAGAGGATTATCATGGTTTACTTGATACAGAACTTGAACTTGAGCAATGGCTTATCTTATCAGTGATAAAAGACATGGAAATGAAGTTTACGTAACTGAGGAGGCCTTGAACGTGGCTTTTTTTCCTTTCCCTGCTGGGATGACAGATCTCCCAGTTCTTCCCTGTTCACAGTTGCAGTGTTTTGTGTTATCTGCCACATATTGCCTGGGTACCGCTGGCAGTCAGCTATTTCCAGCGCGGTTTGGAGCGGTTCTCCAAGAAGAGGAGGAAAGGAGTGGAGGGGGAGATCTGCAGAGGCTTAGCAAGAGGGGCTGGGCATTGCTGCTTTTGGAGGAAAGCTTCGTGTCTGGGCCAGAGAGACTGGGACTGATCACTGCTTGGCTGCAAGGTTCTGCATTACACTGGGCTCAGCAGGTCGTTTGAAGAAGAGCAGAGAGCAGACCCCTTTCAGCAGTGGGCTGTGACCATGGGGCTGGAAAGTCTCCAGAAGTTGTGAGTAAACTTGACCCTGGGAACCAGAACACTGCTGGGAGTAGGGAAGGATGCCTGGTCTGTGCCCAGTGAATTGGAATAAGCAAAGGAGTGGGGAGGGCTGGGATAATCTCTTTGGTGGCAGCTAGTAAATAAATGCAGAGAGATGTCTGCTGCTGTGCTCCCACTCTGCTGACCTGCTCTGATGCAGGGTGGGACACGGTGACTGTGCCTCCACACAGGGAGGTGGGTGGTGAAACTGCTGCTGCTGGAGGAGCCTGGCCTGAGCATCACAGCATGGCCATGGTCTCACATGCTGCCCACCAGCTGAGCCTTGCTGCCCTGGTGCCACAGGCGTTGGCTCTCACCTCCCCTCTCCTGTGCTCTGGAGGGGGAGATGTGTGATGCTTGGTGTTTCGGTGGATTTGCCTGCCCTGGTGTCTTACACCTGCCTAGTCTGTGCTGTGTGGGAGGAATTTCATTTGTTAAGCTCTGGCTGTCACGGGCTGTGACAATGCCACAGAGGTCCAGGCAGTGCCGTGCTTCCTGCAGAAGGACTCAGCAGTCAAAGGCTGGCAGGCTGACAGCACTTATTAGAGGTAACCTTCAGGAAATGCCACACACAGCCCTCGCTGACCTTTCTGGCTCTGGGCACATACAGTATTTACACCACGCTTCTTGAGTTTCCCTGAAGGCACCCAGCCTGCAGCTGCCTTTCTGTGCTCTGCCACCTGCCCTGTGTCCTTGTGCTCCAGCGCCTGGGGCTGGTGCTGGCTGCTGGGCTCCTCTGGCAGCAGCCCCCTGCGCTGGAGGGGGCTGGTGGCACCAGCTCTTCCGCTGTGCATGGCACAAAGGTCATCTCCTTTGGCCTGCTGAAAGAGGTGCTTGTGGTAATGGACTTCTGGAGCCTTGGGTAAGGCAGGCATCAGGATTTCACTCTTGTGTGTGCAGGGAATAAGCCGTTGAGAAGCGCAGCACCTGTACAGCAGCTCCTTGAAGTGCGAGGGAGCAGTTCATCTGTCTGAGCAGGTGACTTCTGTGGCTGTGAGTAGAGTTAAAAGCCAAAACCTAAGCCCTAAGATTTGAAAACTTTCCTCAGGCTGTCTTGATGCTGTTTCTTCGTCCCGCAGGGGGTGGGAGAAAGGACATGTGATAATATCTTGTTCTGGTAAATGATGATCCTGGGCAGCGGCACCCGGAATCCTTCACCTGTGTAGGTGTGGGGAGGCAGTGCTGTGCACCGTGCTGGGATGTTTGCCCCAAAGGTCAGGTGTTTCTCTGCTTCCTAGGGAGTGGTTGGGGGGAAGGTATGTGTGAAGTGTGGGATTACAGGATGTGCTCAGGTCTGGCCTCGTGCTGCTGCCCCCAGAGTTGGTGGCTCATGTGTCTTCTGCAGACCGAGGAGTGACTCTGCCAGCAGCAGCCGGCAGGAGGTCGAGCTCGGGTTCGGTTGAGCTGCGTGATCCACCCACTCCCATCCTGCAGGAGTCACCTGTTCCCTTGATGCTGTGATCCCTCCCTTGTGGATCTGCTGTCAGAAGAGCAGAAAACTGCCATCCTCCTGGGTACAGCCCTGCGTGGGGACAGCAGGAGCTTGCTGGTGCTTGGGGCTGGTGGGGTTACGCTCCAGGATGCTCCAAAGCCCATTTCAGCACGTGCATTTGCAGAGTGGGAAGCCCCCCCCTCAACCTCGTGAGCACTGACTGCACCAGGGGAACCCACAGAGGGGTGTTAAAATCCTTCTTTATTATTGTTAATCTCCAGCAATGCTTATTCCATGAGGTGCTCCGGAGCGACTCTTTGCTTGGACTTGCTCAGTGGGGGAGAGTGGGACAGACTGCCTCAAGCTGAGGACCCTTGGCCATGTCTGCTCTGAACCCCCTGCCCTTCCAGCGTGGATTTAATTTCCACAGTGCTGCAAATGCTTCCCCAGTGCCCAGCTATCAATTGAAAAGCAGTGGGGAGGTCTGCGGGGGGGTGGCGATGGTGGGGAATGACTCGTGGTCTCCATGGCAACCCACAGACAATAAATGGATCAATGTGCTGTTCTGCACCATCTGAAACTCAAGCGGCGCTGGCTAAATCTGGGGGCTGCCTTTGCCTGCCAGACCCTGCTGTGGGGCCATTAGTGTGAGACAGCTCGGCAGGAGAGCCTTCCCCCAGCCTGCCTCTGGCAACGGGGAATTGCTGTGGTCGCCGTGGAGCATGTGGGGTTTGTGCTGGAAGCCCACGCTTGGCTCTGCAGAGACCTGCGGGGTGTTGGGTGTCTTTAGTGCTGCACCACCACGCTGGGGCTGGAGGCTGTTGTGGGCAACTGGCCAGGCAGCCAAGTCCCTGGGATTCGGGCATGGCAAAGAGAAATTACGTGTTTCCCCTCTGCTGCTTCTTAAACCCTCCAGCTCTTTCTGTGCAAGCACAGGGAGATTTATGCTTCCCCTTCTGCGAGTTAAAGGCTCAGGATCCTGGATGAGGTTTTGTGTCAGGGTGGTGGGTGAGGGCAGCTGCCTTTGTTCTCGCCTCTGCTCCTGGTGCTGTGGATAAACAAAATCTGTCTTCTAAGCTGCTGCTCCAGTGTTTTCACAGTGGCCAGATTTACTTAACGAAAGAAAATATTGATCTTCCTCCACTAGATTTCCTAAAAACTTATCTTGGTGTGAAGTTTCTAATCTGCTGCTTTTTAAACAAGAGTCTTCCCAGTGCCAAGGCTGCGTGAGTTCTCCGGAGCTGCACCTGGCCCAGGGCGTTCAGGCAGAGACTCCCCAGTTACCGGCCAGGACCAGGGACTGGTCTTACTGGAGCCAGTGGACGGCAGTGGCCGGCTCAGCTCAGCAGCACCTCTTTGGTCCGTGCTTTTCTGTCTGCATGATGAGATAATCTGAGGTGTCCCTCAGAGCTTTGAGTGCTGCAGATCCAAGGGGCCACTTTGTTTCTGCTCTGGAGGTTGCCTGCGGTGTGTGGATGGGTGCAGACGAGCGCCCGATCCAGGTGCTCCCTGGCCTCTGCTGCTCTTGTGTCCGGGTGCATCAATACATTTCCCTCACCAGGGAAGGAAAACTGTTGCTTTCCATTTCACAGAGGAGCCGGGAGAGCTGAGTTGCCAGAGGCTGCACCTGAGGCTGGTGATGAAGCTGGGAGGAGCTCTACAGTTCAAGTTTTCTACCCAGACTTCTATCTGAGACCAAAACTGGTGTCTGTAGGGCTCTTCTCACCTTGATCTCCAAACTCATTTCAGAATGATTGGAGGATTTGGATTCCTCAGCCAAGTCTCTTTGGGCAGGGATGTGGGTGTATTTAATTCCTAATTTGTTGTGTTGTGTTTGTCCTTTCATTAATGCAGACAGGGAGAGCTGCTGCCTGCAGTGGGATGGAAAATCCCTGGAGTACACTGTGAAATCGTGTGCCTGCTGTGGTTCTGTGTGTACAGCTCTGCCTGTGACCCCCGGTGTGCCCTGCGGAGCTGTTAACGGGCTGGTGGCCTGTGATGCTTTCAGGGTCCCATTTTGGAGATGGCTGTTGTTGTTTACAAAGGCTCAGCTCTGGGACATTCTGGCCAGATATCCGAGCTCGTAATTTGGCGTGGTGTGGCACTGAAGTGTCCAAGAAACCTGCCATCTCCGTTGCATTGCGGGTAATTTATGGGTCTCTTGACTGCAAGCTCATAAAAATCAATAATTCTTCTTGGTTCTTTTTTTTTTCCCCAGCAACAGCTTGGTTAAACTCTCCCATTCTTTTGAGCTGCTGATTCTGAAAGGCCACGGCTTGTTCTCACCTGAGCTGTGTTTTGTTTTTGCAGCAGAATCGACCCAGGGTTTTGCGCAGCGCTGCCTTTCGCTGTTCTTCACCAGGACCTTGGGCTCAGGTTACTGCAGGAGAAAATCATCCTCCCTTATGCCTTTTCCATGGGCTCTTGCAAGTCTTTGCTGTTAAAGCTCCTGCTCTGGGGCAAAGCTGCAGAGCTTGGGGAGGTTGTAAGATTCTTCTCTTCCACTTGAGCACTGCGGTACCAGCTAATAAGGTTAAAGCAGCTGCTGGGAGCAACTGGCAGCAGCACAGGCCAGCTCCTGCCAGCAGAACTGCAGCCCCTTTAGCCCAATAATTTGGATATGGATATGTTAATTTATTCCTGCAATTTCTAGGCCTGTCTCTGAACGCTGAAGCGCTCTAATGATCTTTGCTCCCTGTCAGGCTCGGAAACGTAGCCTGAAGTGTACCAGTAACAGCTGTGCCCTCTGTGTTGGGTTATTATCCTTTCAGAGTTTAATAACGTGACACCCCTTTTTACTGGATGGCTTGTCCTTCCCTCTAGGAACAGATCAATAACAGACCTTGTAGCTGCTATTTGGATGTAATTGCTGGTGTCAGCTGATGTCTGCTGCTGTTTCTCCAAACAGCCCTGGGAAGCGCGGTGGGGAGCAAGGGTTTCTTTCCAGGCTGGTGCTGCACCACATCTGTGAGCCTGAGATGAATGGATGGTTTGAGAGAGGAGTTCCACTGCTCCCTTCGCCTTCCTGCTTGTGCTCTGTGATACGTGGGCTGTGTGTTGGGGAGGGGGACAGGAGAAATGAAGTCTCCAAAGACATAACCACGTCATGGGCCACGCTGCCGCGTTTGGAGGACCCCAAGGAAATTGAAGCTGACTGCTGAGCGATAGTCTGGGTCCACAAGCACACAGATTTCAGTGGGTTAGCTGTGGGTGGAAGAAGAGTTTGGTTTTTCATGGGGAGTAGGCAAGAGGGGCTCTCCTTTGCAAGAAATTTATTATTCCTGAGTCTTTAGGGTAATTGAAGAGGGTAATTGCTGTACTTTCTGTGCGTCTGATCCACGAGTTGCCTGGGGAGGAGGGAGGAAATGATGCAAGTGCAATGCAGGGTGTGTCATAAAAAGGGGAGATTTATTCCAGGGCTGCTGGTCCCCTGCCCAGTCCTCCCTCTCCTTTGCTTGGGTTTCCTCTTCCTGGTTCTGGGAAGCCTTTGCTGGGATAACTGGTGGGATGCATAGCTGCTGGGAAGGAGGGAGGCTGAGTTGTGGGTAATCTGAGGACTGGTTTTTAAGGGAGCAGTGCTTTTTTTAATGAGTGGATTTGAGGTGAGGATTATGTGCGTGGAAATATAATACTCAGAAAATAGAGGAATTTAGTAACTATAGAAAGCCTGCAGTATCTAGAACTAAAATAATACTTTATGAATACTTCCTAGCAGTGGGGCTGCTCTGTGTAATCCTACAGGGAAAGAGAAGCAGAGTGATTGATGGCTGGCTCCATCCTGCTTTATCCCTAGACACGGAGTGCTGTATTAAATATGGTCTTCTCTTGGTATCAAGCCCCTAATGGGAGGCATAATATTAGGTTACAGCCTGTGTAGCTGGCGGGGGAGGTCCATGGGATGGCATTCCTGCCTCATCCCAGTCTGTGGCAAAACTCCCGTAGATGGAGTCAAGGCCGGGCTCTGGCTCCGTGTATCTGTTAATCACCCTGTCTCCAGAGAATGCAGAACTGCTGGGAAATGCAAACCCATTTCATTAGGAATACTTAATGCCCGTTTTCCTAGCTGAGAGCTGCGTGCTGTTGTGGGCATATTTTTGTTTATTTATAACACCTGCACTTAGAGCAGTGCGAATCATCTGGAGAATGGGATGAGCACCCAAAACCCCAGGGGGTGGGGAGTATTTGGAAATACAAAACCTGCCTTGTGCAGCTGCATGTGCTTTCACCGATCAGAGCCGTGACCCGTGGTCGGCCTGTGCTCCACACCACACTTCCCTCTCTTTTTAAAATTTTCATTATTATCTCTCTGGGAGGTGGAGGGGTTGGAGAGCAGAACAAGGCAAACGGATATAGCGGGGCTAAATCCTGCCTGGCTGCTTTCTCAGCAGCCATCTCCCTTACAATCCCAAGGAAATAAATGCTCCTCTTGAGGGTCCTGATGGTTAATGATGATTTGAAGAGCGCACACAAACATCTCTGCAGATGCAGCCTGCCTGCGAGATTCCGGTCGTGCAGCGAGCCCTGGGACCCCGCTCCTCTGCATTCAGTGCAGTGATAAATCATTCATAGCCTCAGCAAATGCAATTCCCTTCCTCGCTCTGCACATAAACAGTCCAGGACCTTGAAGAAAGCCTGCATTTGTAGTCCTTGGAGGATGAGGCAAGCGCTGTGACAGCTGAGAGGATCTGAAATGAACGTTCTGGGAAGGGCTCCGAGTGCGTGGGTGTAGAAGCAATTCTGCATGGATGGTGTTTTGTTTTGTAGCTGTCCCAGAGTGATGGAGGGAGAACAGGGATATGCTCCTCTTGTGTCCTGATAAATCAAAACTATTGCTGTGCTTAGCCTTTGCTTTGTAGGGGTCTGGTTGCAAACATTGATTGTGGTGCCTTGTATGTGGCTCCTGTGTTCAGGTGATAAGGAGAGAGGTAAAGAGGTGCTGAGGTGGGGAAATGGAGGGACCTGGAGTCCTGATTGTAGTTGTGCAAAAAAACAGGTTCATGAAGGTCTCCTTGGTTTTTTTGGTTTGTTCCAGCCTGAAATGTGCAGCAGGTTGGCTGGATGGAGGATGAGCCTGAAGCCAGCTACAGCTTGGGGAAGCATTCTTGCCCGGTGTTGTCCCCAAAGCAGGGACAAGTGACAGCTGTAGCCACGTGAGCTTCTTATGGAGGTGTGAGAGAGGAATGGGACCCTGTGTGGACACCAAAATCTCAGTACATACCGCTTCAGGCATGGTTTGAACACCTCTGCTCTCCTGGTGAGCTGAGCTCTTGGCTGGTGTGGTGCTGGCCCTGCCTGCATCCCCACTGGCCTCCCCCCGCGCAGGCGGTGCTGGCTGGGTGGTGTTCCAGCCCTAATCCCCTGGAACCCCGCGTGGGACGAGAGCCCTTGGCCACGAACAGCTGCCAGCTCTGGCCAGCGTGCTGAGAGGAGGGTCGCTGGGCTGGAATAACTCCATCTCTTGCTGTTACCAGCAGACATCCAGCACTCAGACTTCCCTCCCGCCTGAGAACTAATTTGGGTTTCTGGTTGTGAGCGTCACAGTGAGCTGCAGCAGGAGAGGGAGGAACACGCACGCACCTACACACGCTCTAGAAATATGTCAGTTGGGCTGGTGGAGAAGCTCAAGCCCAAGCATGACCTACTTTGAGCCTGTTATCATCTGCAGGGGAATGCCCTCTGGATTAGATCAGTATGATCCTGTCAATTTGTGCTTCGGACTGGAGGAAGCACTCACTGACTTGCTTATTTTCCCCTTTTGCACATGAAATGAGGGAACATTTATGATTTATTTATTTATTTTCTCCTAGCACTCAGGCTCGAGACCCGAGGAGATGTGCTTGGCAAGTACAACAGCCTGAGCTCTGCTTTCCTGATAGTGAGCTGTGCCGAGCACCTTCCTGCTGGGAGGCATCTGCACCATGAAACAGCACAGTCCGTGCTTGTTTGTGTCTGCTCCATGAAGTTGGCTGGCAGAGGTTCTGGTCCTGGGCATGGAAAGATGCCTCAGCCACCCTCCCCCAGTACCCTTTTGATATTCAACTCCTTCAATCTTTCTGTTTGGGTTTGTTCTTTTTGTCTGATCTGCTGCGCTGAGAGACACTTTAATAAAATGTGAGAAATCCTCCAACCCTTGTCTTTCCCCTCTTGTCACCAGCCATTGTTTATGTAGGAGCTAGAAATCTTTATTTTTCCCAACTAACAAATTGCTTCCAGAGCTCAGCAAGGATGTGCATATCCACAGCAAGAAGGACATAAACAGGCTGTGTTTAATTCCAGTGTCTGCCAGAAAGGGGGAACCCAGCACTTGCCAAGGGGAGATTTTTGGAATAGAGGTGCACCACACTTCATTTTCCAGGAGACTTTCTGAAAATAAAGAAGCTGGAATGGAAATAAAGCTTGCTGTGATGAGGAGAAATCGCTACGCGTTGGCTGTGAGTTCAGCCTTTGATTGCAGAGGTAGCTTTGCCTTGGGTGACTCTGGGGGGCTTTTAAAGAGGCTTTTCTCCCATCTGCAGTACCTGGCAGAGCAAGAGGAGTGAGGAGCAAGGGGTGTTTGGTCCACTGGTGTGAATTGTTCTGCCAGACTTCAAAGAGATGTGGAAATACCTAATCTGTTGCTTTCAAAGGGAGGAATAAAATATTCTGATAGATTCTAAATGGAATCGCATCAGTGGTGCCTCTTCCACCGATGCCTTTGAGCTGCTCACTGATCTTTCTGATTGGGGTAATGCAGTGAGGAAGATACAGTATTCCCTCGAGGGGAGCAGCTTGTGAACATTACTGTTCAGTCAGCCTGAAAAGCTCTATTACAGACAGATTTAGACCCGTCTTTGTGTGCTGAGAGGCACAGCCTGGCTTCCGGGAGGAGGCTTTGTCTGGGGGACAGGTGCACGTTGGGCTGAATTATATTTACCCTTTTTATCTCTTGCGTGTACCACTTTCACCTGCTGGCTTGGGCAGGGGGTTGGTGGAAGGGTTAGAGCAGGCTGTGGTGGGGCTGGTTGCCCGGTTCGTGTGTCCCAGCAGTGAGGTGTCTCTCCAGCAGAACTGCAGCATCGCTTGCTTGGGCCCATCTGGTTTTGGCAGCTCTTCAGGCACCTAATGAGCTGTCCTTGGCGAGACCAGGAAGGTGAGGGGGGAGAGAGATTTGCAAACAACCCAACTAGTATTATATTTTTTTAATTTCTTGCGTACCCTGCCAGGTTTCTGTGCCCTAGCCCAGCACCTGTGGGTTGTGCTCCTTGCTGGGAGGACTGGAGCAAGGTCTCGGGGTGTCTGTGGGGTGAGCTGGGGCTGCCCTGCTGCAGCTGTGGGGTTTCTGCCTGTGGTCGGGCTCGGTTGGCTGTCACCACACAACCCCTTCAGGTACAGTTGTTCGGGACAAATGGAGGGGTTGTGCCTGAGGTTGGCTGCTGCTTTTGCTGTCTTATGTATTTCCATGCCCCAGTACTCAAGTTCCAGTCCCGAGAGCCTGGTTTTGCAGTAAAAGCCTCTGGGTGCTCCATGTGGGAAAAGTCCTGGGAAATCTGTGTGCTACTGAGAGCTGCTGGAGACAAGTGGGAGAGATTAAAGTCAGGAGGATAAAGTGTCAGCCTCGCTCAGTGTGCAGCAAGAGCAGCTTCAAGGTTCTGTCTGTGCTTCCCGAGTTTTGTAATAGCTTGCACTGATTTAGAGGGGATGTCATGAATACGGGAGAGAGAGAGGATTTCTGGAAAGCACAGTGCAGATTGCTGTTAGTGCCTCAGATACACTGGTGCGTTTGAGAATACATCTTTTGTCACCACTGTTGTGCTCCTCATGTCCATCCCTTGAGGAATTTCAGCCTTCACGGAAATCCAGCTCTTCCATGCTTCCCTGTGGTGGTTGTGTCTCGGGTGCTCGTTGAGTATCATACCTCCCACGTGTCCTGGAAAGACCAGAGGATCCCTGTCTTGCTCTGCAGAAGCAGCACAGCTAGAAGCAGCAGTATAAGTTCTGGCTGCTCACTGACAGTATGGATTGGGCTGTGTTGTGCAGTTTTGAGAGAATTGGGCTGTAAACCTCTTGTACCCAACATGAGGGGGAGGCATTCCTTGGAGAACACCATGGAGATCATCACGGAGCATTTCTGGTGTCCCAGCCTTGGGACTGATTCCCTTCACGCCTTGAAGCTGTGCCTTCCCAGCACTTGGCAGGAGGAGTGCACGTGGTGGTGTTCCTGGGCTCACAGCCTCTCGTGGGGGCTTGAGCTGCTGCATAGGGAGGGCAAGGGTGGTGTTTCATGGTTATGCTCCTGGATCAGGTCCACTGGGGTGGGAGAGTGCCTTCGAGGCAGCTTCACAGCTGCAGCAGGAAAGCCCTGGGTCACACCAGCAGAAAGCAGCTTGTGGAGATGTCCTGGCTCTGGCACATTGCTGTCCCAGAGCGTGACAAGGTTGGGCCCGCAGAGTGAGCTGCCAGCTCCAGCTCAGCACGGGCACAGCTGGCGGTTTGGCTGCCAGAGGAGACCATGCAGAAGGGGAGGGAGGAAGGAAAAGTTCCTTTTGAAAAATAGCAGCGACAGCAGGAGAGCAGCGAGGGTGAGGCCTATTGATTACACGCTTATCTCGGTTCCTTTGTGCCTCTGTTCAGAGGCACACTGTGTGCACAAAGAAACCCTGTGCACCGAGCAGGACCATGGTGGAACAGAGTCTGGTGTGGCCTCTGGGAACTGAAGCTGCAAGGTCTGGTCTGTTTGGGCTTAACCCAACTTCACAGAAATCCTGACTTCTTGGAGACAGCGGAGCATCCTTGGTGAGAGGAGCATCCTGGAAGAAAGAGTTTTGCTCTTAGTACGGGGTCTGAACTGTCTAGTGAAGCCAGCTAGCGTGTGGGCTTACCGAGCAGCTCTGAAATTTCGAGGATGTCTTTGTGCATCACTGTAGGAATCCATAAAAGTCCTATTCATGCAGTCGGCGTTAGAAAATTTAAAGGACCATTTATGTAGGGAACTCGTCTTGCTCCTGGAAAGAGAGAGCTGGCTCGGCAGCTGCACACAGCTCAGTTGTGTCGCCACATGGTCTGGGTTTTATCCTGCTTGTAAAATGCTGCATTTAAAGAATCTCTCAAGCCCTGAAACGCTTCCCTCAGAACCACTTGTGCCACATTCTTACTATCTGAGCACATTCCCTTATCTTTCAGGTCTCTGCTTTCCAAGTACAATACAGATTAGCGATGGAGAACTTCCAGTCCTTTTGGAGGTGGGCAGTGGTGATTGAGCCATCTTCTGAACTGGGAAGCCGAGAAGCATCGAGGTTTCCTGTTTGGAAGCTGGGAGACCTGGGGTGTTCTCCTAACTCAAGCAGACTTGCCTGGTTATCTTTGTCAGTGTGTTTGGGTGCCTGTTCCTGCAGCAAAGGTTGTTGGCAACGGGCACTTTGGTGTAAGGGTGGTTTTGCTTCTCTGTATGAGTGCGATGACACCTTCCCTAAGGCTGGCTGGGAGTGCTGTACTCTGTTGCAATTGAACTGGAAGTCGGGACCTGCAGGGCTTGGCATTTGCAGGGCATTTCTGTCATCCTAGAGCTGTGCAGAAGATGGATCTCTTTCAGCAATCCTCTTCTCATGTTATTCTGTGACTGTTCAGGTGTATGTGAGAGCTGGAGGCAGCCTGGTCCTGGGAAATGCCTCCTTTTCCCTTTTAGGAGGGAGCGAAGAGCCAACATGAAGTGGAGTCACAGGGGGGTTTGGCAGCTGCTCATACATATGCTGTCTGGCCAGAAAACCTGGGTCTCCATGGGCACGGGCCACGCTGGAGAAGGACAATTCTAGGTGGATATAACCTGTGTGACCAACTGGTGGAAGCAGATTGCCTTTTGCTCTGTGTACCTCGTGCTAAAAATCCCAGGGTGTCCTGGGGAGGGTGTGATGTAGGCTGGACAGCCTGTGTGTGGGCAGGGAGGTCTGGCAGCTGCCTGCTCCTCGGGGAAGTGCTGAGGAAACCCAGCACTGTTGGAGCGTGGACCCGGCACAGGGTGAGCCAGGTCTGCAGCCTCTCCTGAGGTGCGTGGTCTCCTCTGGAAAGTCAGATGCTGCTCGTGGTGTTTGGGAGCGTGGAATGTGGTGGGTGATGCAGCTCCTCTCCCAGGTTTCTCACAAAGCCGGCTGTGTCCTCCGCGTGTCACTGACCGAGTAACACACTTGGGTTGTTGATTCCGAGTGGGAAAACATAGCTGGAGTGGGAGTGCACATGGCAGATGCCTGTCTTCTTTCAGAAAGCCTGGGGGTAGTAAAGACCTAATTAGCATTCTTGTGAAGGCAAGTCATGGGGAGGCTCCAAGATTTACGTTTTAAAGGAGAGAGTTGGCATGGGTGAAAACAACAGATTGCTGGAAATGTGCAAGCAAAGTACTTGATGCTCTGGTGGAGGAGAGAAGGCGGCATGGTGGGGTGGTGGGAGTAGTCAGGTACACAACACAAGGGCATGGATTGCCCTCAACATTGAATTCATGTTGGCTGGAGTCCCGTGCTAATGCCTTGTACTCTCCATTCTGAACCCATGCTGAGGTGGGGAGACCTAGCTCAGGGCTTCTGCTTGACAGGGAAAGGTGAGCTCTGCAATGCCTAGGGGTCACCAGCCTGCCCCAGTACCAGACTCTTGATCACCAGCACGGGAGTTCAGCAGCAGGTTGCTTCATCTCTGCAGTTCCACTTCATTTGCTGTTTTGGAAGGCTTGCTTTGGAGGTGGTCCAGGGATAAAATCCTTGTGTGAGGCCACTGATTTCTAAAGGTTCGCAATTGTTTTTCCCTGTGCCCTTTTGTCTCTGGAGGAGATTGTACATGTGCTTATGTTGGCGGGGAGAGATGCTCTTGGAGAAAACCAATTAATGTTTAAGACATTGAACCTCCGGTGTACATCTAATCACCGTATTTTTGCATTTGCAGGGTGCTCAGTGAGTTCCATTTATCATCATGAAGTTTTGTTGAGCACAGCTCTCTCGCTGGTCTTCCAGTCCTCTGCCTGAGGCACATATGCTTCCATTAATTTTCTGCTATTATCCACTCAGGTGTCCTGTGTGATCCAACATGCTTAATTTCATTGTACTGAGCACCAGCTCTTCCGATCTGAACTTAGCAGTGTGATTTGCAAGCATTATAAGGAAATGAATCTTTCTTTTCTGGAGATAACTGCTTCCTGAATTTCTGTTCTATTTGTAATGCACTAATAGCCTCCATCCAGCAAACCCTGCTCAACCGCTCGTGTCCCTCGGGTTTCTGTCGAACTGGAGCATCCCTTGTTGTGTTGTCCTTGCATCCAGAGCCTGCTGAGGACCCGTTGTGCTTGGTGCTGCTCCAAGTGGAAGCTGGTCAGTACGTTGGACATGTTACAGGTGCTTTGAGGAACAGCGTGGTGCAGAGCTGCAGCAAACAGTTGGGACACACGGGTGTCCCAGGCCTTGGGAAGAGGGAAAATGACGGCGTTTGCATGGGCTGTGCACGTGAATCCAGGGAATGTGGTGATGGGTATGGTGTAAAGCACTTGTGCAGAATAAGGATGGTTATATAAAAGCTGACTTGAAGTGGGCTGAGTTTCAGAGCTGGCCTGCCTACAAAGCATGACCAGCGGCAGAATCTCTGTGGTGGTGGGTAGGCGGACAGGAGAGGGTTGAGAGGGCTGTACCGTGGCTCTGCAGCTGTTCAGTGCTTTTAAAGCCTGGCTTCAAAGATGAAGTGCTTCAGGGGTCTTTGTTCCTGGGTGAAGAGGCCGGGATTCCCCTTGGCTCTGACACCCCGGAGCCCTCTGCAGCATCCCTGACATCTGCTCCAGTGCTTGGGTAGTGGTGAGCAGAAGCTGCTCTTGATGTCCTGTGATGGCCTCACTTCTCCTGCTGGGCTGAAGTCCCTTTTCATAGCCTGGGTCTCTGAGCTGGAAATGCCCCGACTATCTGCCTCTAGAGCTGGGCAAAAATGCAGGAAACTTGTGGACTGAGCAAATACCTCTCATAGCAGACTGTTTGCACAAAGAAGCAAAGTTTAGCAGCAAAAGCAAACATGCACTGGCTGATGGAGAGGGTGAGGCAGGGCAGAAACGCTGAGCCACGCTGCTCTGTCTGCAGGTCTGACTCTTCCTTGGCTGCTCCCAGGATTTAACGCTGATGATCCAGAGCTTGACAAGGCAGTGTTTTGGTATTTACTTGTTAAACCCCTCAGACCAGTGCAAGGCGTTTAAAACCAAGCTATTTATGATACCTTCTGCCTGTGCAGACACTTGATGGCTTGGTGTGGCCTGGGGGTCTCGGCTGCCCCTGGGGGTCCCACAGTGCCTGCGAGGGGTGAGCAGGGCGTGCGTGTGCTTGCGTGCATCCTCAGGAGCAGGGAACAAGTGCCTTTTGGGCTCAGACAGTTGTGCTGCTCAGGTTTGGGTATAAAAGGAATCCAACGAGGCTGCTAAGACAGTGGAGTTTCCTTTTGAATGTTGCCCTAGCTCGGGATAGCTCTGTTTCCCTGTGCTGAGTGTGAGTGGGCACCGCTGGCCTCGGAGGAAGGAAGAGCAGTGAGGTTTTTCTTTCCTAACTCCCCTTGTAGTCCCCATGTCTTGCCTTTGAAATGCTTGTGTGGATTCATAGACCGTGGGGGTCTGCAAGGCAGCAGGAGGAGGAGGGTTGTGTAACGACGGACCTGAATATTTCATTAGCTAATGATGTTCTATAATTTAATTAAAAGTATCTTAGAATATCTCGGCAGCAGGAGGATGTGTCTTTGCCTCCCCTCAAGCCTGCTGATAAGTGCATTAATCCCTCTGCATTTGTTCTGCAAAGGCATGTTTCCATCGAGTTTTCGGGAAAGTGTGTTTCCTTTTAAATGGAGCAAAGATAAGGCAAGACACTTGAGTCCTTTGTGGGCAGAGCCTGTAATCCCCCACATGAGGGGACTTCTGTTGGAGGCTTTGTCTGGCATTTCAGTGGTACACTATGTTGCTGACTATTCTTAGCCTGCTTTGCATAGGTAATTAATTTGTCCCCTACAGTAATTCCTCTGTAGTGATAATGCAGCAAATGCCAAGCTGAGGCGGTTGTGTGAGTAAATGTGAAAGAGCCAGTCATAGTGTAAGTGATGGGGATGGAGATGGGTGTGTAGAAAATGTTGTGCATTGAGCACTGACAGGCCGTGCTGTTTTCAACATATAATGCAAATAATTCACGCTCTGAACAATCCAGCCCAAGCCCTGCTGAAGGTGAGTACCAACAGTGCACGTTACACTTGGGAAAGGTTTTTTACGGGTGTTTTCCATGTAGCCCTGGCAGTGGCAAAGTTTTGTTCACTGTTTGGTTTTCTTTTTTCACAGATGGAGAAATTGAGGCTTGGAAACCTTAAGTGACATGTTCTGGGAAGATGTTATCAGAGCTGGGATTAGCTGTCGGGTGTTTTGTGGCTTCCCATCTTGTGCTCGTGCTGCTGAACATCCTTGCGGAGAGAGTGTGGGTTAGACACCCCCAGACATGCCAGCTCTGAGCTCCTCGGGGCTGGGTGGCAGAGCACACAAATGCCAGCTTTGCTTTTCCCCTCGAGGGGCAGGAGAGGCTGGTTGCCAGCAGAGCGAGCAGAGCTGAAGATGAGTTTGCTTGCATGAAGAGGGGCCTCCTCTTTATAGAAAGGGCACTGCATGTAGTTGGGCTGAGCTGGGTGTCAGCTGTTTCCTGCTCGCCTGGCATTTGATCTGCAGCAGAGATCAAGTCCTGCTGACGTCGCCCATTGAAGCTTTTGCTGTTGTTGTTTCAAGGGAAGCCTCTATTACTTATTCATGTGGTTTTCAGAAGTTGGCCTGCAAGAATATGTTTGAGGGTCATCTTGTTTGTGTTTTTCCTTCTCCAAATGCTTTCCATCTATTGGGCATCCTCTTTGCCCATCATTTCTTCAGAAGCAAAAATTTCTGGCTGCCTTGGTAGTTTATATTTAAAGGGGGGAAAAAGGTGAAAATCAACTGAAAGGCTTCCATTGTGTATGCATTTATTTCTTTGTCTGCAGGGTCTTTCAGTGCTCGGTTCTAAATGGTTGAATTATTAAACTGGAAAAGCATCTGCTCTTCAGAAAGCATTCACATGTTCTGTAAACATGATGGATAACAAGGCAGTGCCTAATCTAATCGACACAGCTCTGTTGATGTTTCTAATGTGGGTTTGTGTGAGCTCCTATTTTAAAGTTGTGGGGTTTTTGATTTACTGCTGGGGTAGCTGGTGTCTGGTCTTCTGGAGTCAGCTCCCTCCTTCTGCAGGACTGAGCATGCTGCATGGAGCTGGATTTTCCCGGGGCCAGCTGGGAGGCAGCTCAGAGATGGCCCAGGGGTGGAGGTGAGAGGCTGGTCCAGGCTCACCTTGGAGAAGCCAAAGCTCCCCAGCCCAGGGGTGTTTGTACAGGTGTTGTTTTGGATGTCATCTTGTTCCCCAAAAACTGCAGCCACCCGTGAATGCACGAGTGACCTACAGGGGGGTTCTGGGCACAGTTCACTGGGGCTGGAAGTGAACCAGTGCAAACCTGTGCCTGTCCACTGGCCACCTCTCGAAGGCTTTTCCCTGGCAGGGGGGTTAGCAACGAGGGCTGTGCTTTATACCCAGCTGCCTCTGACCATATTGTCTTCATCTCAGTACTGGCTTCTGGATGCTTTTCTGGTGGGGAGGCACAGAGACTGATTGATTTGCACTGAGGCCTTCCTGAATCCAGGGCTGGCTTTCCTGTGTGCTTCCTCCTCAGTGCCTCTGAGCCTCATTTTTTAAGCTTACGGATGTGCAGAATAAGCAGCTCTGTCAACAGCTGCCTGGGCAGAACAGGAGGCCTCTGCAGTCCTGTGTACAGCATCTGCACCTCAGCTCCCAGTCCCTTCCCCCCTCACCTCCTGCCCCCCCCCGTGAATAGCTAACCAGTACAGAACGAATGGTGGCTGGGAGGCTAAACTGGGGCTGAAAACTTTCCCACATGAAACGTGCTGGCAGTGCCAGCAGAGATGAGGGCGAGAAGAGACAGCTCTGCTGTGCCAAAGCACTCTTTCATCTCTTTTCAGCTCTCCCCGTGAGGGGTCCTGGCTCACAGCACATAGATGCCTTGTGCAGATGTCTTGGCTGGGAAAGAAGTGGCCCCTTTTCCCTCCCAAGCAGAGCAGGGAGATATAAGAAAGCCATTGATTTGCTTGTAGCCAAAGTGAGCTGAGCCAGGCTCTGCAGTGCTTTATTGAGCCTGGATTAAGGCTTTGTTGCACACTGAAATAAAAAAAACAAAGAAAAAGAGTCGAAAGTCAAGGTGTTTGCTGGTGTTGGTAAGCAAATTGCTAGGTGGGTGTTGCTCACCTGCTGGTTATTTCCCAAGCAAATGAGAGGTGGGGACAGACATTGAATAAAGGTGGTACTTTCTCATTTGTTCAAGAGGGGAGCGGGGTGCCCCTGGGAGCTGCTGGGCTCAGGTCCAGGCAGCCAGAGCTGTCTCCTGGCATGGGGTGGCACAAGTGCAGCAAGTTGGTGGCAGGAGTCCAGTTGTTACTGGGCAGGTGCCTCTCCTGCTGGTGGGAATCACAGTGGGCTTGTTAGTGGCGAGGAGAGAGGTGCCAAGGAGTGGCTGGGGTGGGAAACTGAACTCCACTGCAGCCCTTTGTGGGGGTTGCTTGTCCCTCAGTTGGATTCAGGAATTCTGCCCGGCTGATCTTCAGTGCTCTATTTCACTTCTGCTGGAGAAGAAACAGAGCAAGTGGTCTCCGGGGCACTACATCTGGTCTTTCTACTAAGCCCTGAATTCAGCCTTGAAGGCTTTTTCCTCTGGCAAGCAGGTGTTTTTTGAGGGAAAATGGATTTTGGGAACAGTGTCGTTTCTTGTCTTGGTGCTCTCCTGGAGAAGTCATCAATCTCAGCTTTGCGTTCCCTTTGCTGCTGTTGCTGGATGGTGCTCAGTGCCACACTCCTGGTGCTGCCTGCATCAGCCCGGGCAGGTCGGTTGATGTGCACGGGGTGATGGGTGCCAGCAGGGGTGAAGAATGCTCTGGATCCCGTTCAGCATGGGGAGTTGGCCAGGGGACTGCAGCAGCCAGCTCTGCAAATGGGATGAGTTGGCATGGAGATCCTGCTGTCTGAGTGCATTAAAACTTAGCGTTAATTGCGTGGTGGGGCGTAAGCATGGGATCACACCAAATGCTTGTGTTGATCTTCAAGGCTGGGGACTCTGCTTGGCACACATGGTGCAGCTGTTTTGCTTTCCTTGCTGGAGCCCAGAGGTTGGCTGTGCCTGCTGCTCATCTGCATGGCCCTGCTGAATTCACAGCCCCTTGGGTTGGTTTGAGGAAATCGGTTTGTTTTGTGGTACCACGTGAGCTTCAGCAGAGGTGTTCTCTGCATGGTGCCCGTGTGGTTGCTGGTGTCACCTCATCCTTGCTGTGCTCGTGTGTGATGGAAGAAATGCTCCTCAGACTCGGGAGGGGAGAGGGGCCTTTCTGGGTGTTTCCAGTTGCTGGAGAGCTGTAGGGATCTTTAACCTTAAGGTGCAAAAATTGTCATTGCGGCTTTTTCCTGGAGAAAAGCAGCCCTGGGAGGAAACGGAGCTATAAATGAGCCTGGCTTGGGCTTCTGGCTGAGATTTTTGTGCTCTCCCTTTTGGCTACAGGCCAGGCTTTGACAGGCAGCTGGGCAGAGCTCAGGTACCCCTGACCCTCTCCTGCTGATGTGCTGAGAACACGTGTGTGCGCGCTGTGTCGGGGCCGGCCACGCGTGTGCTGGACCTGCGTGCTGGCGTCAGGCTCCGAGCATCCAACCTGGTAATTTTAGCAGCTGGTTCTGTGCAGACAGGCTAGTTAAAATAAATAAATAAATGAAAACACAGGCCTGTGCTTCCTGTGCGTGTCAATATTGGAATAATTTTAAATGGTGTGTTTTCCCCTGGTCACTGACCTATAGTTTATTCCATTATCGACTGCTGGGTTGCTGGCTCTTTGTATTCTGTGGTTAAGTGAACTGTAAGGCTGAAATCATTTGGCTGGGATGGTGTTGCTGGGCAGGAACTCGCATCTGGCTGACTCAGATTGGGGTGAAAGTGTACCCTCTGGCAACTCAAATACTCATTTATCTCCACCTCCTCCCCCTAATAAACGGGTTAAACAACATAGTGGAGTATTGATCCTGCTTTCATGTGGCAGCCCCGGGCTGTAGCAGTTACCTTTGTGCCACATTCCTGCTGCTTTCCCAACAATGCCCTACATTTTCTCTGGAGCACCTTCCCTCCCCTTGGTGACCTTCTGGTTCAGCTGTGATGGGCTGTGCTGCTGGACACCGTCACCGCTGTGAAGTGCAGGCAGTACCAGCGTGGGGCAGAGCTTGGCAGGGTTGGTAGCTAAAAGCTTGCTGAGTTCGATTCTGTGAACACCATAATGTTGAGTTCTGTGGCTTGGTAGCACATTTTTGTTCTTCAGGCTCTTTTCTAGAAGCTGTTGGCTGTACTCTGTTCTTTCAGGGGCCGTTACAGGTAGACTGAGGGCTGGTTGAAGACCATTGGGGTTTGAGTAAGTGCCATAATTACTCGTAGATGTTTAGTGATTGCCTTCCCATGTTCTTCCTGGCCTTATGGACCTCTACTGATGCAGTGACTTGTTTAAAACTCTAACAAAGACTCCTGGAGTGGCCAGTATTGCTGCTCTTAGCAAGGGACTTCTTCCTGAGAAGTACCTGGTGCTTCTGACCATTGCTGACACCCAAGTTGCCAGTGGGTGATTTGAGTACAGCCTGATCAGAGACCGCAGGCTGTCCCAGCTCTGCTGCCTGCTTTGCATAAAGTCTCTGCAGACCGGGGTGCAGAGACACAACACGCCTGGAAGCAGGTCTGCTAGGCTGTGCCAACAGCCAGTAAACCATCATCCCTTTTCATGCCAAACCCAGAGCACATTATGCAGTGCTGAGGGTCTCCAGCCTCTGCAGTCTCCACGCCGAGTTGTGCACTGCAAGGCGTGTTTGGTTTTCCAGGGAGGAGAGTGATTCTCCATTTCTTTCCCTTTGAGCATGAGCACTTCCACCGAGCTCTCACATGCTGCCTGGGACTGCCTTCAGGCTCCTCGGGTTTTTTTGCTGCTGTAGGAACGTGGCTTTAATACACAAATACTCAAAGACGCTGTTCTGTGTGAGCCACTCATATTTCAGGTCTAATGAGGTCTTGATTTTGGAAGTGACTGATTTACGTGTCTTGCTCATGGGCTCTGGGTGTGATAAAAAGGCCTTTCTGTGTGCTGCTGCTCAGCTTCCCGACCAGATGCATCCATCATCTTCAAAAGAAGTGGGGAGAAGGATGGCACGTACCTTTTTTGAGCCACTGGTATTTGGCATCTGAATAAAAAGGTGTTCTGG
This sequence comes from Aegotheles bennettii, assembly GCA_013398125.1. Classification (NCBI taxonomy): domain Eukaryota; kingdom Metazoa; phylum Chordata; class Aves; order Caprimulgiformes; family Aegothelidae; genus Aegotheles; species Aegotheles bennettii. The sequence goes on along the minus strand of VZRW01007557.1, from coordinate 494,103 downwards.
CATGGGAGCAGAGGAGTACTCGTATCTCAGAGCTCCTGTCTCATGTCAGGTGAGGATCTTCAGGGTGTTTCTATTGAAGAATTTGTTTATTTATTTATTCTGCCAGGGGATTGGTGGAAAACCGGGTTCTTAGTGTCTGTGTCAGGGTAGGCTGGTGCAAGAAGTAAATGTCTCTGGAGCGCAGTCTGAAATTGCCTTGGATAGAGCTGAACTCTGAAAGTAAATAATGCAGCTTCTCTGTGAGCCTCTGCCTAACGAGGCAAAGACCTGGGACTCTGTCAGCCCCAGCTTTGTGTGCCACGTTCAAATGAGGTCATGTCTGCTGTTACCAGTGGACAGATGCTGGGAGTAACCCTTGAACCTTTAAGGAACCCAAGTCTGAAAAGTTTTGGAGAGCAGGAATTTCAGCGCGTGAGATGAAATGCACGTCAACATTTGTCAACCCAACGTCTTATGTCCAGGGCTTGGTCTGAGTCTGGCTGCCTTGGTTGCTTAATGTGGAGAAATCCAGCACGGGTGATGTGGAAAAAACCTTCTAATATCACTGTTCTCTTGCCTGAGCTCTGCCAGGGGTGTGTGCAACGAGGGGCTGGTCCTTGGGAAGACCAAAACAGCAAACTGCTGGTCAGTCTTAACATTGTTCCTTGGCTTCCAGCAGCACTGATTCCAAGAACAAGGCAAACACTGCCGTGGCCTTAGCCAGGGACCTGGCTGACGTCAGCGCGTGCCTGTCCATTAACCTCGCTGGACTTTGGGTCAGGTTTCTTTGAAGGCCAGGAACTGAAATCAAAGAGCTGAAAGGCTGGCTGGGGTCACTCCAGCCTTTGCTGGGGTAACTCAAGCAAAGCCAGGGGCAGGTTATGTGAGCAGAGCCTGCTGGGAAGGTCAGCCCAGATGTGATTGAAGGCAGAGGGGTTTGGCATAGCTCTCTGTCTTGAGCTTCTAATGCCAAACATCTCTTACAGAGCTGCTGATGGACCTCTTGACATGCATCTCCCTTTAAATGTTTATCTGCATGTCCTCAGGGTGCTTTCAGAATCTTTGAGGGTGCCTGAGTGGACTGAGGCACCCAAGTGGCTGTGCAGAGGGTCAGTGCTGCAGCACAGCACACTTGGCTTTATTTTGTCCTTAAATAAAAGCAGCTTCTAAACAGATGGAAACATTTGCATGAGAGCTTGTGCCTTTGTTTTAATTCTGTCTCCCTGAGCAGCTAGAGAGATGCATTATGAACTTCTTGCTTTAAAAGGACCTTGATGGGCAGCCTAGCTGGGGCATTACTGGAGAGGACTCGTATGCCACCGTTTGGTGCTTGGTGTTGTGGGAGTGCTGTGTGTTTTGGGGGCTGCCTGTGAAATTCATTGCAACTCTTGTGACATGGAAAAGTCCAGATGCAAGCCTGGATTTGTAAGCTGTGTGTGAACAACATAAGCTGGCCAGGAAACATTGCTGCTTGGCTTCAGAGTTCTGCATACTGCAAACAAAGAAAGAGCAATAACAAACATGGGGGTTTACTTAGGAGTAGGATGAATTTGGTCTTTATTGTAAGTAACTTTCCTCTAGTGTGACCTTCTTAGAAACCACGGCATCTCCCTCATTTGCTGCCTGGAGTGCACACTGGTTGATGTGGGCTCCTCGAGTTGTCTACTGTGTTCATCATGTTGGTATCTGAAGTCTCTTGGTGCCTTACTGACTGTTCTCCTGCTCCTTTCCTCCCCCATGCACGTGCTGCTTCCTCAAGGCATTCTGGCACCGAGGAGAAGGCAGAAGTAGCATTTCAAGCATAAAGGATTCCAGATGTGAGCGTGCCTGGAACACTGCTGGTGGAGGAGAAATGCCCAATCCACACAGGTGTTTACATTGTGGTGCAGCCACGTGGTCTGTGTGGAGAAACACATCCCAGAGAAAGTCGCTGGCTTTTGTAGGTTTGTTTCCTCTCTTTCTTCAAACTGTAACCTGAAATCCACACCCTGGGGAGTGTGCAACTGTATATACCTGCTAGCTGCGTTCCCTGCTGCCGTGTCAACTCAATGGTTGAAGCTGCACGTTCTTAAATGTCAGTGATTAGGTGTGAGAAGTTCCCCTCTTCCTGCCGGGGGAGGTTGGGAGAGGCCCCTGAGAACTGTTTGCCGTAGGAAATGAGAATTGCCAAGATCCCCTGTTTCTATGGAAGCTACGTGATTCCTTCACCTTGTGAAGGGTGGGATAATCATGGCATTGCCACTTCAGCCCCATCCCTGTCCAGGCAGCAAAGCCTGGTCATCCTCCTGATGCACGGGTTAGCCTCTGCTGCCGTTCTGTGAAGACAGGCCAGCAGAACTGGCTTTGCTCAGATTGAGCCTCCTTCCCTGCTGATGGGAACTCGAGCACGTTTCCCCCAGCACTGCAAATGATTTTGTGAGTTTTATTCAACAAAAGCAAACGCTCCATACTGCACTTGGGGGAGGTTGCATGCTAATGAAACTGAAAATTAGATTTTCTTTTCTTTGGTGTGAGGTTTAATTTTGAGCATCCTGAACACCAGATCAGCGTGGGGTTCTGAGTTAGACCAAGTTTCACTTTCCCAAGAGTGAGCTGGGAAACTCCTCACTCCTGCTGCTGCTGGTTCTCCTTGAAGGCTTTGTAGTGATGTGGTTATTCCTGCTGTTGACTACTTATTGGCTTCTTGGCAGACTTGTTAATCTTTGTGGCAGTGATTTCAGTCCTTTCCTTTGCCAGGTAACCTCAAAGTAGAAGTCACAACCAGTGGATCTGCATCTTTCCTGTTAATGTAGCAGATCCCAGAACATGCAAGCCTTCATAAGGCTGCTCTTCTAAAATTCTGATGCTTTGGACAAGCCTTTGTGCATTGACTGGAACAAATTACATTGAACTTCTAAGCTCTTAAATTATTTTGGGGTCTGGAATAAATTTGGAGTGTGAAAAATGGAGGCCACAGCCCTGTTTCTAGGACACTGCACAAGGTGGTGATGATCTTCACACACTGTGCAAGCAGCTCGATGGTGAGCACCACCTCTGTGCTGGCAGGGATAAGAAGGGTGCCCTGGGCTGTTCCTGGTTTTGTGCTGTTGTCCAGCTTTTGATTTTCTTTTTAAACTTTTTAGTGGATGCTCGGGATACTCGGAGCTTGATTTAAAGAAGAAATATTGAACTGAAGGAATTAAAAAACCCCCAAAAACCCAAAACCACAACAGGATTACCTGATTTCAAGCTAGTGTCTATACCATGTGTCATGCCTCTTTATATATTATATAATATATTTTATATATATGTATATAAATATATATGGATTTTCTCTGACAGACCTTGCTATCTAAGACTAAAGTATCTTCCTACCTCCTGTAGGCTACTTCAGGGATCTGCCTGAGGTGCTGTTTCCTCCTTTCCATTTTTTAGCCATGGGGCTGCTTTGCTTCTGGTCAGGCAGGGATTTAAGACTTGTGCCTCAGTCCTCTGAGGAGCCTCCTGAAGCTGCCTGGGTAAATGCTGCCTCTCGGAGTGGGCAGGGGGAGCTGGCAGACAGGGAGGGATGTGGATGTCTGAGGTGGTGGGAAGGAGGATGCGTGCGCTGGATGGATCCTCCATTTCTGGCTTTGATTTGGTGTGAAAGGTTCAGCTTCAGGCTGCTGACCTCCCCGGCCTTGAAAGTGTTGCAAGAGCAGTTGCTTGGCTGTGACCTTTATTGATTTCTGTCCTGACCTGATGTGTCACGCACTGGAGACGATGGTTTTGTTCGGATGCTCTTGGGTGATGAGTGAGGTGCTCTGATTTATATCCCCCAACCCCCAGGCAGCATTATTTTCTGGTATTTCTCAGGTCGAAAAGAAGTACCTGGCAACTGTGTAAGAGGCTGCTGCAAGCATTTACAATGATAAACCTGCTTTTTGGGGTTTTTTTTGGCCTTTTTTTCTTCCTGAGCTCCTCTAAACTTCTCTGCATTCAGGTAGAAAAATGAAGACCTAAAACCTAATACATGTAAATGCCTCTGTCCCGGGAGAGGTGCCGAGTGTCAGGGGAATGTGTGGGCTTGGGGCTGCAGATGAGCTGCTTCCCAAACGTGTCCTCCAGTGGGTTTCCCACTGAGGTGAGGCCCGGAGCAGTTATCTGAAGCAGTAGTCACGTAAATTGAATGAGCAGTTGGGTTAAATAAGTAATGAAGTTAGCAGGGTGCCTAATTAAATTAAATTCAAAATTACGTATGGATGATGCCTTTGTAATAATTGCTGTCAGTTTGTCATTGAGGTGCTCCACACTGCCCTCGTGGTGGGAAGATTCCCCTTTCTCAGGTGAATACCTTGGGACCACAGAGGGATGTGTTTTACACATCAGTTTGCTTTGGCTCCTCCCTGTTGCTCCTGTGGCCGCTTTGGTGTTGCTGTTCTCTATTTTACTGAGACCTGTGGAGGGAATTGGGGTGATTTCAGTCTCTGCTACTTACATGTTGGTTTTTTTACCTTCCTGCATAGGGGTTTCTGCTGTGCTCTGGCTCTCCTAGACCGGCCCTGGTGCTTTTTCCTTGGTCTCTGTGCCTCACTGATCTCATAGGGACTGTCCTCCATCCTTCCCGTGCCCTGGAGCAACTGGGGAGTCACTCCTGCTTTTGTAAAGCACTGGGGCCCAATGGTACATCATGTCCATAGTCATCAGATGACTTAACCCATTGCTTTATTACAAAGTAATTTCTTGATTTCCATCTTTCTGGGCTTCTTCCAAGCAATGTGGCTTTGAAGGTGTGCATTGGTTTGTGGGTAAGAGTTAAGCTGAAGTGAAAAAACAATTTTGAAGCGAGGGAAAGCTGCTGAAATTAAAAAGACACTTGAGAAGCCACAGCCATCTCCTCTCTCCAGACAGCACGTTGAGGGCAGCCTCCTGCTGTCCTGGGCACGGTCAGGCACTTAGTGCGTTTTGAAGATTGGTTGTCAAGGCAAAACTGGCTCTGGCTGGCAATTACTGACCTTTGAGGTAATGTGTCCTTAATAGAAGGATGGGAGTACATCAGAGGAATAATTATCATTGTCATAACCATCTTTTCACCTCTTGGAGGAGGACAGGTTTATTAAAGGACCTCCAGTGAAGGACCAGGTGCTCCAGCGAAACTGGTCCTGCCCCTCCAGGAGCTGAACACTGGCTTTTCTGAAGGTGAGAGTAGATGTGAGGAAGTGAGGGAGCCCAAAGGACCAGAGCTCTGTTGCTGGTTTGCTAATTTCTGCCCCCCATCACCCCAAGTATTAAGTCCCAGACAGCGTCTCCAGTGTAGTGTTCAAGCTTGTGTGATACAGGGGCAGTGCTCTTGGGCACCCATGGCTGGCAGTGCCCTTTGGGTAGGGACCCTGCTTGTGTGAACCCACGTGTGCATTGCCTGGGACAGCAGCTACAGTGAGGAATTATGGGGATCTTTGTCACAGTTGGGGCAGAGGTTGGTTCTTCCTTGTTGATGGTCTCCCTGGGAAAACCTGCTGATGCCTGGAGGCACTTGCACCCAGTTTGTTTCCCTCAGGAATGGGAAATGCTTTGCAATAAGTTTCCCTGTGCTTCTTTATCAGAGAATCTGAAGGCACTTTACAAACTCTTAATGGGTCCTTGGTTGGCCTCGGCACCTTTATACCCACTGCCCTTGTGACTGTGTGTGTTGTCACCCCCCATCTCCCCGGGTGGAAAGGGGGAAGTGGAAGGATCTTGGCTGGAGCCCTTGTGAAGCCAGAGGAGTCTGGAAAATCCACAGGGTCTCAGTGACTGACAGAAGTGAGTGACTTGCATGGGTGCAGTGACCTGCACAGGGCTCAGCACATTTCATGCACAGTTGATTTAAAGGGATGCTGATCACTTTCAGCATGACCTGCTAATTGTTAGAGCAGATGAAAGCCCTTCATTTTTTTCTTCTCTTTTTAAATCCTCTTCCCCCTGCATGTCCTGTTCTTCTCCCTCCTCCTTCCCCAAGTCTGTATCTAAGCTAATCAACGTGACACAAACAGCCCAGAAAGCAGTATTTCACAGCTATGAACTACAGCAGCTAGGAACTAGAAAGGAGACAGCAGGCATCTGAAGCCCCTCAGGGGGGACTCACCTGCTATAACCCATTGCTTTTAACAGCCAAAGTGAGAGCTGCAGAGTCGGAATAGAAAAGGTTTAAGCTCCTTTCTTTTGAGGTCCCAGTATGCAGTGACCTGTACCCTGTGATGTGGGTTTTAAAGAAGATTCAAGTGTGGAGTTTCAGGAGTGAGGAGAGGCTTCCCAGATACCTGATTCATCCCTGATTAAAGGTAAATAAATACCACTAGCTATATATCTTTTGCTCATAAGTGTTCAAAAATTCAGGACGTGTGGCCGTGTCCTTCAAGGAGAGTCTTTCCATCCCCAATGATAATTTAATGTTGACACAGTGCCCCTCAGCAACATAAATCAGGGCTCGGGGAGGGTCGTGTTAATTTGGTGCAGAACTAGTTCCCTTGACTGCATCAAGCTGGACACATGGGTTTGTTTCCTCCCATATTTCAAGATTTCTTTTCTAGAGACATGGGCTGGATTTTTGAGTCGTCTGCTGTTTTAGATGAATACTTAAAAGTTGTACTTGTGGTGATCACTGAGTAGGCTGGGACAGAGGGTGAACTCATCTTACAAATTTCAGCTGCGCTGGTATGTTGGAAGGAAGCTGAGCAAATGGACATGATGTTTAAATAGTGTGTCCTGAATTGCTTTCATTTGGTTCTTATTTTGCAAGCCATTGGCTGGGTTTTCTGTCCTTTCAGAAATCAGCAGCTTCTTATGAAATATGGAGCTGTTTAAAAACAGACAGCAGCTGCTCCATCCTTGCGTCAGCAAGGGCTCGGCAGAAGGAAGGGGAATGGGAGACGGTTGTTTAGCTGTGATATTCTTCCCTTCATTGCCGTTGTCATACTGTGTTAACAGAAGGTCTGATCAAATATACACCAGGAAAGTAAGACTTAATGTTTCTTTGTTCTCCTGGAATGGTGCTGGGAGGGGAGGGAGGGAATGTCTGAATGAGACTTTTATTTATGTGGTTCAGCTAGCTTGGCATTGCCTGTGTCGGGAGATATGTTGTTCTGCTCTTATTCCTTGGGCTGTTGGCTGTATTTTTAGCTGGGAAAAGTCTTTGTACAAAACCTCTGCTATGTGATATAGAAACCTCTGGGAGGGGGTGTAAATATTTAGCGGGGAGAGTGTGCTCTGTTCACACTGACTTTCTAACTTGTTTTAAACACTTTTTAAAAAAATCTCAGCCAGATTATTTAAAAAATAAAATGAAGAATGAGGAACATTGTTGCACAAGAACTGGAAGGAACCCAAATAGTTTGCTTACTGTTAAAATTGCGACATGACTGGAAGCATTTGGTAAAGAAAAATTAATGGCCTGGTGTATTTGTGGTTTCCTGTTGAATCTCAATTTCTAGCGGAGGTTGAAAAACCCATGGATGTTTCCTCAGATTACTAGATAGCATTATACCTTGTGTGCATGATGAAAGACCTTCAGCAAAGCGTGCCAGATATCCATGGCTTGCTATAAAAAGTCTCTCCCATCTGGAGCATGGCTGTTTCTCCTTTTCAGTAGGATGGTTTGAGCAGAGATAAACATGCAATGAAACTTAGCCTGGTCCAGTCTTACTTCACTGAAAGAAGGCTGAGTCTAGGTACTGTCTAGAAGCATCCTACTGTCCTCAAGTTAGGGACAGGGCTTCTGAGCAGTTCCTTATGCTTTCATCCTTTTGGTATTGAGGAAGGATGCTCCTGTGATCATTAGCCCCCAGGTAGACCTTTTAATGAACTTCGAAGCTGTGGACAGGGCTGGCTTATAAGGGAGGAGGAGAGGATCAGGCAGTCATTCAGCAGAGGAAGGGCTTGGGTGGGGTTAAAGATCTGCTCTGGCGCATCTTGCATCACTCTTGAATAACGATCCCGTGCCTGTTGAATTGCAACACCAGAGCTGGAGAGGATGGGATGGGAGAAACACCAGGGCTGTAGGGGAACTGATCTGGTATCGTCCTGGGAGCTGGAGCCATAGCTCAAGAGCTGAGAATTTTTCAAGGTACCTGCAGAGACCCTTGTGTGAATGCACATGTTTCATGCTGTACCTTGCAGGACCCTGTCTGCTGGTAACTGCTGCCCTTTGTGAGACACAGCCATGGCCAGTTGCAAAGCTGCTTCTCTGCAAGGTTGGAGCACCTGTATGGGGTCATGTGGAAGAGGGGTTGGGTGGACAGGTAGACTGATGGATGCTGTGACCGGTTGCTGAGGAACGTGGTGGTTCCCATGCCTGGAGGATTGAGGAGCACCTGAGAGCTACTGGGTGAAGCCCTGGGCTGGAGACACCTGGTCAGAGGTCAGATCAGAGGATCATGGTTCTCCTTTGACCCACAGCCCCTGCATCTGTGTCCTCGTTTGATCATGCAGAAGATGTGTATGCAGAAGCGTAACTCATGGTGACACAGGGCTTAAGGTTGTGAAATCTTTGAGGCTCCTCTGGATATTCCTGTGGGAAGGGAAGCGTTATCCCTCAGACAACTTCTGTGGGGAAATAGTTAATCTTATTAAACACCAGAGGTTGTTTTCTAAAGCAAAGGCAAGGGCTGTGGGGGGAGTGTGGTTAACCGTGTAGACTGGAGACGGGCTAAAACTCATAAAGGAAAAATGTATGTAGGAGTTTATAGCTGTGTATGAGTGTGTATTAAAGCTTTAATTTGAGATCACTGAGATCAAAATGAGCTGCCATGAAGCTACACCGCTTTCAGGGAACTAAAAGCAATTTTTTGAGATGGATATTGGCCCCACAATTGCAGGCACGTGATGTCTGAGAACATGCACGGTGGCTTAAAGTCTGGTTCTGGTTGCCCTGGAAAACAGTGAAGCATCAGGGTTTTCTGGTGTGATTTGAAGTAATGAAAAACGTGTTTAAAAACTAATGCTGATCCAGTCCTTGGGCTTTCTGACAGTCCCCCATCCAGTTTTCAGTGTGTGTGTTTGCTCTTGGGCTGTTGGGAGTTAAATATTCCTCTTGAGTCTACCGTGGAAACAGTCTTCATCTATCATTTACCAGTTTAGCTCCTGTATTAAAATTATAACAAGGCTGGGGCTTATTTTTGTCTTGTGTACATTTATCTCCTGTCTATCCTTGTGTCTATTATTAGAGGCCTGCTCTATAGCTAAATGGATTGGCCGAGCTCTTGGGGACAGAATATTGAAGCATGTGACTGAGTCTGCAGTGCCCCTCAGCCACTGTGCAGGATTCATAGTTGGCTCATTTGAAATAAACACTGCGGGGGCAGTGGGCAGAGCTGGCAGGTAGGAGATCTGAACTGGCAGATCTGTTGGTGAGTGGAATGGAGGAGGTGGCTGTGGAGGGGAAGCTCCAGCTGAAAATAAGCAGAAAGCAGTGGTGTGTGTTGGGAAGGATCTGGATTGCATGACCAGGGTGCAGCCCTCTTCTTGTTCAGCTTGCTTTTGTTATTTTTTTTTTCCTTGATGGGATATTTCTGTTTCAGACTGTGAATAAGGGGATGTTGAGTCCTCTATAAGGTTGACTACGGACTTACCCTTTCCTGAATTAAAAAAGAAACTGGAACTTCTGGTGGGTTTCAGCCTTGCTTCAAAATCCCTATGGCTTCCACTTCTGCTCTTCTGTGGCTGGACACTTGTCCTCAGATCTGTATCTAGCTGCTTGACTTGCACAGGAGTGATTTCCCTGCTCCTGCGGATCTTGTCTCTGGTTTCCACATCCAGCCTGAGCCAGCTGGGTTCTTGGGATTCACTCCACTTTGTGACTTGGCTATTGAGTATCTTACCCATGTTCTTCCTTTGCTTGCAGAGTCTGTTTGCCCATGTGGCCTCCAACATTTTCTGCAGCTCCTTCCCCAGTCTCAGGAAGATACCTAGAGTCCTGCACACTGCAGTTTTAGGTGTTTCAGACAACTACTTTTTGATGCTTTTTATTTTTGTTCAATAGCTGAGGCAATGCCTTTGGCAAGGACATGGCCTAGAACTCACCAAAACAATTCGAGAAGACTCTTACCGCTACAACAAACACAGCTTGGGATCAGATTCTTGATTTTCTTTTTCTTGCCTTCTGATGTGTTTCTCTGAAAGCCGTGCTGCAATACTTCCCCTGCTCCTCTCTGAGATTATTTTTTTTTCTTTTTTAAGCTATTTCCTAGCATGGATTTTCTCCTCTCACGGCCACGTGCCAGCTTTGGGTGTGTGTAACCTTTGTTCTGCTTTGCTGACGTGGGCTCCTGATGTCCTCGGGCTTTGGGATGCACTCTGCTGCTGGACCAGGTGGTTCTCCCAGTCATGCCAGGGAAGTCATCGTGTCTGGCTCCCTTGCCATGGCTTTGCAGATCACAGGAGCTACCTGAGCAGTGGGAGCAGAGCTGTGAGTGGCTGCAAGTGGCTCCTTGTCCAGAGTGAGCAGAAGTGAGGACCCACCTTGGAATAACAGAGGCTGTAACAGCGAGGTTCTGGCTTGTGGTCCCACCGTTGTTAGCAATAACCAAAATTGGCTTTCTGATGTATTTTTCTTGTGCTCATGGTGATTTTCTGTGGTCAAATCTGCCTTATTTCTTGTTTTGTCCCTCACATGAATGGATTGTATTTGGAGTTGGCTTACATGCTACGGAGTCTGCTCCCTGCTGACACCGACGTGAACGTGTCCTGCTCTCGCAGTCTGTCCGGGGGCTGTATGTAACTGGGTGGTTTTAGTCAGTTCTGAATTCTTAAAGGTCAAGGATATTATTGCAGAAAGTTCATTTAAAAAAAATATCCTGTAAGAGGTGCTCTTGGTTATTTTCTTTAAAACCTTAGATTTGGGGATTTGAGATGAAAAATTATTGAATGATGTCTTAAAGCTGAATAAAGAAGTCAGTATTGAATGTTTTAATGCCTTACAGATGCTGTGGGGCTGCAGTGTTTTATTTTAAATTTAACAATGGGAGCTGGAGTGGCTCCAGCACTGTAAAGAATAGTCTCTTTAATTAAGGGTTTAAGCTGGAAGAGCATGTGTAGTGTGATGCCATTTTAAAGTTTCAGTGGGGCTTTGTAGTTGTAACCTGTTATTCCTCATCCCGGATCACACAGCTGCACGGCTGGGGTCGTGGTGGGGATATTCCTTGCTCAGAGAAGGGAGGTTGGTCTGTGTAAGTATACTAAGATTTTCCTAGAGGGTTTAGCTTTGACTTTATTATTTTCTTCTTCCTGTGGCTCCTGGTGCCCATTTGAAGGTGCAGCATCTTTGCAGGCACATCCACGTGGTGTCACACACCGGAGGAAACATCGTTTGTTCTTCCCAAACAGTTTATTTTCCTTTTCAGGTTGGGAGAGGGGGTTTTGTAGCCATCTTCTTGATGTTTTCTTGGTAACAGCAAGTTGTGAAGGAAGTTGTGGGGCATGGGACAGGAAACCGGGATCAAACGCAGCCTCTGGAAGGTACCCCCAAGACCCACTGGGGTTTCACTGGAGTTGCGGAGTGTGGGATTTAGCCGTGTGCAGGGCAGGGCTAGGTCCCATCCCTGCCAGGTCCCAAGGTTTGACTTCTCTGTGGCTTGTTTGGCTGTTACTGGGGTGCAACCCAGAAAATTGACCACTAACAATAAGTAAATAAATATTATTATTCTTCCCTAGAAAATGCAAGTGTTCCAGGCGTGTACCCCGAGTTCTCGTCTGACAAAAGTGTGAAGAGATTGAAGGTGGTGTCTGTGGTGTCTTTTTTACTCCAACCTGTTCTCAGCTCATGGGTCTCAGGTAGCTCCCCAGTGCCAGTCGTGGTTTTCCCCACGCGTGGCTCTGCCTGGCTCTGCAGTAGCACGATGTGCATTTAATTATTTGAAGCAACGACTGCTACTTTTGGCAATCTCGGAGGTTTTTGCTGTAAGAACCAGTGTCTGCCAAGGTTTGTTGCATCCTGGTTTGTGCTAAGGCGACTGCTTGACTCTTTTCTGGATAGTTGCTGTGAGAAGTAGGCTCTTGTGTGACATAAGGAAGCGGAGCCTTGCAGGAGCTGCGAGCCTGCCAGGTACCGAGGAGCCTTTACGGCTTGCACTTGGTGTCTCCTGGTGTGTTTATCCCCATAAAATAATTAATTGAACTAGAGCTCCAAGCAATGTTATCACCTTTGCACATTAAAAAATCATAATCATGCTCTCTGACTTAATGAGATTTAGAAAGAAAGGTTATTTTTTTTTTTGCTTGCCTTCTGTTTTTCCAGCGTTAGGGGCTCCCAGGGGTCGTGCAGCCAAACCTTCTCTGGAGGTGGTGGGGGCAGTGGGGTCTGGCTGTGGAGAGTCACCGGCCACCGATGCAGAGCAGCAGCCTTTGGGTTTCCCAGAGCTGTTGCCAGACTTGGAGCTGGATCTTGCGTGCTGGCAACACTATTCTGAGCATTCAGAAGGGAGCTGTAACTGTAGTTTTGTGGTGGCCTTGGCTCTGCTGTTTTTTAATTTTCTCTTTAATTTCTATTGTTTTCAATGCTTATTTGATAACTTGCAAAATTCAGCAAATTGCAGAGGATCTCCCAGCCCTTGGGGTGAGTTTTACTCAGAGCCAGCACATGGCAGTGACACTCGCTGAGCTCCTGCTCGGGCGTGTAAATGGGGCTGGTGTGATGGACCTGCTGGCCTTCACATGGTCAGGGTCTGTGCCAGGGTGTAGAGATAGTGGGGTCATCCTGGGCAGCTTTGTGTGTGTGTTAAGGGTAAATATTAACTTCACGTGAGCTGGGGAGCTGTTGTGTGTTTGTGTTTGCTGCTCATTTTGGTAGGAATTGGTTGAAATTCAATCAGGAGGCTCCTTAACTTCAGCAGTCATCACTACACCACTGACTTGAATGATGTCTTGAGTGTCTTCTCCTCCTCTGTTTGAGTCTTGCTGCTGGTCTCCAGGCTCTCTGGGGTGTGTTAGTGCTTTCAACTCATTCAGCTACAGAATAAACCCAAACTGTGCATGGACAAGTTGCCCTGTGTTGCCACAAGGGCACAGGGCATCTCAAGTGCAGCTGATTCTCCAGGACACCCCTGCAGCTCTGTCCCAAAAAGACGGATCAGTTCTCCCAGGACTTGCTGAGAGAAGATTTGGAAAGCATCTTGCTTCCTTTGCAGCTCTGCAAATTGTACACGGAGTCCCACGAGCCTCATTACTCCTCGCATGGGAGGGCAATGACAAAATTGCATGCACAAGTGTTATTTTGGTGTCTGTTTTCTCTCCAGCTTGGCTGGCTGAGAGGAGAACCTTGCGCACAGCTTGCTGGAGCGATCGAGGCAGAGCAAACCTACCTGCTGAGTAACAGACTGAAATAAACCCGGAAAAGCCCAAACAGCGCCGAGTCTGTGGCAGTCACTGCAGATGCTGTGCTGGTGAGAAGTCAACAAATCCATTAAATGGGAAACGGTCCCCGGGTGCCGTTCCCAGGAAGAGGAGCATCCCCTGCTCCACCGTCCGGCCGCCCCGGACCGCGCGCGGGTGCCGCCAGACCGCGGTGCAGGAAGGAAACAGTTAAAGGAGGGGAGGTTGTCAGCTCGGGTTGGCCATCAGATAGCTAATATTTTAGAGGTTTTTCAGAGCTAAGCTATAAAAAGGCTGTAGCAGTATTTCAACTCGCCCATTGTCTGCTGGAAGCCAGCCAGCGTTGCCATGCCGACAAGGAATTATTACTTGCTGCCAGAGCTGGAGGAAAAGCTCATACTTTTGGCTTCAAAACAGGAGGGGTGGACTTATGTAATCCACTGTGTTTATAGGCTGAGACTGGCAGGAGCATTGAGAAATAATTACAGGCTTTCCATTTCATTTCCAGCTTGGTTTTAAGGCTGTGTGGCCTCTCTTTATTTATTTATTTTGAAGTTGAGAGGGTGGCTGCTAAAGATGCAGGAGGTCACGGAGGTGATGTGGGGATGCTGCTAGGTAAGTACCCCCCCCATCCCTCCCCGGACTGGCCGGGCTGCTTTTGTTTTGGTGGCGTTTTGTCTGGAGAGCTAAACTAGGCCACAGCAGAAAGAAGTTGCTTTGAAAAACTGGGACTTGGCCCGCCGACACAGGAGCAGTGTTTGGTGCTGGCGGCTGGGAATACGCGGCCGTGGCTGCCTGGAGGTGGCCAAGCGTTCGCCGACAGAGGGAAAGTGTGAGGTTTTGGGAGCCCCTGCTGCTTTCCCAGGTGATTTTATCCCTCTGGCCCTTGCGTGTGTTTTCGGGGGCAGAGGAGTGACAAGGCAAAAGGACAGGAAAAGTTTTCTGTTGAACGCCTTGGTCTCGCGCGCTGTTCCGTTGGCTGGAGAGGGAATTGTCGGTGTGATCAGAGCAGCTCTGCTGATGCCTCGTCCTTCCGAGAGGTGAATGGCAAAGTTTAGCCTGTAGTTAACATGGGTTTGTTGGTTCCGGGAGCAGTCAGGAGGTGATGCTGTGGTTTGGGTTTGCCTGAAAAGCAGCGCGAGGGGTTCTGGCTTCGGTCAGGCCAGGGGGAGTTTGCAGCTGCTGGGTTTGTTGGCTGTTGCACGAAGGGGGTTACTGCTGGTGAACTGCTCGCAGAGCTCTGAGCTCGGGTGGGTTTGCTGGTTCAAAGGGTCGTGGTCCTGCAGGGGAGGATGTTCTGGTGCAGGGGGAATCCTGTGCCCGGGAGAGCTCGTGGGATCGTGCTCTTGCTGCGGCTGGGACACCAGGGCTGGGTTGGGGCAGTGTGGGTGCTGCCTGAGCTGGGCTGAGCTGTGCCTCACTTCTCCAGTGAGAATAACGTTAGGACTGTGACTTTTTAAATCTCTCTGACATTGGGTGTAAAGCTCCTAAGAGTGGATGAAGCTGGTTTCTTGAAGGAGAAATAGGGAAGAAAAAAGCTTTGATATCGTGCAAACTTGCTGTAGAGGTTACAAAGGCTTATAGAAGCTGCACTGTGCTGTGATTTATTTTTTTTTATGTTTTCCTTTATTGCACAGTGTCCTACTAGGGAGTTACATTCTCAGTCCACACTACTCTGACTTTCTGTCATTGTTGTATGGTGTGTACAGATTCAATATGCCTGCTGCCGTGCCAGTCCGCTCTAGAGAGCGAAGCCCGATGTTGGCCATGGGTAACTGCAGACACAGCACTTTTCAGGGGCAGTTAAAATCCCACACTGAACGCATTTTGGCCCTGACTTTAAATACTGGGGTGCCTTAGTGGGACTGATGTGCACGAGGTGTTGCTGAGTGCACACTGCAGAAATAAACTGCTTTTCCCACAGGTCCCCACAGTTGCTGCGTGTGCTCAGCAGTTATGGGCACAAACTTGGGAGAGCAGTGGCACACTCTGAGTTGGGAAACATCCCTCGAAACAGCAGGGTGGACTGGTGTTATCAGACACATGGGTGTGTAATACAGAATAACTGAATAATTTAATGATCCATAATGCTGTTCCCAGTCCTACCACAGATGCTGTTGGACTCGACGCAACTCAGATTTGTTACTGCGAGGCTTTTTGTGTTGTTGGTTGTTTTTTTTTCCCCCCTTCCTCTGGGATTCGTGCCAAGATGAACTGTATGTTCTGTTCTGAAGAGCTATGAGTAATGTATGTGTGAATCTATAACATAAGCAATACGAGTGTATAAAATGTGAGGGTGTGCAGGGCTCGTGGTGCCGAGCGCGGGGTGCGGGACGTGTCTGGGCAGAATCGATGCCATTGCCTCCCAGTTGCTGCTGATGGCCTGATCCCAGAGCACTGACCAGAAAACCCCATCGCCAGCCATGGTTTTTGCCTCTCTAATTGCCCTCTTGGAGGAGTTACAAATTAGAGAGGTTTGGGAGTCCCTCCCTGCACTCACAGCCTTGATGGAGACCTGCGGAGATGCTGCGCTGTAGCCTGGTGTTCCCTGGGAGCTGGTGGAGCAGCCCAGGGACACGGGGGGGTTCTGCCTTGGAGCAGGGGATGCTGGAGGTCCCCCTCTGCGCCACCCCAGGTAGGTGCTGCTCCAGGAGCTGCTCTCCAAGGGATGTGTTCCCAGGCAGGCCTACTGCTTCTAATGGGAGGGTTTTTTTCTTTTTTAGATGAATAAAATGGGCTTTCTCTCATAAATTATTTTTTTTATGTGAAAAATGAGAAGGTGGCAAGTGGCCAACTCCCCCGCCTCCTTCTTCCCAGCTCCGATGAGGTCATTGCCTCTTAAAGTTTATACCAGGCACTGTGAGCCATGGCTGGAGGAGCACGAAGGCAGCAAATGGCTCTCCCGGGACGGGTGGGAGCGGTGACCATCGGTCCCTGAAATCCCAACGAGCTGTAAGTGATGCCTGAGCAGGACCTGTGTGTGGGGAGAGGGCTGGGTACAGCTGCCTGGGAAAACCTCGCAGGATGCTGGTCTGGGTGGGAGGGGGGCATCCTGGTCCCTGCCTGGTCCCCGTGATGCTCCAGGGTGACGAGTGCCAGGCAGGCCCTGGGATGTGTGGGAGGTGGGTCTGGAGGGTGGCTGTGCTGCTCGGGGCGCTGCTGGGTGGAAGGAGCATGCGTGTGAAGGGCTGGGCATGTGCTGAGGTGCAGTGGGATCGAAGGCAGTTCTGGCACTGCTCATCTCAGCTCACTTCTGCATCCATTTACTTTTCCTTGGGAGTTTCCTCAGTGCTGTTTTTGCATCTGGCTGCTGTAAGTTCATGACCCAATGAAGGATCTCTCCGAGACCTTTATGTCCCTGGCTGAGGGGCTGCCTGGAGAAGTTGGTTTTTTCCCCTTGAGCTCCATGTAGAGCTGCTTGTGAGTTCCTGAGCTATTGTTTTCCCCTTGTCTGCCCCTGCTGCTGTCCCGATTTCGCTTCCCCCTGTGGTGGAAGTGATACAGAAACAGGAGTGCCCAGACCGTGGGGTGGTCATTTGGGCTTTCCTGGAAGCTGCAACCCTCGTGTGGATTTTGAGGGCTGTATGGATCTGCCCTCCTCCTTGCAGCCTCTGCTGGGGTGCTTGGTGGTGGTGGCCTGGACTGTCTGTGGTTTTAAGGTGGGACACTGGCCTGAAACAGCTGCTCCACAGGTGTCAGAATTAATTACTGAATTTTGGTAAGTGCATATTTATTGTCACATGCCTTGGCCATGGCTCTGGTTTTGGCTGGAGTTTGCTGTACCTTCTGGGGGTGGTGAGGAAGAGGACACTTTATGCAACTTTAACTCTCCCTGCCCCATTACTGCTCTGTGGAGGTGCAATGGCCTGAGTCCATGTCGCATGATCCGGTTCTCAGAGTTGGCCTGGAGGGGTGTGAATTGTCAGTGAATTTGTGCTGTAGCCCAGGAATCAAGTATTTGCTGCATCAGGAAAAAGACTGGCAGATCAGCCAGCATCTGCAGTGCTTTGCAAGGACACTAAAGGTCTAGGAGGAAGGTCTGGGAGATGTCTTGGTTTGCTGAAACCAGGAACTGACAAATCCTTTCTTAAAATGAAAGTGAGCAGGTCGCTGGTCTGGATAAAGGAGCAGCCAAAGGCCCTGGGTGCACCAGTGTGAGCAGCCTAAAGCTTCCCTGCGTTGGCTTTGGTCTTGTGCAGGTAGGGGTGCAGCACCAAGGGTGGAAATGAAGCAGCACAGTTGGGAGTTAGTGAGGGAGGGGACCTGGCGGGGACGCAAGCGGTGCTGTGCTTCTGGGCACAAACTTTAAAAAAAAAGTTCAAATTGCTGTTCCATCTCGCTTGTCCATCCTGTGGGGATCATTCAGGCATCCTGCTAATTGCAGCTGCTCTGTGCTGCTGCACCTCAGCGATATCTTCTGCTCACTTCTTTCTTTGTACTTCTCCTTAGCAGCCTTGTTGGTTTTGGTTTTTTCTCCCTGTCGACACGGTACAATCACTCCTTGTTAGCCCATCCTGCTCTTTCCTCTTTCAAGGAAGGGAAGGAGCAAGGGAACCAGATCTGATAATTTCAGTGAGTAGAACTGTTCCCCTGAGCCCTTTATAAAGAAATAAAAAGGCTCTCCTTCTCTCTGCTTCTCTTTGAGTACAAGCACTTTACCCTCTTGGATTCCCTGCAGGCTCCTCATACTGCTAAAATTGAAACATCAAGATGTCTGAGGCAGCAGGAATTACCATCAGTGTTTTGACACCTGGCGGTACAATTTCTATTAGCTTTTATATAAAACAACACCACTTTTGCCAACAGAGTTCTTGTTAAATAATGCATGAAGACCCCGCTCCTGACAGTAGGTATTTTTTTTCTTTAACTTTCCCGGACTCTTGGATAATGGCTTCATTTCTGTGACCGTTGGGGGAAAGAGACGCACACTTGCCCACGGAAATACACACACGTGCTTAACTCCAGGGCAGAGAGTCAATTATCCCATTTGCTAATTAACCTGGAGAGATGAGGCAAAGCAATTTAAGGTTGGTCTGTTGAGAAGGCTTGGATTGCTGTTTTATTTTTGGGAACAGAAGGCGGTCTTCCCGAGTTCTTTGACGGTAAATAAGACTTTTTATGTGTGATATAAGAGAGACCCTGGGAGGGTCTGCGTGCCCTTGGAGGGAGATGAGCGTGGGGTCACCAGAAACATAAACCAGTAACTTGCATTTTCACCCTGATGATGCTTGGCATGGAGCATATGCTCTGTGCTCACTTTTTGGGGAAATGAAGTGAAACAGAAGGGCACAGCATGTGGATGTGACTGCTAATAGCGAGAATCAAAGTACAGTTTTGACATTTCTAACCTAATAAGTGGTGCTGCGTGTGAGAGCCTGCTTATTTTCCTTTTCACCATGAGATGCTTTGACAGAGGAGTAAAGTCCCATTTTGACATTTCTGTCATTTTAACTAAAGGAAAAGATTGCAGTAAATTGGATTAAGTGAAAATCTTCTTCAGATGTTTGTGGTTTGGGCTGATCTATGGATAGATGTCATTTGAACGTCATTCTGCATTTTTTAAGCATCTGCGTGATAGTTGCTCTAATGCTGCTGCAAATAGTCCACGCAGAGGAGGGAAGGCTGAGCAAGGAGCAGCTACCCGTGACAGAACTAATGCTGGTATGTGGCACGGGGACAGCAAAATGCTGTCCTTCTCGTGTTCCCAGCTGCATAGTGCCAGATTCCATAATGGGTGCTTGGTTCTCATTTGAGTTCCTGTTATTAAACTTTGTTATCTTCTGCTGAGACTCATTTAAATAGGCTTTTCGGAGTATTTTTCCTGTCCTGGAGTGAGATGGTTCAGCACACGCATTCCTTATCACGCATTTGGCAAATCTTGGGTTGCCCATTCCCCCGTGACCAGCGAGGATGTTTTTTGTGGTTGCACTCATGCAAAGTCTCAGCCTTGGCCTCCTTTTCGCAAGGTCCTGCGCTCATCATGTGTGTGACTTCTCCAGGAACCAAAATACTCTCGTAAGCATGTGCTGGCTCACTCACGTTAGCAACAGCATGAGAAAATACTTTGTCCGTGTACTGATGCTTCCAAAAGATAGTGTTGAAAGTTCTTCTCCTAAATTAACAGTGTGAGACTTCTCAAATATGCATGTCCTCCACGGCTTCCTCTCTATAAATTATTTAGAAGCTGCTGGTGCCATTTGGAAAGCTGCATAATCTCTTGTGGGTGATGATGTAATCAGCACTGTAATCAAATCTGCCAATGATGTCATTGATGGAGTAGTCCACTGTTGTCTGGTGTGGTGATTAATGGGATGAGATTGAAGCTTTTGTGCAAACGGTGATGGGAACTGGGAAATCCGCATCCCTAAATTGTGTTATTTATGCACATAGGTTTGAATTTCTGGCACGCTTCTGGAAAACACATCTGCTCCAGCCTCAAAACCACTGGTTTGGAGTGTAGGTGTAGACGCTTAACGGATTTCAGTTGTGGTCTCTGAAGGTTTATTTGAGAGTTTAATATTGATTTATAGGTTTGTACCTACACCGGGAGGTGCAGGGTCATCTTCTGCCAGCTTAGCTCTTGGAGCCACCTCTGCTCTGCACCAGGCAAAGGCAGCTCTGGCCCAAAGGAGCTCATGACAGGGGCTGGGAGTGAGAATGGAAAAGTTACCCGTAATCCCCTGCAGGGGTTGGATGTTTTAGGCTGTGTCTGTATTGATTTTTACAGTCAGGAAGGCGCTGCCCAGACATCAGGCACAGGTACAGAGAAGAACCATCAGCATGGAGCACATCGCATCCCAGCTCCTCAGGGTGAGTCAACCATGGTGCTTCACATCTCCCCTCCAACCTGAGCCCGCTGCTCTGGTTTGCAGAGGCTCAGCACTGCCCGGGTTTCCCCGTGCTGCTGTGGTCACCGGGGTTGCTGTGTGTTGTTTCTGTGTCCGTGCTTCCCTCGGTGCCTTGCGTCACCCTCGCAGTTCAAAGGAAAGTTCCTGGGTTTTGCTGCGTGAGCACTTCGTGCCTCGCCAGTGACTCAAAGTGCAATTCTTAGAATATTTTCTGTGTCATTTTCTGCGATATGATTATTAGTGGAAGATCACACTACTGAGGGGGGATAAATTTGTAATCCTGCTTAGTGGCTGATCTTATCCTAGCTGAGTAGCTCTTGTTGCATAAGGGATAGTGACCTGAAATCATCTCTTTCAACCACTGGCCAGGATGCCTTTCCCTTCTCCTCCGCCCCCCCCAACACACACACAGATGTGGCACAGGCTTTTAAAATTATTTAAAGTTGAAGGGTTTTCCTGTGCAATGGGAATAGCTCCTGGTAGCTGACTGCAGGTTGGTGTGCCGAAGAGAGCAGCAGGGCTGCAGGAGGTGGGTTATTTTAACGTGTCAGTCAATGTGTTGAACAGACTTCCCTGCATTTTTTGCAGCCTGGCTTGATTTTTGGGAGTGCTAAGAAGTACTCACAGAGGTTACCTGGCACTAATGACGAGGAGGAGCAAGTGAAGAGCCTGATCACAACCCATGGCGGGGTGGTTTGTGATGGAGGCTGGGCTGGGAGCTTCGAGGGATGGCTCTGGCGCTGGGGAAAGGCTCTGCTCCATCCCTTGGCATCACACTCCCACCACTGGATGCAGGAGAGAGGGCAGGTAGGGGAGCAGGAGGGAAAGAGCTGCTGTTGTGAGCAGCAAAGAATTAAAAACATCTGCTCCAGCTGCGTGCCTCTGTGCTTATTGTTTTTAACTTCTCTCAGTAGAGCAAATGAGGAACTGGCGGTGCATTTCTTGGCAGGGACCTTGTCTTGGAGTTGAGGAGATATTTCCCTTTCTGCTCAGTTGGCCCTTTCTTCTCCCATCCCTCCTGGACACGTAGCAGCCCCAGGTTGAGTTCAGGTGAGACATCTGGTCTCCCCTTGCTGGGGAGGATGGTGGGAATGCACTTAATTCACACACATACAACCCCCATCCCCTGAGAAGTGCTACGTTAAGTATCTTGGAGTTAAGAGCTCCATCTAAAGATGGGAGGATCACTGTCACCTCTCCTGTCTGCTTTCAGAAGGTCCCCTCTTGGAGGAGAGAGCACAGGCTGCTTGTGTGTGCAACCAAAGAGCAAGGATGGGAATTGGTGGTCCCAAGCATTGGCTCCTCTTTGGGTCAGTGGAGCAAAATCTTGGCTTCCCATAACGGGTCAGACCTGGAGTGTGTGGTTCCCAAGTCCCGACTGCTCCTCCAAGCTGAGCAAGCACCCAAGCAGACGGATGCCCTCTCCCCTCTGAACGCTCACCTGTGGTGGGATGTTGGCAGCTCCCTGGAAGTCGCTGCTGACGCTGAGGTTTGCAGCCTGCTGAGTGGGTGAATGAGGTTCCCCAGCCGTGCCCATGGCAGCTGGGTAGTGTTGTGCTGCGAGCAGCACTCTGAAGAGATGCTTCTTTCATTTGCCCAGGTTGATATCCTGGTGGCTGGCAGTGGGGAGGGAAGAGAAGGGTGTTTTCTCTCTGATGTGGGTGAATCGGTGCTGTGTGTGATGGATTCTCACTGTGACAGGCTCTAAATGGGAACTCCCGGGGGAAATTAGCCTGCAGCTTTTGACTTTATTAAATATTCTTCAGTGCCATCCCTAAGGACCACTTTTTCGTGCTCCACAACGTTTCATCTGTGTTTTTAACATCACCTATGTGAGGTGTGACCATGTATGGCCTATATTTCCATTGAAGTCGATGCACAAGTAGTTTAGAAATGGCAGACAGTGTGTTCTGTTCTCCAGGTCTGTAACACGATGATGTCTTACAGGTAGAAATGAGAACCTCAGCTGGAGATACTGCAGATTGTTATAAAGTCCAATAGCTTGCTTAGAGTTACAGCTTATAATGATGGATTTAGCCATTTATTAAAACACCTATTTAATGACTGATTAAGCCTTTATAAACTATTTGTGACTTTTAAGATGTGACCTGATGTACTGTAGCTCTAGTAGCATCCAGCTAATAAAACACACCATGGACATATAATGCCTGTTAGGTTGACAGAATTTATATTTTAGGCCTTACAAGTTTGAAGTACCTTGTTACAGATTATTCTTGGTGTGTGTTAAGGCACAGAAGTACCATCTGCTCCCTCAAAGTGAGCCGTGGGGCTGATCTGGCAGTGGTGTGTTCACCTTGTGGGTCTCCTCCTGTGTGCTTTGGTGTTACTGGTGTGTGTGATCCATCATCACCTGGTACTGGCATTGAGCACCCTGATGAAATGGTCTGTCCCTGCTGCCGACGAGGAATGAGTCCATCCTGGGCTTGCCTGAGAACAGAGCTCAGATCTGGGAACCAGCAAGTGTTGCTCCTCTGCCTGGTGCCTGTGGATGCTGTCCTTGGGAGCAGCTTCAACAGAGGTTTTTGCTGATGCAGAGCAGAGCCCCAGTAAGACTGGTGTTACTATTGACACCGATCCCAGCTCTCTCGGCTTCCTGCTTCCCTCCACAGCCCTGTCTGATCTTTGCTGAGGAAGCTAAAAATCATAAAGGGAGGAGGATGGTTTGGTTGGAGGCACACGATGGCAAATTTGAATTTAGTTAGAGGCTGGGGTGGAGGTTGGGAAGAGGGGGAAAATGGTCCTGAAAGAGATGATGTGCAGGCTAAGCTCTGCATCCTGCTCGTGTCTGCAAGTGTGTTGTCTTCTGGGTTTTCATAGAATGGTTTGGGCTGAAAGGGACTTTAGAGATCATCCAGTTCCAACCCTTCTGCCATGGGCAGGTGCACCTCCCACTAGACCAGGTTGCTCCAAGCCCCATCCAACCTGGCTTTACCTTTTAATGAAGTACCAAAATCTAAAGGTGAATTCTGCATACAAGATTATAGGAGACTTTTTTTTTCCTCTCTCAATCTGCCTTCTTTGTGTATAGAAGCATTTTTTCCATGAACTGCTCAACTTTCCGTTTGCTGGAGCTGTGCAGAGCTGGCTGCTGGGACGAGCTGTGTAATGGGATATCTGAAGCGCAGCAGGAAACCTGCTCCAGTTTAAGCAGACCTGATTTAAACACAAATTCAGTCAAACCAGTACCAACCCCTGCACGGAGAAATTAAAACTGCTTTATGCCCCGTTGATGCTGGTTTTGTTCAGGTTGGTAACTACTGCTGAGGGGAGCTCAAGTGGAGAATGAGCAGAACCTCTCCAGTGGAGGTTGGGTGATGTATGTCCCTGATGCTCTGCTGTTCTCACTGGGCTGTGGGAAGGAGATAAAGTTTGGTTTCATGTGCTAACTCCTCATGTGTCCCTGCTAGGCTCCTGCCTAGCAAGTGGCTTTCTGCTCTACGTTGTTAAATGATCTTGATGAATGGTGTATGCTTGGAGAGTAACGCTGTGCTTCTCCTTGGGACTCTGAGCTTGTAAGACTTGGTGATGTTGTGGCAAGGCTGACGGTGTTAATGAGCATCTGGGGACTTGCGGGGTGTGGGCATGGGCTTGCTGTTGGTGACAGATGTAAAAACCAAACTGGGAAGTGTTTTTTGGGCTTTTGGGGTGGGGGCTGGGGGAGCTGGGAGGTGATTTTGGACAAGGCTTCAATTTATATTTCTCTTTCCATGTTGTCAAACAATTGCACATTTCTTTGCTTACCTCTAGCATCTGTCTGCAATATTTCTTTGCTTGTTTCTGGAGATTCCCTACTAAGGGGTACCCAGCCATGCTGTAGGAGATGTGGGGAGAAGGGCTTGGCTCCTGTCCCCATTGTTTATGGTTCCCAGCCAGCTGTTCTGCAGCTGTTATCACTGCAGAGACTGCACGCATTGAAACTGGGGGGTGTTTCCCAGAGCTCAGCCCTGTGCTGGGTGGGAGATGGTGGGAAGCAAAGGTGCCTCACCAGTTTCTCTGCTGCCCCCTCCATGGGGATGTGCGTGGGTGCTGTGCTTGAGTGCCAGGTGCTTCTCTGGGACACTGAGGTGGGGGGAAGAAAGTGAAGTTTATTTACCCTTTCTGACTGATTAATTCCCACACGCACCCCCCTTGATTTTAATTTGTCTGGAAAGTTTATAACTTTAACCCAGGGCTCAGAATTGAACCGTGGTGGACACTGATGAATTGTGAGGGGGGGAAGCAGCAAATTCCCCTTTGGGTAAGAGTTTACTATTCAAGCCTTGACCTTGTTAAAACATGTTAACTCAATAAAAGCCTGAGTAGTTAAAGACAAGTGACTTCTTCCTGCCTTGAGGGGCGTAATTAAGCCATTCCACACCCCTTAAACCAGAGCTGTGGGAGGAGGACTGGGGAGCTCCCTATCCTGCCTGCCTAAGTCAATCAGCAACCTTCCATTGGGATCACCTCCATCGGCACCCATGAGCTGCTGGGACAGTCTGGCAGTGATTGCGTAGGAAACCCACTATTTCCCAACTACTGGGAGGATGACACTGCTCCTTTTGCAGGGCGAGCAGTTCTTGCATTGCTTGAAATTGTGGTCAAGTGTTTTGTATTAAAGCAGGCTGAATTTCATGGGTGAAGCATGCAACAGAGCTTCGCGGGGGGGACGTGGGGGTGGTTGTATTTGTTCATCAAAATTCCTGTACAACTGGAAAATGGGATAGTTAGCCCTTTTCTCAGGGTTTCCTTGTTTAAACATTCCTTACAAGTTATTCCTTACAAGGCTGGTGCTCCCTCCAAGAGCAGGGAACCACTACTGAGACCCTGTGCCTGGTGGCAGAGGTTGGGTGGGTGTGAAGAACAGGGGAAGGTCGCTTGGGTGGACTCGTGCTCCCTACGTGGGCTCAGGGGTTTTAGGGCTGTCTCTGTGTCTTGGTGCAGAGTCCTGGTGGGACTGCAGCTATTTGCAGTGAACTCCACCATCATTGGCTCCTCCCATTAAAACACCAGGGCTGTTAACTGTGGGTGTTCCATGAGCAGCTCAGCTGCCCGAGCAGAGGTGATGGAGATTTGGGGACAGTAATCCTTCTTGTTATCCCTGTGTAAGCTGTCCTGTATCAACTTGATATGAAGGGAACCTCATTCCCTTCGCAGGGCCAGTTTCAGATGCCAACTCTTTTCTTGCTGTGGGTAACCATTAAATCTGAGGCCCTCCTCAAGCTTGTGAGCTCAATGCATGAAGGTGCTGGGAAACATCCTCAAGTACCCCCCAGATGCACTCTGGAAAGATGATTATGCTGTAATTTGTTTCTATAGCTCCACAAAAGCAGTGTTTGACCTTGGGACTATGACTCTGCTGTCCTCCCTGCCAGCATTCCCAGGGTTTTTGTCCAGACCAGTTTTGTCCAAACTAAATGACTTGGTGTTAGGGCTTCTGCTCGCCCACCAGAGGAGCTTCCCAGCTGATGGGGGTTGCTTTGCAGCAGATGTTTGTTTCCCTCATGGTTTTTCTTTGGTTCTGCTATGTGGCTGAAGGTGGAGGGTGATGAACCATGTGAAACCTCAGCCTCAGGGCAGGGAGGTGCAGGGTGATGGGAGGTACCTGCTTGTGCCTGCACAGCGGCAGGAGCAGCGAATTGAGCCAGTGAGTCCTCTTAGGGATAGCTTGATGCTGGCAGCTGGGGTAGGTTTGTTTAATTTTTAAATTAGTAATAATTGTTATTAATAAATAGCTCTGAGTTCAGCAATTGCAAAACAGAGTGGATTGATAGCCCAGAGACTGGGTGTTCTGCTGGGAAACAAGGCAAAACTCTCTCCTCCCTTTAGTACAACGTGATGGAGAGGCCAGAGGCTTCTGACCCTGTCTTGCTGGTACTCATTGCTTCCTCGAGGGAGAGCAGACCCTTTGAGACATCTCATCTGTGCAGCAGTCACCTCTCAAGGACTCCTTCAGACTAGTGTACAGGCTCCCAGAAGCCTGTAAACAGGCTGAAGACCATTTCCCCAAGCCCAGGAAAGGTGAATTACAAAGGGTGTGACCAGGCTGGGGTTTGAGAATGGTCCTGATTAGGAAGCCAGGGCTCTGGATCTGCTGGGGGCTGACTGGTGGCTTTGGACAGCTTGTTGTCAGCGGGACTGAACCTGGCAGGGAAGCACTGCAATCCCGTTTACCCACTTGTGTGGGTTCAGTTATTAAACACATCAGGAATCCATCTGCTTTGGGAGCCTGCCTGTGGAAACACAACCCAAAGCTCAGCTCCTGCAAGGTGCCGTTTGCCTTTGGGTGAAGTTGAAGAAAACTGGAGCTGTGCAAGGCTCCTCCTTGTCAGGGTACGGCTGCCCTGTGGATGCAGGAGGGGTGAAGCCCTTTGCCTTGTGTTTGCTGCCTGCCAGAGCTCTTGTTGGCATGGACTATTGGTTTGTGTACAGGAGGATTTGAGGAGATGGAGGAGGTGATGTTCTTCTGTCCCTCCTCCCAGCGTCCTGCGAGATGCCACGTGTTGTATGCAAACATGGAAATTTTTTTGGTGCCTCTGGAGAGGCTTTGACTTTCTGTCTAGAA
The DNA here is from genome assembly GCA_013398125.1 of Aegotheles bennettii. Lineage (NCBI taxonomy): Eukaryota > Metazoa > Chordata > Aves > Caprimulgiformes > Aegothelidae > Aegotheles > Aegotheles bennettii. Next base: position 467,415 of record VZRW01007557.1, on the reverse strand, counting down.
GCTATTAATTACCTAGACAAGGAAAGCAGAACGTACCCAATTAATGGCTCCTACTGCTTAGACCTGTCTCTCCGGCTGGGCTGCTCTGAACTAGTAAGCAGCTCCTTTTGCTGGGCTACCAGCGAGCTGGAACTTCTGATCAGTTTTCCTGGGCAGAAAGGAAAGCAGCAGCAATGTGCAGGGACAAACAGCTGGAATTCGGTGATTAACCTGGGCTGAAAATGGACTCTATCTGCTAAGAATTACCTGGGGGATGTTAGGAGAGAGGCCTGGTGGAGGGTTGAGAGCTGGTGTGTGACAGGAGACCACAAGCAATCGAGTTAGTGTAACTGAGGTTCCCATTCTGCGTGGAGGTGCAGCGATGTGCTGGGTAAGCTCAGTGGCTGCATGCAAATCCCCAGTAAAATGGGTTGGTTTAAAACAGCTCTGCTCCCCGGTGACTCCCTTCCTCAGTGATATTTTATGGCACAGCTGCATAGCATCTCATATATTTCTGAGTACCTTAGTTTACAGGTCATTTAATTTATTTGGAGGCTTTGTTTCGGTTCCCTGGGGTAATTTTGTTCCTTTGCACATGTCTTCCTATGGAGGCATTAAATTGTGCAGTTTGTCACAATAGTTCAGCTTTTGTGCTGGCAGTCGGTGCTCTTCAAAGATCCTTGTGCAAAGTTTCAACTCCTGAATCATTAGAGGATCATGAAAGAAAAGGAAGAATTCGGGAGGCGAAGATGTTTTGTCATCTTTGAAATTGGAATGCGCGAAAGGAGATGTTTAGTGGCACAATCTGCCTCAAAGAACTTATCTTGGGAACTCCAGAAAATGAATTCCCCTCCTTTATTCAGGATGTAAATAATCGAAAATGTCACTCCTGAGCTGAGTAATTTGTTCAACAAAAGGATCTCGAGGAGATGACTCTCCTAGCTTTCATGAACGTGCCTGAGACATCAGAGGACCTGTCTCTGCAGCAGTACGAGCTGAAGGGTTTGAAAATCAAATGAGCAGCGTGTTCTGGGCGCAATATATAAATAAATCTCACAGGTGCCTCGTAACCTCCCTCGCATGCTAAAAGCCTTGTTTGTCTGGGTAGTCTGGGGTTTGGGTTAGCTCCTGGGAGCTGCGGATGGGTGTAGTGATAATGTGTTGTCACAGCCATGGCTGTTAATGTGCTGTTTAATGTACTCGGGAGCGTGGCTGACACAGTCCTATGGTTACCGTATCATTACTGCACCTTGGCAAGGAATTGCCTATTTTTCCTTGATTTAAAGTTCCTAGGGTGTGTTTATTGAGCTGAGATTAGTACTGTGCAACAGCTACAATATTGAAGCCCATGTTTAATGTAAGAGAGGGGCAGCTGAGGCGGAAAACATGTCCTATGGTTTGTGCAGAACGGGGATGAGGCAGGGACGTGAACAGTTGCTCCAGGGATAACCCACACTGTCCTGAAAGTAAATTTGCTCCCTGGATCCAGGCTGATTCTGCCTGCTGGGCTCAGAGGAGCTGCCTGCTCCTGGGGAACACCGTTTGTGTGGATGGCTTCTTACAGAGTATCTCAGAGGGTTTGTGGAGTGCTGAGCTGTCTGTGCTTCCCTCCTGCTTTCCCAGGAAAGGCAGGGTTTGGTGCTGTGAGGATCCCCCCCCGGTTTCTGGTGAGTTTGGAAGCAGGGGAGATACAGGGCTTTGCTCTGCCATAGGCTGTGTGTGCTCACCCCACGGTTAAAATCGCCCTGGATCCTGGGACGTGGCTGTGCTGCCCCATGTTGGGCTGCCTGGCGGGGGTTTGGCAGAGCAGGAGGGTTTGGTTGGTGCTTCTGCAGTCCCTTGTGTCCTGGCAAATGCACTCTTTGGTTCCAACTTGTGCATTGCTGTTATCCGGAGCTTTGGGCTGGGTTTCCATTAGAAAATGGGACATTTTCATCATTTTCCTTCCCCAAAGCCTTAGTAGTTAGTTCTGCTGCTTTGCTTTTGCTGTCCTGCGGGACCTTTCTTATCTTTTTGGCTGCCTACTCCGTGCTCTGGCATTTGACCGTCACTCCTTTCCCTTCCTCTCCTCCCCCAGTCCCCTGCACTGTTTCCCTTTGGAGTCCCAGTTCCCGGGTGGTTTCATATTTGTTGTTTTTTTTGTGTGTTGTTTTTTTTAATTTCCTCCCAGGCATTTCCATTTGTCTTTGCAGATCATCTTCAACAAAGGCCTCGCATGGTCTAATTTGTTTTCTATTTCCAACCTACACTTAAAATAACTCCTTTGTTTCATGAATGGCCTCTGCATGGATCCAAGCCCTCCCCTCCCTTTTTTTTTTTTTAAAGTGTGGGTTTCTTTTTCACTGTTCCTTGTCAGTATCTTTAATTCTTTGCAGGGCTGAGGGGGTCCCCTCTGGGTGCTCAGTCGGTAGCTGTGGGTTGTGTGTGGCCGTGTGTGTGCCAGCTCTCCCTGCTCCCTGTGGAGCAGCACGGGGATGGGTTCACAGGACCACAGGCAGCCCTGGCACCAGAGCAGTGACACCGTTGTGTAACGGGAGCAGCTCTGCCATCGCATCCCTGCTGCCAGGTGCCCTGCCATGGGCTCCCCGCGTGTGTTTGCAGTCTCAACTGCGAAACCAGGAGATGCTTTATGGTTGTTTTTTAACTGATTAGGAGGGGAAATTCCAACAATGGGAGGAGGGAAGGGGGCACATCACGGCAGGATTTGCAGAGCAAAGGCTCAGGCAGCCATGCTGATGCTGACCTGATGCTGGAGCTGTGGCCAGGCTGGCACCCAATGTGTGGCTCGTGCATTTTAATAAGACGTTGTCCCTGCAGCTGGGCACTGACAGCTCCTGCAAAGAGAAGTGGATCAGTCTTGTGCATCAGAGCACATCCGTGCCCCCCCGCGAGCTGTCACAAGGTCACTTGCTGCCTCTTTGCCAAGGGCTGTGAGGGACTTACCCCGTGATATCCATTGCAGGTGCTCATCTGCCAAGGGGTGTCCGTGATGGGGTGGGTGGTGCAGATGTCTCATCTGCTCCCGAGCAACCGGATCGTGCTGCTGAGGGTCGGGGTCTGAACAAGGGCTGTTGGTGTCAGGAGTTGCAGCACACAGGTGGCATGGACTTTCCTCTGCCAGAAGCATCAGGCCAGGGTCGTGTTGCTGCCAAGGCAGCCTGTCTGACAAATCTGCCTTTCCAAACACAACCGGGAGCGGGGCTGGCAGAATCCAACCCCCTGACCTTGCTCCGCGCAGCTGCGGTGCCAAGATCTGTACACAAATGCTGGCAAAGGTCATCTCGGGGCAGAGCTAAACATGGGTCCTGTGCCCAAAATAGCTTGGAAAGATTGAAAAGGAGAAACACAAGTTGCAAATCCTGCTTTGCTGCTTCGGGCAGTGATAGGAGCAGGGCAGAGAAGTCACCTTTCATTGCGGATCAGAACCAGTTCTGCATGAAGCCGTGATGCGGTGGGAGAGCTGATGAAGCCTGGAGGTTTCCAGCAAGGAGGCACCGAACCAGGACAAGAGACTTCAGCTCCTGAGCTTCTGCCATCCCCTCTGTGGCCTTAGGGACCAGTTGTACCTTTTTACAAGGGTGATGTCCTGCTCTGGGCCACTCTGTTGTGGTGCTGCAATGCCCCTTCTTCCCCTGGATCTGCTGCTGTAATTGCTTGTGCATCCACACCATCAGTCAGGCTAGGAAATTAATCTAGATCAAAAGTCATCTGGCCACAAGAGAAGGGGGAAGAGGGCTGCTGGCAGCAGGGGGACTTGGGAGCAAGCTGTGCCATGGGGCAGGACCTGGTTTGGGTACCACACATGAGGAACTACAGGGTGCTGTGAGCCCAGCTTTGCTTTTATGCTCTTCCAAAGCAAGAAAAATGTTTTAAGATAACACACAGGTACAAGCCTTGACCCCTGGGGTTGAAATAAACTCTCCTCCATGCCATAGAGCTCAGGATGTGCCTGATCTTTCCTGTTGACCCTGTGCTGCTATTTTAATTTAAAACCTCTGTACCCCGCTGTGATTGAACGCTACTGTGGATCCCCAGGCTGCAGACACTGACATTGTCGTCTTTGTTATTCTCAATAGAGCCCTGAATTTATGGCAGGCAGCCTGCTTTCCTACTGAAAGGCCTTAATAGATACAGTACAGGGAAATATTTGCGTGTAATGTCAACTGTCTTCCAAGAAAATTTCATGCACATATTGATTAGACAAATCCATTATCGTTATGTTGTGGTGTGTGTTTCTTAGGAATGTCTCTCTGCCCATTTTCATCACGTCTTCATTATTTTTGCTTCCGCCAGTCCGTTAAAACAAGTGTGGGTAAATCCCTTCACTGCTTTCCAGGTCTGGTTTTGATCTAGAGCTCCATGGCACGGGCTGGCTGTCGGCAGGCGATGAGACTCTGCTGCGCCGCACGCAAGGCTGCGCTGGGCTTCTTGAGCATGACGGGTTGGTTGGCCTCCTGGAGGTGAATGTTACAGCTTGATATTAATTAAGCATTATAAACAAAGGTTTCCTTAACTTTTATTCCAAAATAGCTGAGTTGACTGGAGGATATGTGCTGGTTTTCTTGTTTAAGGAGGAAAATTGCCCTGTGTTTAGCATTTGAGTGAAGATGACTTAGATGTTTTTTCCAAAAGCTTGCATCATTTAAAGTAATTAAAAATCAGCTTCGTTGTCAATACTCTTCAATTAAATGTGCCCTGGTGAGTGCCAGCAGCATTTTGCTTATTTGCCTGGTCTGCATAATGTGGTGGCACTAGTTGTTGCCTTGTAATGAGGTCTTCTGCAGTCGTTTTGTGGGCTACATCCTAACGTCTGCTGTAGACCATCCATGGTCCGTAGACCACAAGTTGAGTAACATCACTCTGGACTTAAGAAACGGAATATTCTGTTAATCTCATTTCAGCATGTCCTGGCTTTGAACTTGCCCAGCATGTTTTCATGGGTAGGGATGGACAAACCGGTATTTTCTGTGAGCTGGGAGTGTCTCCTTGTTCTCACCTTGCAGACAGATGAACCTAGGCATGGGGTGATGACAGCACCTTGCCCACATTTATATCGTGTCAGCGGCAAGCCAGGGACATCGCCTGGGAATCCTGCTCTCCCTGAGGAGTATGGAGCTGACTGGGAGGGTTGGCTCTAACTTGGAAGAGCAACAAGTGTGTTGAGTGACATTAATTTCTTTGAGAATCAATCTCTTAGACCTGTCGGGCTTTCACATGGTCCTGGCTGTGTTGGTGAATGCTTTTGCTGTGCTCGAGCTGGGCTGAAGGACCGGAGCAGAAATGCACGGCCCTGTGCCAAGGTGGTGTTGACCATGAACCTGTAGATGACCGTAGGTGTTGTGGACTTGTCCATGCCCATCGTTTGGGCTGGAGTTGAGTCTGCTTGGCCAGGTGCTGTGCAGCCCATTAGCACAGGCTGTGCCCAGGCTGGTGTGTGCTGCTGGAGCTCGGGCAGAGCTCCTCAGGGTGCAGGCAGAGCTCCTCGACATGCAGGCAAGCCTGCAGCAACTTGCAGTGACTTGCAGAGAGCTTTCATGGTGTGAATTAGGGTGAACAGGTGATGGGGAAATGATGTTAGACAGTGAATGTCACATGAAGAGGGGGAATCAAGGAGTGGAGTGATGGTGGTTTGCTGCAGAGGGGAGAAGGGGGGAGTTTTTGCAGGCTTCAGCAGTGGGGCAGGATCCTGGGAGTCTCCCAGACAGGTGGAAATAAACGGGTGCAGGAGCCTCTGCCAGTTCCTGCCTCCCCCACAGGTCTGTGCTGTAACCCTGGCTCTGGGCTTGCCAATAACCTCTGGCTTTCTCCTGTTCCTAATCAGAGGCTGTAAATCTCCTGGTACCCAGTGCTGGAATGGCTAACGCAGGTCTGTGGAGAAGTGTGTCTGTGATGGAGACTCCAACTGGGGGGGAAATGCTTTTCCTGTGAGACAACGTCTGTTCCTCATCAAAATCAATTGGGAAAAGTAGGAACCAAAGAGTTTGATCTTAAAGATTTAAAGAGCCTGCCTGTACAGTTTCTCTTTTATTTCCATTAATCTGCTCCCATTGTTTGTGTTCCTCTCTTAATAAGGATTAATTAAGGGCTCTGATGAGGAGCCACCCCAGTACCTTTCGCTGGGGGTGTAGCTGGCCAGGTAATGTCCCAGCTGCTCACCCAGCTGTGAGCCAGCCACCAGTCCATCCCCCAGCAGGGAGATTCAGATTGGACATGAGGAAAAATTTCTCCCCTGTGAGGGTGATAGGGTGTTGGAATGGGTTTCCCAGGGAGGTGCTGGGGTCACCATCCCTGGAGGTGTTCAGGAGGCGTCTGGATGTGGTGCTGGGTGATGTGGGTGAGTGGGATGTAGGTAGGGGTTGGACTGGATGAACTTGAAGGTCACTTCCAACCTCAATGATTCTATGATTCGATGAGCCCTCCTCCCCAGAGTGGGGCTGGGCTGGGCACAGAGCAGCAGCCCATGATACACATGGAGTGTACAAAATGGAATCTAAGGTGATGGCATCTGTGGAGGAACACGTTTGACTTCAGCCCACAGCCCAGCTGCAGTAGAGAGCATCCATGGCCTTGGCCTTGGCCTTGGGCTGAGATCCTGCTGGTGACCTGCTGCTCCATGGTCGGCAGGTGTGGAAACATCTGGGCAGTGCTTCGCCTCTTTGCAAGCACGTGGCTTTCGCTCTTGGTGCTCCAGGGCTTCTGGTCGAGGCAGAGTTGCTGTTTGCTGCCTTTGGGAAAGAAAAACCCTTTTGTGGTCCTGCTAGTGTGTGGTTGGTGCCTGCCACCAGCACAGCACGATGTGCCTCTGTGCAGGACAGCTTTGTTGGCTCCTGTAGCTTCACTCCATGTGTGTGTGTCCCTCTAGCAGAGACCTCACTTTTATTTTCTCCTGGTTGTGCGCACAGAAGCAAAAAAGCTTTTAAACTGTTTCAGAGCGTGATGCTGCATGGCTCTGCACGTGGTGCTGAGTTCTAAAGGTGAACTTCTGATCTAAAGGGGTTTTTTAAAAAAAATCATCCTGTTTCTTTTACTGCAGACAGCTTCAATGGCATGGGGTGGTCCACCTACCGAGTGTCCAGGGCCAAGGACTCAGAGTCCCTCCAGCTTGGGGTGTGTTTATATACTTGTGTATGACTATGTATGTATTTTGACATGTGCTAATTAACTCTTAAGTGACTGCAAGCCAAGATGTACAACTTCCAACCCGTTATTAGGAAAGTACCTTAAACTTCTGCAGGTCCCAGCGAGCTTCTGGAGCCCTTGAGAGCATCACACACGTGACCTTGGCAGCTGCGGGTTGGACCGGGGCACAGTTTGCCCCTGTAGAAGCACACCTGGGCTGCAGGAGGGGTGGGAGGGTGGTGGTGTCCCCCCGGAGCAGGTGTCAGGCTGTGTGCTGCCAGCACAGCCCCCAGCTTTGGGTGAGAATCGGTGATTGAGGTCGCATCCAGTCGGAAGCGCGAGGGGAAGTGGGGCAGTCATACTGGAACTGTAAATACACGCCGGCCGCGCTCTGCGTGCCTCTGAATTCCCCCGCCGTGCAGGGGCTTTCCTGCCCCGGGGTGGGCTCTGCCAGGCACGCTGGGGAGTCTGTTCCTGGCTGGGATGAGGGTTGGGCTGTTCCTGGATCACCGGTGCTTCCTGGGACCTGGGTAGCAGGTAAGGTGCCCCGGGGCTCGGTGGGGATGTTTGGGTGCAGGGCTGGGGGGAACCCCAGCTGCCCTGCAGGGAGTGAGCCGAGAGCAGGAGAGGACCTCAGTGTCCCTCCTCCCCCTGCCCCGAGAGCCAAACCTTGCTGTGTTTTTTCCCATTGGAAAACCAGCTTTTGCCGAAGAGGCTTGGCTGCCCCTCGGCAGGAGGGCTGTGGTCTAATGGTCTAATGGTTAGGAATATGATGGGATAAAGGTTGGACTTGATGACCCTGGAGGTCCCTTCCAACCATAATGATTCTATGATTCTAGGAGATGTCCCTGCACACCTGTCATCCTTAGGCCTGAATGGGAATTTGCTGGAAAATATTATTTCTATTTTTTTAAAACCTGAACCCTTTGTAAGGGGGCCCCTTGGGCTGCCTCCCTCTTGCCACCGTTGCCCTGCTGGCCGTGCCCAGCCTGCTGGAGACCGTTGCCTTGGTTGGGTTTTATTTCTGGCTGCTGAGCAGTGCGTGGATGCCGGCAAACCAGCGCGGCGCTCCTGTGCCTGCCTGCAGCAGATAGCAAGTGGTTTTATCAGCACGGGCTGATCTGTGGTCTCACAGGAGGAAAAAAAATAGAAAAATAAATACTTCCTCTTTTCTTTCTCCTCTCCCACCCCCGTTCTGGGTTCTGTACACGCCAGCTGCTGTTTCGGTTAAATTGTGTTGGCTTGGGCTGGCTGTGCTCCCCGTGCAGCACAGACCACGAGAGCATGGGGAGAGGCTGCCGGGCAGCTCACGGCACTGGGAGCTCTTTCTGCTGCTCCCCATGTGCTGATGAAAGGTTTTGATGCTTTTGATACCGATACCGTACGCAAACCTATACGTGCCATGGACCTCTGCTGGGGGACAGGCGTGTGAGTGTGCTCTGCGTGGTGTGGGATGAAGAAGGGATCCTGGGGAGGAGATGTTGGGAACATGGAGCTCCCAGGCCCAGGGTTGGTCCTGGAAGCATCCTCTGAGCCCAGGCAGCAGTGGGAATTTATTAATTTATTCAATTTATATTATTATTTATTTATTTTACTTATTTATTAATTTATATATTATTTATTAATATGAGAATCATGGTTAATTCCTCTTACACTGGCGGCGATGAAGAGCGGCATTTAGACCTTTGTTACTTTTTCATTGAAATCCAAAGTGCAGGGGGCTTAAAATCTCCAAAGAAAAGATGTGAAGTATTGCTAAAAATCGGCAGCTTCCAAGTCTCCTGCTTGGTTGGTTTTCCTGACTTTGTGTTGCAGCTGTGAAAGGAATTGCAACATGTGGTAAAGGTTGGACTTGATGACCCTGGAGGTCCCTTCCAACCATAATGATTCTATGATTCTATTCTATGAATCTAAAGCATCGAATGTGTGGGTGTCAGGGGGGTTTGTGGAGATACCCTCAGGGCTGTGTCTCTTGGTCCTGACCAGAAAGGCTGATCTAATATTTACGTGGCGCTGGAGGTGTGTGTCACACTTGAATCCTGTGTTTTAGTGTAGCCCTGTGGATGGAGAGGGCTGCTGGGAAGGTCAGTGCCTGGTGTCCCTCCTGGCATAGACTAGGGCTTACCTCGGGTGGCTGCAGGAGTGGCCACAGCTTGGAAAGAAGGACAGTGAGTGAAAGAAATGTGTAGATGTGTGGAAGCATGGGTGGGCTTCAATGGGACCTTGTAACTTTGGAACTCGCGTTGAAGTGCCAAAACCCCAGGTCGTGGTTTTGGGATCTAAGTCATCGTCCCCCAAAAATACCCATCTCCAAGAGACTTGGAGGCGTAGATCCACAGGGCCCAAATAGATTGCCAGCAGTTTGCAGGCCTGGTCCCACTGGTGCTGGGGAAAGGCTTTCCAGGGCAGATGGCTGGGATGGATATGGGATGATTTTAGATTTGGGCTGCTTGGCTGTGATAGGAGTGCTGCAAAGCCGAAACGTGGCAGTGGCAGGCTTTGGTCATCTCCCAAGGCTCAGTGTTTGTTGTCTCCCAGGACTGTGGTTGCCTGGATTTTAACCTGCTGCTTTCCTGTTTGCTTCCAGTTGTCGCACAACGTGGGAAGAGCACCCATGATGAAGAGGAGTTCTCGGCTCTCCTAACCCTCAGCCGGTGATTCGGGAGCAGCGAGTGCCGTGCCTGCTCTCCTGCCATGTCGGGATCCACGCAGCCCGTGGCGCAGAGCTGGCGTGCGGCCGAGCCGCGCTACCCCCCGCACGCCATGTCCTACCCGGTCCAGATTGCTCGACCACACGCGGTAAGGCACGAGACTTCCCTTCCCCACCCGCTGGCTGGTGCATTCCTGTCACTGGGGCAGTGGTTCAGCTCTGCTGGTCTCTGATGTGGCTGTTACAGAGAAACGGGCCCGTTTCCGTGCCTGTGGTACGGGATTTCATTGTTCCTCTCTTGTGGGATTCTCTTGCTTCTCCATACAGTACTTTCAGCTGATCTCTCCAGCCTCCTCCCAGCGCTGGCTGTGGTGGTGTCATGGACTCATGTCTTGTTGTTATGAAGGCAGGAGTTCATTTGTCTTCCCAGCAAGAGGACCCTTGGTTGGATGCAGCAACCAGCTTGGGGGGAGAGAGTCAGGGTGGTTGACCATCTGCATGGAGCAGACACACATGGCCTTCAGCCCTATAGAATCATCGAATCACTGTGGTTGGAAAAGACCTTCAAAATCATAGAGTCCAACCATCAACCCAGGACTGCCAGGTCTGCTACTAAACCATATCCCCAAGGGCCACATCTAAACGTTCTTTGAACACCTCCAGGGATGGTGACTCTACCACTTCCCTGGGCAGCCTGTTCCAATGCCTGACCACCCTTTCCATAAAAAAAAAAAATTCCTAATATTCAGCCTGAATATTCCTCTTCAGCCTGGCCTTGCCTTGGTAGTGAATCAGATGAGCATCCTCTCCTGCATGGTGGGCTTACCACTTCCCAGCAAACCTGGTCCTTAGTCCTCTCACCCATGGGAGAGCTCTCCTGATTTCCAGGCAGACTGCCAGGGCGTGAACCCACTGCTCACCCCTCTCTTCGGAGTATTCCTGGCTGGTGGTGGCACTCCTGGGGAGCAGGTAGTCCTGTCTCCTTGGATCAAGGCATAGCTGGTGGTGGTTTTTTGTTGAATTCACCCAGACCCAGCCTCTCCTTTCTGCACCGTCACTCAGAGCTGTGCTTGCTCATCCTGCGTGGTTGAATGTTTTAGGTTTAAGCCTTTAACAGAAAAAACCTCTCCTTAGTGGAACAGCTTTAGTCAGCTCAAGCTGCTTAAATGAATCTTATTAGGTGCTGGAGTGTGGCAAACGCTGGCAAGGCTGCTCTTTGGAGCTGCTTCTTGGTGGGTTACAGCGAGGTGGCCGCAGCCGGGGAGGTGCCTGTAAACACAAGTTAAGTGAGGAGACCTTGTCCCAGGGTTACGTTTCTGGCAGTGGTGGCTGCTGAACGGTAGAATTCCTGCTGGGAAGATTTTAGGGTTTGACTTGAAAGCCTGGAAATCCACAGAGTGTTGGCGAAGGGGTGAAATCCCTTCATCTGCCCTCTTTGCTGGGCTTTGGGAGAGCGGCACGGGGAGCAGAGCTGGAGTTTGGGAAGGCTTTGAAATAGAAACATTAAGGAGGGCGCAGGAGGAGTTTTGGCTGTGTGAGCTGGCTCATCGAGATTGCTCGAGGCCCGCGTGCTTCTGCACAAAGCAGCTTTTCATCCAGGGTATGAGACACGCTGACCTGGTTTGATTTATGGGAGTTCTGCCTCCGTTGGTGCGAGCGTGTTCGTTTGGGGAGGTGAGACAGAACGCGAGCACTTGTCTCCAACAGCAAATCCCAGTTCTCTTTTTATCAAAAACCCGAGCAGGAGGAGGATGTGACCAGGTGTGCAGGATCTGCAGTTGTTGCGAAACTGGTTTAAAACCAAACCAAAGAAGCCTCAGTACCCAGTGTGGAGATGGAGCTTAGAAGAGTGTGAAAGGCTCCTGGCCTCGGGGGTGAGTCCCTGTCCCCTGCAAACCCCAGTTGCTTCCCCTTAGTGTTGCAACATCAGAAGGAACCAAACGGGGCGGTTGTTTGCAAGTCAGACAGCTCTGGGTTTCTCCAGCCTGCCCTGCTCTCTTCCTCCAGTGAATACTGGTTTTATTCAGCGTATTAATGTTGGAAGAAGTTGCTGGCGTTTGCTCCTAGGAGCTATTTTTACAGCCGTGTGTAATCTTCCAAACTTGTGTGATACCTTTGAGGTGTCTGGGTGCGGGAGAGGTCCGAGCTGAGATTTTTTTGGCTGGAAAGCTGAAAAGCTCCTCTGGGCAGGAGTGTGCCAGCCCCATGCGAGCCAAACACACCTTGCCTCTCCTTGGGAGGGAGGGCAGAGCGTTTCTCCAAGCGTGTCCCTGCATGATCCTCCCTGCCGCTCTCAGCTGTTTGCAAACATGTGTCTCTGGCTCGGCGGCGCCGGGAGCTGGAACCCGGCCATGGCTCTGGGGCTGGAGCTGATCTCTGGTGGGATTGCTTGGGAGAGGAAAGCCCGGTTGCTTTGAAGTTGCTGCGCTGTTTAATATTAAAAGTCAGCGGTATTTGCTTGCATGTCTTGGCCAGGTCAGTTTTGTCATGGGGTGTGTTTGCACAGTGAGAGCTTGTTTGAAGGAAAGCAGGAGAGGCCAAAACCAACCCGACACTAACATGTCTGGCATTGAATTAAATTTTGGTTCTGGTTTGCTGTGTTCCATGACATCCTTTCCCAAGAACTGGGAATTTGTCAGCCTGGGGATCCTTATTCTGGTGGTGGAAACACCCTGGGTCACCCTGGGGGCTGAGCAGAGCAGGGCTGCAAATGCTCTTACCATATAAATAAATAATCCCGGTCTGACTGTGCTGGGCGCACCCAGGGAGATGCAGCACGGCAGGAGTACTGAGCTCAGAAATGAGCCGTGACATTATTTTAGGCTTGGAGACACTTTATGAAAAGTGATTTAAAGGATTGCAGCTGTTCAATTTCACAGATGAGGCAAGCGAGAGGGGATGTTGTGAAGGGGCAGCAGGCAGTGGAAGCAGGCTTAGGCGTTTTTCTTCTTCCATCGTTATAAATCCTGAGGGAGTATTCAACAAAATGGGGAAAAAGACTGGTTTCAAGTGAACAAACAGAAATATGCTTTGTACACACGAGTGCTATCTCTCAGCAGCCTGTTCCAGGAGTTACTGCTGCCTTTGGAGCTGGAGGAGGAGATCCAGTACCGACCAAGTGAGGGTGTTTGTCGGCTGGTTTCGCTCTTAGGTGCCAGCTTTGGGCAGGGCTGTGAACCCATGGGTCTGATCCAAACTGAGCTCCAATGAGTGATGCAGCCAACAGGCTCTTCCACAGGGTAGGTCGGTGCCCATCTGTATCAGGGTGTCCTCCTCACTGAGAGGCATCTGGTCCCAACAGCTACCAGGCTGTGAAAATGGAGCAATGTTTTATAATGACCCGAGATTTAATTCCATTTTACTAAAAAATGAGTTGTAAAAAAACTTTGGCAAGTGTATGTGCTTTTGAAGGGAAGAAGGAAGCTTGGTGAAAAGGTTCTGGCTTGTTTGACTTCCTTTAGGAAAAACTAAATCACCAGTAATCAATAGTTTCTTCTTAAGAGGACTGCATGGTTTTTGGCCAAACTGCAGGGGAAACACTTCTTATTTTTCCATATTAATTAGCTGTAACGTAGGGGTGCTTGATTGACTTCTGTCATGTTCAGCTTGGGAACAGAGGAATTGTTTGAATGCTCCATGACCTTCGGCTCAGGGTGAAAAAACACATTACTTACGCTCTTAACCTTCTAATGTGTCTGAAGTTCATGCTCTCTCAAAGGAAACTTTCTCCTGAAGGATATTAATTTTCAGGCAACCTGTAGATATCTTCTGTAAAGAGATCAATTTCCCTGCACAGTGCATCTTCATGATCAATATTCCCTGGGGACAGAAGAGTTCCCCTCTCTCCTTCCCCCATGGATCCAGTTTCTTGCTGTGCCCTCCACAGCAGCCATCCTTCTCCTGTGGAGGCCCTGGCATTTCAGTGCTGCAGAAATGCTGTGGCTTGGGATGCAGGCTGGGTTTTTCGGGGGGGTGGTACCGGTTCCAGGAGGTGCTGGGGGTTGGAGCACACAAGGTGTCNCTTGGGATGCAGGCTGGGTTTTTCAGGAGCGTGGTACCGGTTTGTCTCGGTTTGTCTCAAACCATAACACCGGTTCCAGGAGGTGCTGGGGGTTGGAGCACACAAGGTGTCTGTGTGGCTGCCTCTGTGCCAGGACAGCTTCTGCTTTTGGGGTGCTTTTAGTGTTTTACCTACTAGAGATATTAAATAGGTTTGGGGATTGGTAGGGTTGGGGTGTATGGAATTGGTGCCCCATTGTCACTTGAATCCCCATCAGGGAGCACTGTCCTCTCCCTGCAAAACCAGAGGCCTTGGCATGCCTCCTGCATGCTGTTTGCCCTGTTCCCTGCACACTGCTTCAGCTGAGATGGAAAAGTGAGTTTAACCCTTCTGTAACTCCTCTGCTCCAGCTTGGAGACCTCCAGGCTTTCTCCCATGCCACCTCCCCTCTCCAGGAGCAGCTCTCCAGTTCCTTCATTAAACTCCATGCTTGCAAACCAGTGCTTGTGCAGGAGTGTCCCAGCCTGCCTGCCCGTTCTTTTTTGGCCTGTGATAAATAACTTCCTTGTCTGTCTGAACCAGAGACGAGAGGTCAGTGCAGAGTTGTGTGTTGATTTGGTGTCCCAGCCAAATGGTGGCCTGCGGGGCACTGAGTGCCTTCCCTGCCCAGACTCCTCCTCCCAGCTGAGCAGAGCGAGTTAAACCCAGCGTCCTGCCGTGGAAGGTGCTGTAAGGAGATGCAGGCTTCCGAGGTGTCAGGAGCTGGCTCCTCTCTGCAGTGACATGATCCAGCATGGCACGGCCAGGCCAGGTAAGCCCGCAGAGAGGCAGTGTCTTCTGCGTTACAGACGCGCGGCGCCTTCGCTGCTGTGTTGGTTTTCCTTGGAGTGGTTATTCACACTTTTTATCTGCTGGAAGCAAAATGCCAGTCTGTGTCGGTGCTCCAGGAACTTGCGGAACGGAAGAGTTTACGGTGCCAAATGCTAAAATCCCCCAGGCTGCACAGAGCCTTCTCCAACCACCTCCGAGTGCAAAGAAAAGCCTCCTGCTACCAGCTGCGCAGCTGAGCGGGGGGCGGTTCGTGCCAGGGATTCACATCCTGAATTCTGCCTGCTGGGCTCCAGCTAATGTTTTAAGGAAGGGCTTGAAAATAAAGAACATACTTGGAAATACTGACTCTGATCAGGTCTGTCACAAGAACTCGGCGTGATCTCTCTTGAAGTACCTTGAGGTTGCCAGGGAAGGATTGCGTGAGCTCTGAGCTGCTCAGTGGTGGATTTGGGGAAATTGGCTTTCTGCTGTGGGACCAGGAGAGCGAGGAGATGAAGGAACAGGACACCTAATTCCTGCCCTGGGGTCTGTCTCCCGTTGTCAGGAAGGAGTTGGCTTACAGCAGTCTGTATTTAAAGCTCATTTTCCCGAGGGTACAGCCTTTATCCAAATCAGTTCTTTTTCTTTAAGCTCCTGTAAACTCCTATGGTCGCTCTCTAATCTGCTGTTGGACATGATTTCATGCACAGGGTGATGCTTCACTTTTGGTTGATCTCAAGATTGATTTTGCTTCCTATGTGGTTTGGCAAAGGACGAGACCCACTAAAGCCACTTCTGGAGACGTAAAGCCTTTGCCCGCACTCTTAGCCTGACTCAGCCTGCATTGCCCCACCAGCCCTTGGAGACACCTCTGTGAGACTGGAGGCTTTTACTGGTTGTCACTGTCACCACACTTACTGGAAACGCTGAGCAAGTCAGGTTCTTCGACCCAAAGGGTTTGCAGTGGAGGTGTAAGGGAGCGTAGGAGAGGGCTGAATGGGGGACATGGAAGGACGGAAGGGTCCTATGTAGATCTGCAGATAGGTTATGGGTGTTGTGGGAGATGGTGGGGGATGATGCGGGAAATGACCCAGTGCTTGTAAGGTGGAAGTTTTGGGTTTGATGTGTGAAGGAAGCTGCTCAACCCATGAGGGTGTTCATGACCACAAGTGCCTTCAGAAGCAGAGCACTGGGCAGGGGGGGTGGAGGAAAGGCAGACGGGTCATTCTTGGCTGAAAGGCGCCTGGATGTGACTGGGACAAAAGTCTTGTGATGGAGAGAGTCTCAAAAGCAGCTCTGTAGTGGATGTGCTGCTGCTCTGTGGGCACCTCTGGCTGCCAGGGAGGGGGCTGGCGGCTGGCTCCAGCACCCGGCACCGGTCAGATGACCGGGAAGCTGCAGGAGCTGAGAACTGCCCCCACTGAGATGGGACTTCTTCTCCATGAATGGCACATTCAGAGGGGACAGCTAAGCACTGCTGACAGCCCCTCTTGGCTGGAGGTGTCGGGAAGCATGTGTTACTGTGCAGCTGGTACAGACACCAACGGTGCTGGCAGCAGACGTGGCCTCAGTGCAGGGGTGGCAGCAGAAATCAATGCCTTCCAAGAAGGGGCCACGCGCAGTGTGGTCACCTCCTAAAACAAAAGGCCAAGTCAGCAGCGTCTGAGAGATGGATGGCAATGAGACTGTGCTGGAACAATAAGGGTATTTGTCTTTTCAGCACATGTTGCATCCCCGTAAGCAAGATAAAAATGCGTGTATTCAGCCAGGTTTTATTACTGACCTTATCTTCAACAGTGGAGCTGATTGTGGAGGGGTTGTTGTTTGGCTTATGTTTTGTTTTGTTTTTTTTCTTAAATCTGCAGTGAGCTCCTCCCAGGGTTTGGGGAGGAAGTTGGGCAGACAGCAGTGTGCTTGGGGACAACCTGTTTTGATCAATAACCACCTCCTCTGCACCTCGCTGGTGACAGGGGAGGTTTTCTCTCCCCTGGAGCAGAGGATGCTCCTCTTTGCTGCAGAGGCTGAGTGCGAAGGGCTGTGGTCCCTGGTCCCCTCGCAGCCTGTGCTGTGTCTGGACCTCATTGCAGTGACTGCTCTGCTACTGCCCCGGTTCCTGCCAAATTTCCTCCTTCCCTCTTACCCAAACTGGCTTTGGGAAAAATTTATTTTCTCCAAGCAAAGAGTAAAAAAGTGCGTTTCTCGGTCTGATGAGCAAGTGCTGTGCTGCCAGTGCCAAGGGGTATCCAGGCACCAAAGAGCTCTTCCTTTTATTGCTAAAATAGGTCATGCTCACTGCTGGCAGAGAGGGATTTAAAACAACTTCTTTTCTCAAAGTTCAGAGTGTGCAAAGCAGGGGTGGGGTCATCCCCTGCCTCTGGCAAAGCCGCTTGGAGCAGTGGCCGTGTTGCTTGGGCCACCCCACCTCAGACTGAAGAGCTGGTCTGCCTGGCTTGCAGGTGGCACCCGTTGCTAGCCCAGCTGGCTGCTAGCCCTTGCTGCTGCCAGGGTTGCATCGAGGGGTGCAAACAGTGGCTTACTGCACAAATGAATTGCTGGATGGTCAGAGGTCCTTGCAGGTGTCAAGTCAGGATATGCTGCCCTGTTCCAGCTGCATGCTCCTGGGGGTGTGGGAAGCTCAGCCTGCTGTGTGCTTCCCAGGGGGACGAGGTGGCTTTGCAGTCCCAGGCTTCATGGGCAAGTCCTGGCCACCATGTTCAGCCACTCTTGACTTGCGTGTCTCCTCTGCCCATCCTTGTTGTCCAGGGAATAGCTCTGGGGACCAGAGGCCCTGGTTGCTCCTTGATTTGGGGAAACACCAGCAGAAGAGCAGGAGGAGGAGGAGAGGGATGGAGCATGTGGTTGCTGCGGGTGCTGCTCCGGGCAGTGTTGTCTGCAGCCACTCTCACCTCCTCTCATGGAACACCAGTGGAGACCAGGACACCTGGGATGAAGGTGAGGCATGGGGAAGAGCAAAGTCCCCAGGTCTCCCAGAGCTGGTGGGATGATGCTGGGGGGACAAGAGGCATGTGGGGCATGCAGGACAGCAGCTGTGAAGTGCACAGCTCTGGCTCTGTGCCACCAGTGCCATGGCTTGTAGAGGCACTGGCCTTGCCGCCCTCGCCCATCAGTTCCCTGCGGCTGAAAGGAGTTCCCAGAATGGCAGCAGGAACAGGCCAGGCATCCTCACCTAAAATTGGGTAAGGGACGGTTTATAGTGAAATAAATAGGGATGCTTGAGCATTGTTTTTTGCTCAGTATTTGGACCACGCCATTATTAATTGGCCTTATTTAGGCTAAACACTCGGGAGCATCACTAAGAAACAGAAACTTTGTAAGACAACGCTGGGCGAGCTGGTAACACACAACCATGGTGTAATCCTTGGTGGAGGTGGCGAGGAGCTGGGATTTGCTCCTCAATGAGCTTGTGCAGTGCCCTGGCCTGTTTGTCTGCCTGCAAAAGGTGACGAGGACGGTGTGGGGCAAGGAGCTGTGCCCAATGCTGTGATTAGAGGTGCCGTACGCTCCGCCGTGCAGCCAGCTCAGCTGGAGGATGTGGTGAGCGACCCCGGGACCGCCGCTCCTCGGCGTCACTGCAAAACAAGAGTGGTGGTTTTTAAGCAAAGCTGTCTTTGCACCAAAACCCAGTGGGACACCTTCAAGTCACTCGGCTGAAGTCCTGGTAAGTGGCAGGGGACGGATCCAAGGCTTTGGGTTGCAGGTGCTCCCCTGGCTGTGCTCTGCGTCTCCATGGCTTTGCTCCAGATCTGCTTCCCAAGGAAGCACTGGGTGTTGGTGCTTGTTCTTCTGCTGGTGGGAGGAAGCGAGGAGGAGCAGTTCGCCTTTCTGGTGGAAGACCAGCTTCAGGCTTTCTTTCTGCAGGCCTCGTGCCTCAGGGGCCGATTCTTGCAGCTGTGGGGATGCCATCGGGATGGAGCAGTTGGTAGATGCCTGGTCTGCACGGATGTGCTCTATGCTGGAGCTGGGAGAGTGGGGTCAGATCTGCTGCTGGCTGCAGGGTAGTGTTTTCTGACCCTGTGTGCTGCAGGTCAGTGCCCAGGTGTGCTTCCAGCATTGCTTCCAAACCTCCCTTTCTTCCTCCTTGTTGGAGGTCAGGCAACCTGGACCCGGGTGGCTGCAGGCAGGGGAAGGAGGAATGAAGCTCACCAGCAAGTGCACGCGTTCAAAACAGAAAGTGAGGGATGAGACAGAAGGGCTGCGTGGCCGTGTTCAGTGTGGGGGTTATTGTGGGGTCAGGGCATGGCACAGGAGATTTTGCTAGAGACATTATGGTAGGTAAGGCAGCAGGCTGAAAACTTCCAAAAAAACGTAAAAAAGGATAAAAAAATACCTTTTTTCCCCCCCCCCCCCCCCCGGGGGGNGGTTTGTGCTGCTGAGTGTTTTTCTGTAATACTACATCCAGCCTCCCGCCTTCAGACAGTTTGATTGGTGTATCTTAATGAGCCTGATAGACTCAGGTTATTTAGGGTCAGAGGGGTTTCTGGCACGGGGAGAAAGACTGTGCTCTTGGCACTCCCAAATCAAGTACTAACACAAAAAGACCTTGAGAGTGGGAGTGCTCTGCCCAGCTCCTGCTCCCAGCACGCCTGGGCAGGGGCAGCAGGGACGTGCCCAGCCTTCCTCACTGGCAGTGAAGGACACTCTCGGCACCTCTGCCTGGGCCCAAGGACCTTTCCAGTCCACTGTGTGAAGAAGTGTATTTTAATGAGGCTGCTTTTAGCATTTTATTTGTCCAAACAGTGGCCTTGTGCTGTGTGGCTGTGCCGGGGTGATTTATGGCTCTGCGGGCGCTCTCGGTGTCCGTCCATCCCTAGCGATGCTGCTGGTGCTGGCTCGGCCCAGCCTGTGGCCTTCTGTGCTGCTGGGAAGGACCCACTGGAGCCAGCTCTCATCAGGGCAGGTTTCTGGCTCTGTTTGGGCAGAAAGCAGCTGTAGTTCAGTTGTTTTCCCCATGAGATGCTTCCCCACCAGTCGCTGCAGCAGGCCTGTTGTCTTTCCGCGTCGCACACACCAGGTTTCGCCTGGAAGGGGTTTGGTGTAAGGGAGGGGAGTCAGACCCTCGTGTGAAGGCCAGGGCTTTGCAGCAGCTCTTCTGACTTCACGTGGGTGCTGAAGTTTGGATGCGTGGCTGCTCCTGGCCACAGGGATCCAACCTTCCTCTCCCAGCTGGGTGACCTGTGTGGTTCTCCATGTCTGCTCCCGGCCCGGGCCCGTTGGTGCCCCTGGGCAGGTGTTGGTGGCCGGGCATGCCCGGGGCAGTTGTCACAGGAGCAGAGCAGGCACCAGAGCTGGGATGTGCATCTTGGGGTTGTGCCGGAGGGATGCTGGGGGACAAACTGTGTCTGTATGGTAGGACAGGATCCTCCCTGCAGTGCTCTGCAGTAGAGGTGTGTTTGGGGAACCTCTGGGCTGTATCTCCCCATCATGGATGAGCTCTCCAACTGCTTATGAGGCTGCTCCTGGGATATTCCCTCCCGTTGGAGAGGATGGATGGGCTAACCTGAGTAAAGTGCTGGTCGTGGCCAGTGGAGAGCTGTGCTGGAGCGGGGTGTGTGGGACGGGAGGGTAACCCTGATGGTGGCAGCTCAGCCTTGGCATTGCTGGCTGGTTCTTGAACCACCCATGGCTCTAGAGGTGCTGTCCTGGGAGAGGAAGCTCCCGGGCTGTTTGTGTGTGCATGGTTAGAGGGGACACAGTTCCTTTCACCTGGGGTTATGTTTTGGGAAGCTGCTGTTTTATCAGGAGAACGATAAGGTCTCGACATTGAGAGTTTCAAAGTGATTTTGGTTGCTTTGCTTTGGGTTTGTTTTGGAAACATTCCGCCACTTTTGTCTGAGGAAAGCAGCTTCATTTCTATCAACAAAGTGCTCAATTCTGCTTCTTGCTCATCTTCTTCAGGCCACGCCAGCAGGCTCTGAGCTCCACCAGCAATATTCTGACAGAGGTTAGAGGAGGAAAAGGCAAAGCTCAGCTGAGTGTGGGCAGGGGGAAAAGGAAAAGCAGATGGTTCTTGGGACATGCAAGAGCCTTTTTATTTTCTCAAGGGCACAGCCTTCGAGCCTCCCAGACGGGTAATTCTTGTTTATACACCCACAGAAGGTGGCGGTCCTGGTTGTGGGCCTGTTGGTGTGTCTTCCCAGACGTGCTGTGTTTGTTTTGTAGGTGGATGTCAGGAGCTCCATTGCTTTTTATTTTATTTTTTTTTTCTTAAATTTAAAACTGGGACAAGTGTGAACACGGGGAATCCCGTTGTAGGCAGCGATTCTGCTGTAAAGGCTGGGGCTGTGAGAGCTGAGGGGCTCCCTCACTCCAGATGTCTGAGTTTCTCCCATGTGGTTGGACCCATGGCATATTCTGTCCTGCAGCCCCTGATGGTGTCCTGCGTGGATGGACTCTAGAGCTGAAGGAAAAGCAGTGTCACAGGGCAGCATCCTCCCCTAATGCCTGGATTTGCAGCAGAAGTGGAACATTCCTGTGAGGCAGACACTGTCCCAGTAATGCCCTCCTTACATCACAAGAACCTGTCTGAAGACACCCGTCCTGAGGCTGAGGTCTGAGATGGTCGGGCAGAGGAGACCAGGAGTATGGGGCTGGCGTTTCCTAAGCTCAGGCAGAACACAAAAGGAGCAGCACCACACTATTGCCTGATATGAAGAAATGAACCTGATTCCAGAAATTGGTGCACCTTTCTAGGCACAAGGAGAAGTGCTGGCCATCACACGCAACCATTCCTCTTTCTCCTCCATGTGATATTTGGCCTTTTCAGCTTTTGTGCCAGAAAGTCTGAATGTGGTGTAGGGAATCTGCTTTTTTTTTTTTGGCTCCCCTGCACTGAGTGCTTACCATTGCTGTTTTTCTTCCTGGCTTTCCAGAAAGCTGCTCTGCAAACATCATGTCTTACCCTCTGGTAGCCAAAGATGCTTTGATATTCCCTTCTGCTCTGCAGCTGGCTGGAGGAGAACATGGCATCCAGTGCTGGGCTGCTCCCTTCTCTTGGGAGAGGAGATCTCTAAGTGCAGGTTGTTGCTATTTAAGCTCCCAAATCTTTGCCTGCTGTTTTCCTTGCTGGAGCACTTCTCTAGCTTCCCTAGGTCTGGAGCATCTCAGTCTTCACTACAGCAGATAGAATAATTTTTGTTGCAGCTGTTAGGGCTGAGAGTCCCCTGCCCACACCCTGACTGCATGCTCTTGGAATTTTTATTTCTGATTTATTTAATTTCTTTTAGACTCCAAAATTCCTTTTTTCTTTTTGAAGGAGTTAGAGCTTTTTTTGTTCCAGCTGAGAACTGTTCAAAAGAGGCTCCCAGGTGGGTTTGGTTCGTCTAACATAAATGTGTATCAGTGTTACCAGGGATATTCTGTGGTAGGGCTTTCTATGCCATTGCTGAAGGTCTTAGTTAATTAGATGATTAGTCTTCTGGTCAAGTATCTATCTGCAAATAAAAAAATAGCAGTTGAATGTAGCTGTTAAAATACTGTTACTGGAATCGCTCTGTGGCACAGAGCAGGAGGGCTTCTTATTTAATTAAAATCAGGAACATACTGTACTGTACTCTCCAAGGGTCAAGGAACAAAAGGGACGTACACATAATAAGTAGCAAACTGTCCTTTCAAACCCCTTGAGCTCAGCCCAGGGGAGCTGTGTTTAAAGGGACACTCTCAAGATAATACTTGTGATTTCTCCTCCTCCTTTTTTTCCCCTTCTTTTTTCTCCATACTGCTGTGTGGATTACTGAAGCTGAAAGTATCCTGTGACTTCTAATTTTCTTATTGCCTGTTCTTCCTCTCGGATTTGGAGTTGTCATCAGGACTGCTTGGATACCAGAAATCCCTGTGTGCTTGCTCAGTGGATGGGCTGAGCTTGCTGGGGTGTCCCACCCCAGCAGCCAGCCTGCAGCAGCCCCAGGAAAAGACTGCAGGTGGGGTGGACCAGGGCCGAGCTACCATCCCAGTATGGTGTGGGACTGGGAGTCACTGGGAACCCTTCTGGGGTGGGAGGAAGCACTGAGCTGTGTGGTCTGGCACCTAGTGCTTCAAAGGAGGAATATATGTATATATATATGGTTTCTTCAGAGTTGTTGGGGTTCAGTGCTTGCTTGAAAGTTGCCACCAGCCTGATGAGCTCCTCTGTGTTTGTTTTGCAGGACGTGGCGCTGCTGGAGTACCAGCATCCTTCCCGGGATTTCACTTCCCACCTCCCGCCGGGGTCTATCATGCAGCCGCAGCGGCGGAGGCCGTCCCTGCTCTCCGAGTTCCAGCCGGGCAATGAAAGGTACCAGCTCCCACCTTTCCTGGGCTGCAGACATCCCGATGGCATGAGCGAGTACTTGGGGCAGTACTGGTTGCGTCAACTTTCTTCAACGTAGAAAATGAATCTGGGTTTGGTCGGTGGCTCCCGAGGCTGAAGGGAGGAGGGAGAAGAGCTCATTTCATCTCTGTTTCCTCTTCTGCTGCTCTTCCTCCCCGCTTTCAATGTTTTTGTTTCTCTTCCTGCATTCCCCTCGCAACTTTTCTCTGAGCTGCTTCGTTCCCATCTGCTCCCCTCACAGCTCCCCGTGTGCCACCAATGGCTTTCGCAGCCTCCCGTGCGGGGCTGGCAGTGTTTTTGGGTGCAGCTCAGGCGAGTGCCGTGTGGCTGGCGATGCTGTAGATGCTTCAACCACAGGAGCTGCTCTGTTCTGAAGGCCGTCACTCTCACTCTCTGTTTTGTTGCAAAATGCTGCTCTCTCACAGTTTCTCTTCTGCATTTGATGCTTGGTGGTTTTGGAAAAAACTGGCCTGGAAGTGAGCTGAGAGCCTTGCTACAGCAGATTTATGCAAAGCATTTTTGAATGCTTATTCCTTAGTCGGGCTAAGAATAAAACCAGTGCAGAGTCACAGGGATAAATCTGTTTCTTTAAAGTCAAAATCGTTAGGGGAGAGGAGGAAGACCTCAGGGTGCTGGATGCATGAGGGCATAGGTGCAGACAGGACCCTCTTTTTCTAGTGGGATGGATTCAGCTTGGTGCTGAGCAGGAACAAACCCATGAGAGTCTGGAGGCAGAAAGCAGCCTCCAAAGTTAGTTCTGCGTCTGCCCTGCTGGATGTGCTCTTCTGCTCTCCTGACAGACCTGCATGTTTGGAGGGCAATGTTGCTTCTGATGACTGGTAATTCATTGCAGCATGTTGCATTGCCTTGGCCTGCTTTGATTGCTTAGCACAGAGTAACATGGTTAAGTTGGATGTGAGTCAGATTCAGCTAAAGTTGAGGGAGATGGGTAAAGAGGAGCCAGCAACATGCTCATGGCTGTTTTTCACACTACTAACATTTTACAAAATGGAGAACCAGTTCTGCTCTCCAGTAAAATGAAGGTTTCAAGGTCTGAACACGCTATTTAAAGAAATGTATCTTGGTTCTTCCATATAACTAAAACCCAAACCAAGTGCAAGCTGTGGTGTCTGCGGTACCACACACCTAATCTGGTGTGGGCATCCAGGCATCTCACTCCAGTTTACAAATGTTTCAAACTCTCCAAGCTGATTTTTGTGTTGACAATCACATGAATGTGGGTAAATATTTTTGTGTTGACAATCACATGAATGTGGGTAAATGTTGACGGGGGTTGCCAGGTCTAGGTACACATCCAAGTGGTTATCATGGCTACTTCAGCACTTCCAACTTGAATGCTGAAGTTCTGGCATGCTATGAAAAGAAACTTTTTTTTATAACACAACCCAACTTACATTTCCTCCCTTTTCCCTGTAACATCCAAAGAATTGAACTTTTGCAAAAATTATACTGGGTACTAAAGCTAAAAATGCCACTGAAGTTCAGCTCGGTTGGCATCTTGTGCTGGAATGCTGGGATATAGACTCATTTAAAAAAAATTGGGTCATCTGGGGCTACAGGATGGGGGGGTCTGCAGAAACTTTCATCCCAGCGTAATTAATTATTCAAGCCATTCAGACTGGGTGGTGTTGGGACTGGGAGGTGTTAGTCCATTTTGCAAAGCCAACTACTGTTTCTCTGCATCTTTAAACACGAAGCTTAAAAATCTCTCCCATAGGGGCTCTGCTTTTTCATCTTTGTGGTGTGAGGTTCTGCTCTAAGCCAGCACCTGATCCATTGTCAATGGACCCCTTTGGGTGATTGGTTGCTCACCTGAGGGTTCCTTAGGTGCTCAAGGGCCAAGACCCTGGAGCTTTTGGATCAGGTTGGGTTGATCATTGATGTCAACCTGAAAAAATAGCTCTGGCTATTTTGGGTATGGAGCAAGGCCTGGACAAGGGAGGGTGGTGAAAGCAACCATCTCTGCAGCTGAGTCCCTTTGGCAGGTTCATGCCAGGTGCATCTGTAAGTGCTTTGGCTTTGTTCCTGGGCTGGGATTGATGGGTTTTGAGCAGAGGCAGCTGGCTCTCAGTGTGAGGGGCTGGGGAGGATGGAAGGATATAACCTCTGCAGAGCAGGCACGGGGGGTAAGTAGAGGGAAGCACAGGGGTGTGCTGTGTCTCGAAGGAAGACCCTCACCTTGGTTCCCTGCCTGATACCCCACCTGACATGCAGTGGTGGTGGGTGGGAGGCAATCCTGCCCTTGAAGCAAGTGTCAGTGGTGGGAAATCCTTCCAATCCCCCATTGCTTTGGGTGTGCAGATGAAGCAGCCCGTCTGCTGTTGGTTGTGGTGGCTGATGTTCTTCCAGGATAACTCCCTTCTTAAAGAAACCAATTTGTGAGGCGGGTGCAAGCGGAAGGTGGCAGACGGACAGCACTGGAGATGGAGCCCTGTGCGTTCCCGAATGGACATCCCTGCCCTGCTGCAGCTGAGCCTGGTGGGTCAGGCAGGATGGGGAGAACCAGTTCCTGAAGAGTCACACCATGGTGGGCTCTCCTCCCTAGCGAGTGATGTGCCTCTTGCTTCTCCTGCTTCCCACGCCTCGCAGCCCAGTGCTGCAGGAGATGCTGAGGATTTGCAGACTGCCCTTCGAGTACATCAGCACTGAGAGTCGTCATCACCCCGTGGTGGCTGGGGAGAGACTTGGACTCCCTGTGCAGCAATTCTGGCTTGGAAGAAGGAAGGAAAACTTGAACCGCTCTGAATCTGTTGCTATAGGGAAATTTGGCTCTGTCTGGCTTTGCAGGAATGCGCTGCTTTCCTTGATGGTTTTTTTTTGGTGGCAGGCTTTTTCTTGGAAGGATCCATAAACTTCCCCTTAGCTTGTGCTGTGCCAACGGGACTGCAGGAGTGAAGAGAAAGTATTTCAGGATTTGCTGTTGGTACAAGTCGTACCATGAATACTTGCAGAGGAATGTCCTGGCAAAGTGACAAGGATTGGGATTTTCTTCCCTTCTATATATATTTTAGTCCACAAAAGAAGTGAGAAAAATTGTGTTGAATGTTAAATGGTAGGTGCCAGTGGGGTGAGGGGTCTGAAAAATGAAGGAACTGGGTTTTTCTGATGTTTCAAGATCTTGGAGCAGGAATCCATACCAACGTGGGAATGCTGGGGTGGATAATGGCTTCTCTGGCAGCAGATGTGGCTGTAAATAAGCAGTGTGCATGTTAACACGGTGTATTCTGCCTTTATCCGGAATAAGATGAGCCACTATTTTCATAGATTATTTTTCCCCCTTTTTCAGAGCCTCTCTGCTTAGCAGCCATGAGGAGTTTGTAGAGTTTGCCCGGTGTTGATCTGAAGGATGACATTTAGGATACGTTAAGCAGCTGCTGTGCTTCTGCAGCCATCTGAGATAGCCATGTGCAATATAGCATGAGAGCAGGCCTAATTACTGTGCTTATTGGATGTGATTAATCCTGCTGGCGGAGGAGCCCAGGGAGCGGTGGGAAGCTGGGGCGGTGTGCGTGGCCGCTGGAAATCACGTGCAGCTCTCCATCTTCATCTGTGCTGGGCCAAATGGCACCAACTGCTCCCGAGTTAACAGCGCGACCGATCTGATTTTATTTATGGTCTTTAATTAAGTTTCCATTTTTAAAGGTGACCCTTTTCTCAGGAGCGAGCGGCGGCGCGGCTGAAATCCCTGCAACCATACATCTTGGTGTCTTTTCACACTTGAAATGATGTTCTGGGAGCCGCGGGTTTTTTTCCCTCCCCATAAATGAACGTGGGAAAGTGAGGGCAGGCAAGGGCAGACACTGGTGTGTGGACACTTGGTGCCAGGGTCAAGCCTTGTCTCGCAGGTACTCTCTGCTCTAGTGTGGGCCAGGGACACATCTGTGGCTGGGCACTGAGGGTGCAGAGGAGATGTGGAGATACTGGACTTCATGGAACGGGCTGCTGTGCCCTGACAGGGAGGTTTGAGGGGAGACCTGGGCTTTGCCTGGGCTGGGCTGCAGAAGTAAAAGTTGATGAAGCAACTTTGCCATGCATAATCTTGAACCAGATTTATTTTGAGGGAGGAGTGGTAATCTGGCAATGTATACAGCATGCCTGGTGAAATGTGGGATGTCCCTCAAGCCACTAGTCCAGGGACTGCTTCAGCCACCCAGGGCTGCCAAAAAGGGCTTTCTAGGGGGGGGTTCAGGTTTTGGAGAAAGAGGTAAATGAGGAGCATATGGGGGAGGTTGAGGAGACACAAACATTTCTGCTCCTCCTGAGCGAGCCAGTACCATTGCATGGCACAGTGCTGAAGCTCCTGCTGGTCCTGTCCATGAATAATTCAGGGTCTGTGTATGGGGCTTTTCAGTATGCAAGTTTTAGATGAGAGCAGATGCTGCATTTAAATTGCAGTTGGCTTGGAAGAAGTTGGCTGAGGTGGTTGCGTGGGGTGGCTGAGGCACAGCTACTGCCCCTGCGTGGGAATGCACAGCTGGAGCATCATGAGGATGCACGTGAGACCACCTGGTCACAGGTGCTTGGTCAGGCTTTGTGGGGACCTGGGAGTCATGTGTGGTGAGCTAAGCATCCTGCTTGAGGCTGTCCTGCACCTTTGGCTTGTGGAGACTTAATCCTGCTGCTGGCAGGCATTGCTTAGAGCGTGGGAACTCCACCTTCCCCACCCAGACAGGCTGCTCTTCTCATGGCCTCTGTTGTTAAGTCATGATGGTTTTTCTCCCTCTCTAGCTCTATAACAGAGGGAGTCTATCAGCCGACCCTGTACGTGATTTTTCTAGCTGCCTGGTGGCAGGTTTGCTTCTGCAAACCCTCTGGTTTCCCTCTTTAACAGGTCACAATTTGCCTGGTCTCCCACTCTGGATATCATTAGCCATAGAGGTTGTTGAAACCTCTGACAAACCTTAGCGTTGGCTATAAATAATTCACTTCAGCACTAGTGGTTTTCAATATTACTCGCTCTCAGAAGCATTTTATTGTCTGTCTGTACCTGTGGGGGCTGGAGACTTTTTTTTTAAACTTATTTTTGGAGACAATTTCCCACTGAACCATCTCAGCCAGCGGAAATGAACAGCTGCACCAAGGCTATCGTTTACCTTGGTTCTGGTTCCAAGAGACAGTGAGAGCCAGTTTTCCAGCCTGGTTACGTTGTTTAGCCCCATAATGTGGGGAACAAGATTTGTGGATGGGAGCAAGATTTAAAATGTGCCTTTGATGGGAAGTTGGTGGGAGACGGCTGAGTCGCCTCTGGAGTTTGGAGCTCTTTGTGCAGGAGGAACGTCTTCATGAAGTTGAGCTGGGTTTGCTGGATGTCACAGAAGAGCAGGCATTCCTGCTGCCATCTCCTGCTGCTCAGCTGGTGGAGAAATGGGAGGGTTTGAAGAGCAGAGCTGGTGGAGAAACGGGAGGGTTTGAAGAGCAGGGGAGGGCTGTGCTGCTCTGAAGAGCAGAGCAGTGTGCTCCTGAGGTAGGCTGGTGGGGTGGGAGAGTCCTCTCTGACCTCCTGAAAAGTTTGTACTTGCCCATTTCCCTGTGATGCTGCTCCAGCAAAGTAAAGATAAAGGTAGGACTAATTTAGATCTCATCAGGGCTGGTCTTTCAAATCCCAAAGACAGCTCTGGGTGTCTCATTTGATCCCCTCTCCCAGGGAAAAGATGCTCTCAACTTCCTCTATACCCACCTAGCAGTCAACCCCTTTTCCTGCTCATCTCGTGCTCAGCTGGTTCTGGTGTAGGTAAAACACAGCAGCAGATGTTTTCCCAGGTCTCGGTGACCCACGGGCACTGAAGCGAGTTGTAAATGCCCTGCACTTGCTGTAGGATTTCAGCTGCTCACACCTTGCTAATGCCCCGTGTGAGTCCACTGAGGAATGGCCTTGGTGGATGAGTAACAGGCTCTGCAGCTGGTAGGGTGCGATGGGTTTGTCAGATTAGTAATGAACCAAAGGTCTGATCTTGGGTTGTCTCGGTCTTCTGGACTCGGACCTGCCTGAAGCAGAGCTGTGCATGGGTGGGTGGATGTTGGGGCAAGCCCTGGGCACCCAGCCTCAGTGCGTCAGCGGATCTCGCGCTGCTCCGCTTGTTGCAACCAGCTCGGTGTTTGTGGCAAAGGGCTCCAGGTGAGGACTGACCCCCACCCCGCTTCGTAAGCTGGTTTATTTCATTTAATAATGCATAACTCACATGCGATTAAAAACACACTTTCCCTTCAGCAAAGTAGGAATCTCTGGAATAAACCAGCCAGGTGGGAACTATTTGGAAAATGCAGCAAAACCCCAAACTCGGTGTAACGGGAGGTTTTTCAGGCTGGGCTATTTTTACACTGGCAGCAATGTCACCGCCGTATAAAAATCTTGTAAAGAGCTCACTGCAGGTGTGGATGTAAAGAGTGAAAGGTGTGAAGGCTTCAAAAGCAAGAGGGTTTGTGTTTGCAGCCAGGACAGGCTGAGCGGGTTGTGTCGGGCAAAGTGATCTCGGGAGCGGCTGGAAATTCCAGTGGATGAAGTTAATAGCAGCTCCCGTGGATGTGGAAATGGAAATAAAATAGCACCCTATAACATTGCAGCTGCTTTCCCTGGCGTGGCCCCTGCCTCGCTGTAAGTAACTGCCTTTGTAAAGCTGAGTGTTGCTCTTATCTTAAAAATACAGGTTTTTTTCTGAGCGTAGCAGTTGTGTCAGGTTGGGTTGGGTTCCTGACAACTGCAGAGGTCTCAGAGCTGTCCCGGGTCAATTAGCAGCTTCTTGGGAATATGGCCTTAAAAAAAGAAAGGGCGAGGAGGTGAAAACAAATACATCTGACTTTAATTGCCTCAGTACAGCAGAGCCTTGGGTGCTGGAATATTTTTACACCTGCCCAGCTCAACAGTTGCTTATTGTTTGTGGGTTCTGCAGCAGAGCCCGGGATGTCTGTGTGCAGCTGCAGGCGGGCAGGGTTTGCACGAGGGGTTGGGACAAGCCAGCAGGAAACCTGAGAGGTGCCAGGAGATATTTCTGGGCTTGCTGAGAGAAGTTGAGGATCATTTGGTGTGAGAGCATTTGCAGGTGAAGCCAAATTGAAGGGCTGTTCTGTTTTGAGGTTTGCTGTGCGCTCGCGCTCTCGTGGGCTGGAGGTTGGAGTGGCGAAGGCAGCGCCAGAGCCTCCCCGTTGCTCCCATCCCCTTTTTGCTGGGGAGGAGGAAGAGGACGAGCCAGATTCTGTTCCTGTGTGTCAACAGCAAAGCTGCTGCCCGAATCCCAGTGCCGGCCACCTGGGCCAAACCCAGCACAGAGTTTGGCCTGCACAAGCTTTGTGTCTGCTGTTGATGTTCAAATTATTTT
>VZRW01007557.1:271750-437107 GCA_013398125.1 Aegotheles bennettii | reverse complement strand
TCAAATTATTTTATATTTTTTATATATTTTATTTTTTATCTTACTTCCTCGAAGCGAGATAAAGTTGTGGTTGAGTTTGGCACGCTGCTGCAGGGGGAGGGCAGAGGGCTTTGCTCCGAGGTGGTGCCCCCGAGAGGGTGCCTTTCGTCAGGGTTCCTCCTCTCTCTGGATGGGGTCCAGAGCTCTTACAGCTGCTGGAAAGAGTCCCGCTAGCTTCAGAGGGCTCGAGGTCCTTCCCTTGTTGTCATCCTCTCCAAGACATTTAATTAGCTAGGTAAAAATTAATGTCAGCAGTTGCAGTTTGGGGGTGGGGCCAAACAATGCACAAGACCCCCTGTCTTTTGTGCTTGCTCTTGGCAAAGAACATCACCTCCCTTCCTCCCCCTTGAGTGGCTTCAAAGGCTGCTTAGTTTGTCAGTGTTTGATAACTGGGGAGGAAACTTCCCCACGCAGCTCAGGAGAACTTGAACAATCTTGTTCAAGGGAGAAAAAAAACCCCAACAAGCCATGTTTTTTTCCAAGTGCTGAATCTCCTGTGCTTCATTTTATTTTTATTTTTTCAGGAGACACTTCTGCCTGAAGTGTTAAACACACACCCTTGGAGCTGCTGCAGCAACGCCGATCCTTGGGCATAGTAAAAGGTTTTAATGTATTTTTGTAGGATCCCTTTACAATTCCCACAAGAAAATACTGCTAGGAAAAACAGAGCTACAAAAAAAGCTTTACAGTTGTTGGAAAAAAAAGCCAAACCAAACCCAATTTCCAGGTATTACCGACTGCATCATATTTAACAGGTGAGAGCTATTTGAGCCCGGCGTGACTTGCAGTGCAGTTGCTGTCACTGGATAATGTGCCTTTACAGTCTGCCAGGGCTGTGTCAGAGAGGTGCAATTCCATGTGGCTGGTTTCTTTCCTCCCTCATCCTGGAAAAATAAATCCCTACTGTCTAGCCACGGAGGAGCATGCATTTTTAACTCAGCGTATAATCTTTGGTGTTCCTACAGAAGATGCTAAATATAAACAGTGGTGCAGGTACCTTGGGCTGAATAAGCCAAGCGTGGCCAAAGAGAACTCTGCCTGGTCTTAGGGGCCACAGAGGGATTTATGGGCCAGATTTGAGGACTTTTTCGAACTTTGGCTTGTTCTGGCCAGCCCGACCCACCTGGTGTGACAGGGAAGGCTCAAACCTGCAGCCCCATTCACTTTGCCCTGGTGTAGGGACAGCCACCCCCCGTATGTGGCAGGACAGGAGATGGCATAGGAGCTTTCCAGGTGACACAGCAGCCATGCTGAGGAGGGGGACAGCAGAGTGGCCCACAGGGCTTGGAGCTGTGATGCCACTCCCCTGGATAATGCTTCTGTGCGGTGGGCACTGCAGGAGATGTGCTGTGCCACAGACCGAGCTATGGAACTGTGCCTCCTGGGTCTGCAAGACCAGAGATGTTGGAGTCCAGGGCCACCTGGCCTCCCTTTGTGCATCCTTCTGGGAAAGGAGCAGAAGCTGAGCCCTCTGTCCTCCTCAAGTGGCTTGCAGTTGTAGAGCAGGGGAGAGCAGAGGTAGTGTTGTTTTTTTTCCTAAAGACTCCTTTGTCTTTGCCCCCAGATCTCAGGAGCTGCACCTGAGGACCGAGGCACATTCCTATCTCTCTGACCTGACCAAGCCGTCGGACTTGGAGTTCATTGAAACCAAAAGGCCACGCCTGGATCTGCTGCAGGACCCGCTGATGCGGCACTCGCCTCTCCTCAACACGAGCCAGCAGGGAGGGACAGAGGACCTCTCAAAGGTAAGGGGACAACAGCCAGGGACGCTCGCTGGGTGTGGGGTCCTCTTGGCTTGTGTGGAGCTACCTTTGAAGCTCTGAGCTGCTACTGAAATAGGTGTAGGTGGTGTTTCCTGGTGCATCAAGCAGTGCTTGGTGGTGTTGGATGGTATTTACTGATACAGAGGGACCTTTTTGGGGAAACAGAAGCATATCAGCTCCCCCCATAACTGTTCTAGTCATGGGTTTGCATTTACTGGGCTATTAGATGCACCAAAACAATTTGGAAGCTCCTGTAGGCTGAATTAGGGATCGTCACGCCTGGCTCTTCTGGATACTGTGCTCTAATTTGATTTTGACCTTTCTCATTTGTCACATCTCTGTATTTAATATTGGTGTTTGAAGAGTTTGGATGGGTTGCTGGCGGTTCTTCAATAATCTTCCCCAGGAAAGCCTCCCTTGTTCAAGTCTCATTTAACAAAGCAAATTGTTTACTTGCAATTGTCCCCTTCTGCTCATGTAGTAAATGTTGCAAAGAGAAATCCCTTACCACGTTGTTGCAGTCACTGTGTGGGGAGGAGCTCAATTTACTCATTGGAGTAACAGCACTAGGACTGCTTTTCATGGTAATTTTGCAGATTGAGCTGATTTTTGCACAGTTAAAGAGTTGCACAAAACGCTCAGTGAAAAGAGCAGGGTTTGATACACTCTGGGTCCCAGGCTGACTGTCCCCCGGGGTGTAACTGTGGTGCAGCAGCAATGGATGCTGTTTCTGGGCAGCGGGTGCCTGTTGGTCTCTGGTTTCAGAGCAGCAGCAGAGCTGAGATGCAGAGTCGGGTCTGTGGTGGGGGGTGAGTTTAGCATGTCTCTGCTAACTACTGGTTACCAACCTTCAGCCCAGGGGAGAGCAGTTAACACCATTCCTGCCCATTTCCAAGGCCTTTGTTTAGGGCCATGACTTGTGCTCTGATACACGGATGAATTAATTGATGTGACAAATCCTGGTAACGGGTTCCAGCATTTCTCCCCGAAGAGACGTGGATCTCTTGTGTCTTTTATTCCTCAACTTCCCCTCTCAAATGTGGGGTGAGCTTGGGCCCCTTTGCCCCAGCCAGGATCACTGCAGCCTTGCTCCAGATGAGGTTTGGTTTGTAAGGAGAAGGTGATGTCTCCTGTTGGATCAGAGCGTTGTAGGTGGAGAAGAGAGGTGCTGTGGGGCAGCGCCCTCCAAAAGCACAGCTTTACAGCCAAATCTCACTTGGTCTAGTAGAACATACTGCCTTTCCTTATGAACCCCTGGTTGCTCATATCAAACACTGGTGTTTCTTTTCAAGCTGGGATCCAGAGTGTTGTTTTCTTGCCTTTTTTCCCCCCGCTTGAGCATCTTTCTCCCTGCCAGAGGGGTTGCTGTGGCATCACTGCAGTGCATGTGGTCCTGGGCTCCTGCTGCTGGATGGAGCCAAGAGGGTTCAGGGAGGCTCAGTCTGGGAGCAGGGGGAAGGAATGAAATCTCCCTGTGCCCTCTGTGCCAATGTGTGCTGGCGCTGCCTCTGAGAAGGTGCTCCCTTGATCTGGCTGAGAATAAGCAGGCGAAGCTGGAGCAGGACTGTGTTTTCAATCAC
Organism: Aegotheles bennettii; assembly: GCA_013398125.1. Classification (NCBI taxonomy): domain Eukaryota; kingdom Metazoa; phylum Chordata; class Aves; order Caprimulgiformes; family Aegothelidae; genus Aegotheles; species Aegotheles bennettii. The sequence goes on along the minus strand of VZRW01007557.1, from coordinate 433,725 downwards.
CGCGGGCTGGATGTGAGACCTGCTGGAAGAGCTGCCATGAGGCAGATTTGCCGGGTGTGCTCTTGGCAGAGATGCAGGAGCTGGTTCCCAGGACCCTTGGTGGCTTCTGCTTTCTTTCCAATAGAGAAAGTCACGGCCCTTCATCACGTAACAGCAGATAGCAGGAAACCAGACAGCTCCAGAGCAGGCCAGTGATGCATCTGCACGGGCCCTGCTCTGTGCATACGTGCGCAGCTGGTGCTGCGTGCGAGCCTGCCCCGTGGGGATGGGGAGCCTGATGTGTCTGGTCCAGCAGCGCCTGCTCTCCCCTCTCCAGAGCTGGAAGTTAGTCCTGCCTCTCCCCTTCCATCTCTTCTCATTCCCGTTACACTTCCACTTGTTGTTCTTCCCATTTCTGAGACTGCTTTTCCACCACGTACGTGGTTTGCTGCTCCTTCCTATAGGATGTGAGTCACTCGTGATCCCTAGTTAGTCCCCTCGCAAGGTCTGGCTGGCTGCACTCACACGTAGCCCATTGCTCCAGCAGGAATATGCTTATGGGGAGCCATGTAGTCCCACGGGGACAGGGCTGGGTGGAGGCTTAGGAAACCTGAACCTTGCTGCCATCTGCCCTGGCAGGCCGCTGGTCACCGGGTAAGTCTTTTCCCCTTTCTGTATCTCACATTTCCCCATCTGCACGAGGGACAATGCCACTTCCCTCTTTTGTAAAATAATTAACAACTATTGGTGGAAAAAGGCTATTAGGAAGCCATGTGTTGTTAGGACTTGGACTCTGCTTTACATTGTTGAAGGATTTTAATTTCTTCCCTTTCTGCATGGGTGTTTTTGTTGTGCTGCAGACTGAAAAATGAAAAATAAGAAAAGGGAAAGGGGGAGTCTTGGAAAAAACAGCACCAGGGCCAGGAAATATGTATGGCAAAGCAGAAATTAGGGCAAAGGGTATTTGCTTTGATGCACGTTAATCTAGCTTTAAAAGCAATTAATTGAAAAAGGAGGAATTAACACATTTAAAATGCTTTTTTAATGGTGCATTGAAGTCAGCAGCATACATGCCAAATTTCACACTGGCTGCCCATTCCAGAGCCCAATTTACAGCAAACTCCTGGAAAACAGGCTGTGGGATGGGAAGACTCTGGGCTAGCCTGCTAACTCCTGCCTTAGCCACAGGCTGGCAGAGCACCGAGGACAACCAAAAGGCCTCTCATGAGCCCTGCTTCCTCCTCACTGTGCTGGCCGGTGCCCTGGCAGTGCTGTTCCCTGGTCACCGCTCCATCCGAGCGTGCCAGATGTGCCAGGGGAGAGGATGTGCTGGGGACTCCTGTGGCAGGGTTTGCCCCGGCACGGGGAGGGATGCTTGGAGGGGCAGTGCCACAGCTCCCAGCGTGGATATCTGGGCTGGCCAGCTGGTAAATCACCAGTGGCGTTTCTGCTCTGTGGCTTTGTTATGGGAACATTGATCTGTTGCTGGGATTAACCTCTCAGAGTTTCCAGTGGGTTGGTCTTACAGTTATTAATGAAACTGGCTGCAACTTGTGTTGACCTTGGCAGAGGCCCCAGTTGGCTTGGAGGTAACTGGCAAAAGCATAATCTCTAATTGAGTAATCCAGTGCTGGGGGAAGGGAGTGGAGGGGGTGGAAGCACGGCAGTGCTTTGAACCGGGAGAGCCGCAGCGCTCCGACGGGATGCGTAGGAGTGGAGGAAGGTGCTGAGCACGGCGAGGGAATTAAGCAAGGAAAAGCGAGGCGGCATCTCGGATCCTGCACCCCGGGCTCCCTCTTGTAGAAACCAGCCCTGAATTCCAGCGCCTCCCTGTGATTTATTGCCGCAGAACAATGGTGCAGAGGGGCTGGAGAATGGAGTGAAGCTGTGAGCATCGGCTGTCTCTGGGCGCGTGTCCTCCTGTAGCCTCCGAGTCTGCGGTGTGGATCATGCTGGGCTCTCTCTTCCCTGCTGGAGGTTGTTTTTCACTTAGGAAAACAACTCTGGGCTCATTAACTTGGGCTTTGGATGAACGTCTGTAAGCAGGGACCCAGCGATAGCACAGGGCTGTCCTCCTTGGCCGTGCACCTCTGCTGCGGGAGAGGGAGCCATTACGTGGCCAGCTGTGGCCATGCCCACATCTGGTGGGACTGCCAGGGAGCCCTGTGGGATGCCCAGGCAGAGGAATCCTGCAGAGTGGTGGTGGCACTGATGGAGAAGGGACACTGATGCTGCCAGCACCCTGCTGCTTGCTCCAGCTTGTCCAAAACCCAAGCGAGATGCAGAGCTCTGCGCCAGCACGTGGCTTGATCAGCCCTGGGAAAGGTGAAATGCCTCAAGCACCTTGCCCCAAGAAGACAAATTCTCACCCTGAGGACTGCAGGGTGCTCCATGTAAAGCCTGCACTGCTGCAGGGCTTCCCAGCTGCTTCTTGAAGGCATGGACTTCTGTGGCAGTGGCTCTAACCTCAGGTCTGGGCAGTGAAATGCAGTGTTTTTAGTGGGTACAAGCATACGATGTCTTTCCTGCTCTTGCCCTCCTTCCCCTGCAGAGAACATGATTTCTTACTGACTCTCCTTGCAGCCGCCTTGGCTGGGGGCAGGCTGGGCTTTCCCAGGGCTGGTGGTGCTGTCAGGCACCCATCCGGAGTGAGTGGGATGGGGTTATTGAGTTCAGCAGCTGTAGGAGGATCCTTCTGCAATGTGTTCAACATCCACCCATCTGCCACGAGGTTGCTCATGCTGTCGACTTGTGCCTGATAAAAATCTGATGGCAAAAAAGATTCATTGGGGTGGGGGAGGAAGGAGGGAGGGCTTTGCATTCGGGCCGTGATGATTCAAAGCTATTTCTGGGAAGATGAGGGAGATGTTGGCGTTCTCTGTCATTCCAAACATATTTAAAAGCTGAAATATTTGCATTGTTCACACTGTCACAGTGCAAACACTTCTGGCTGGATTTCTCCCTTCCCCTGCTGTCCTCCCTGCTCTGAAGATCATTTCCAAATCGTGGAAGAATGAGTGGGAGTGTGTTGTCCCCTGCTCACCTGCATGTGAACGTGCACCTTCAGGAGGTCATTGCATGGTGCCAGGATGGCTGCAAGGGCTCCTCAGCAGCCTGGGCTGGGCACCACCTGATTGGGATGGGAAGCAAGGGAGCAGCCAGCCAGGGCAGTGCTGTGTCTGGAATGGGATGCTCTGTCCCATGCATGAACTCATACTGGTTTCGTTTGAAAACCAGGTGCTGTTAGGTGGTGTGTAGCCCTTGCGAGATGTTCGGCTCCTCCAGCTGGTAAAGGGCAAGAGTGCCATGATTGACAAGACAACTGATTTTATTCCATGTTTCAGCTGAAGTTTCTACTGCCAAAGAACTGAACTATACCCTGAGAGACTCGGGCATGGCAGGGAAAGCCCTCATGGGCTGCAGAAGCGCTCTGGAGATGGTGTAAAAACTGAGCTTGGTCTTCCCCGAGCCATCCGCAGCCTGGCTCTCCCCTGCCCTGGCTGGTCCCCAAGCCATGGAGAGAGTGGGGCTGAGGCTTCCACGCAGCTGGAAAACCATCAGGAGAACTGCCGGTGCCTCAAGTGCAGGTTGTTTCACGCTTTTTCAGCTCATTTGTGGTGATGGACATCCAAAACAACCTTTGAAATTGCCTTCCAAGCCGTGGCGGTGGAGGAGGGCGGTGGGATAAGGCTGGCTGCTTCTGAGGAGCCTGCTTCAACATTTACATAATTGGACTGTTCTGTTCCATTCAGTCAATATTACAAGGCTCGCAGTGCCACATCTCACCTGATCTGCTGGAGTGGAAGAAACTCTCTTGATTCTGTGTGCCTCACCCCTGTAATTGGAGATGCTGCCAGTTTTCCTGCTTGCGACACGGCGGCGTTGAGTGCTGGGTGTGCTGCGTGGTTGCACGGAGATCTTTCTTCTCCATCTTTGAAGTGTTTGTATCTGGTCTTTCATAACAAGGGTCATTATGTGCCCTGTTACATCCTGAAAATAATGAGAGAGCAAAGCCAGTTTGCTGCTTCACTTTGCGAAGCCTTGGGTGGGACTTTAGGAAGTGGGGTTGGTGTGGCAGGAACTGGCACCACTCTCCTGTGCATTGCTTTGGGGCATGGGGATGGTGCAGGGTGGGGAGGGCTGTGCTGGACACCGCTGCTCTCCTCCTGCAGTCAATCCGTTTTTGCACATTTGTGGTAAAAAAGAAACCCCCACCTGGAATAAATTTCCAGGGAACAATTCAGTCCTGGTACCCGAAATGATGTCCTGGTGGGTTTCTTCTCCCCTTGCAGTTTCAGCCTGATTTGGGTTTCTTCTCTTCCCCTCATCTCCTGGGAAGGGGTTTAGGTGCTGCCGGGCATGGAGCTTTGCTCCAGCTCCCACTGGATCCAGGTGTGCTCTGGGATGGGGTGTGGGATTGTTCCCACTTCCATGTGATCTGGCTGCTCAGTGCAGGTGACAAAGCAGCAGGAGGTTGGTACCAGTTGGCAAGCACATGTGTCTTCTTGCAGATGAACTCAGCCTTCCTCCTTGTCCATCATCCCTGCGTGCCCCTCCTCGCCAAGGGTCTTCCTGGGGAGGCCAAGGGATTTGGTGGGAGCAGCTCGGGTGTCTTCTCAATGACTGTACAGCACATTTTTGGTGCTGTACTTTTCCACCGTTATGAAATGCAGCCCCATCCACGGTTCTCACACAACAGAAGCCAGTGAGTTGTGACACCAATTAGATTACTTTTGCGTGCTGTGTTGTGAGGAGGAGTATTCCATGCTCAACCCTTCCTTCCCAGCACTGGGTGCAAAGCCGTGAAGGAGATGCAACAGCAATCGATGGCGTTTGCCTGCTGCTGCTGGAGGGGATGGAGTTGGGGGAGTGATTCAGGGATGGATTTGGCAGAGGAGTCGCTGCTCTTTGTGCCTGTGGTGATGGAGCTGTAATAACATATTGAACATGGCAACAGCCCCTGCTAAAGCTCCGTGACTTCACATCCGTGCTTCGTGGAGCCTCATCTCTTAACAACACCCTCAGCATCGATAACAAGAGAGGAGCTGTCGAGTGCCAAAGGGCCATGTTATAATCACTTGCTGCAGACCCTTCTTTTTGGACCCAAACGTGCTTTTCAAACATAAAAACTCTTTGGCTGTGTTTTAGGCAGAGAATATGCAGAGGGTTTTCTGGCTTGCTCCACCACAAAGTGCTCTGCAGCCTCGTGCTGCATGGGGGGGCCAAGGGGCGATGGACACTAGTGTGCATCAGGAATGCTGGCTGCACACTCGGTGAGTGGAGAGGGGTTGTTTTAGGACAAGCTGACAGGCCCTTGGCTTGTTCTGCTGCTCTCAAAAAATGTAATTCTAATTCTTGGCACCTTTTTTCAGGAGGATAAGGAGGGGGAGCGTGGCAGAGCCTGCTCTCTGCCCTTGGAAATGGGCTTTTACCCAGCAGCAGAGCTGGCTCGGGTGGAGCAATGAGCTCTGTCCTACCCTGGTTTGGGGAATGGAAAGCAGAGATGAGTGGGGGAGAAGCAGTGGGGGATGAAGTGACCTGAACCATCTGCTAGCAGTCCTGACCTAGATCTAGATATTCCTTGGTCATCTTAGCCCTCTGACCAAGCATCTTCTGCATGTGCCAGTGTTCAGCCTGGCTTCTGCTCGCCTTCATCCCAGGCCAGGACTGGTGACCCCTTTAATCCCACACCCGGTGCCTTCTCCTGCAGGGTGCAGGGGCAGAGTGGAGCACTGTCCTCTGGCAGTGCCCAGCAGCAGATGTGGGGTTGCCCAGTGCCTGGTGGCTGCCCCACCCAGAGGGGTTCCCCCAGTGCTGCAGAGCCCACAGCACCCTGCTGCACCCAGGGGGTTTCTCTGCTGCCCTGGCCCTTTATCACCTCCTCTGCCTAACGCTTCCCAGGCTTGCCTTTGAGCAGCCTGCTCCGATTGCTGCCCTGACAAGGGACATGGCTGATTTCTCTCCTCCCTGTGCTGATCCCCAAGGAGCAACAGTGCTCATTTCTGCCTTCTAATCTCTGACTTGGATGTTGTCGTTCCTGTGGCTGCTTAAGAGAGAGCCATTGCCTGGTGCAGATCGAGCTGTCCCGTGTGGTTCTGTGACCAAACCAAGCACACACTTTTATTTCAGGCTGTTTTTCAGGTCTGGTTATTTCACCTCGTGCCAGCCATCACAGGTATGACGTGGAGCAGCTTGCCCCCAGCACCTGATGTATTTCTGCCTTGGCAGCAGGCAGAGTGGCAGAGGTAAACACAGGAATGTTACAGTCTTTCAAACCCCAAAAGCTGCTAAAAAATAGGCAGGTATGTGTATATAAATATATGGTGTGCATTATATTAATGGCTTTCAATATATTTGAAGAGGGCTTTGAAGATCCACGCAGCCATGAACGTTTCGTGTGTATATTATATATTTATTCACAGGTTTTTAAGCAGTTGAAAGCCCTACATTTTTTAATATATAAGGACAGACATATATGCTGCCTCATATACTTGTAAGCTGTTTTTTCAAAGGCTCCTTCTAGCTGTGCAGCTTGGTGATCCTGCCTTCAGCAGCCACGCGCAGAGAGGCTTGCAGGCTCGAGCAAAGCTAAATATTGATTTGAGTCGATCTGGGTGCACTTGGAGACATCACTGGTGTTCATGAATACAGCATAATCACTGATCGGAGTGGGGAAATTTCATCATAAAGGCCCCAAAAGGGAGGTTTATTATTGCTTTCTTCCAAATGCCTGATTTTTATTAGCTTCAATCATTCTTGGCAGGGCAGTGGAATGGGATTTTATAGTTAGCAAAGGAAAAGTAAACACAGTAATCATTTCACAGCCCTGTTCCTGCCAAACCAAGATGGAAATTCCAGCCTTGGTGGGAAGCTGCTGCTTTGCTAACAGATAATAACAAATTCACTGTGGGCTTGTTCTTGCTGTGGGAGCTGAGGTGTTCGGTTTTTCCCTGAAACATCCTGGCCCGGAGGCAGAGGTGCTTCATGCTCTTCTGCAGAAACAGCTAGGGCAGAGGTTTGCAGTCTGAGTGACTCCTACAGCCATTTGCAGCAGAAATGGTGCTTCTGCCCTGAGCCTTCGGGAGCTGCTTTATCCTGTGCTCTTGTCAGTATTTGGGCTTTCCTTGATCAGTCTTGCTCTGATCACAGAGCTGAGTGATGCCTGAGGAGCATCGTGCTTGAGATGCTGTGATGGTTTCTGCACCCTGACACTCTCTGTACATGCTGAATGGGAGGAAAAAGATATGGCAAAAAAAAATAATCTCCAAATAAATCCAGGACTCCAGTGCAAGGTTTGTTTTGCACATTTCTCTGGGCTTGTTGAGGTGAAGGGCTGGGCTGATGGCTCACGTCTGGACCAGCATCCGCCTGCGCTTCCTGCTGTGGGGGGACGTTATTTCCTCCCACCTTCCTGTTCCACCAGCCTGGGGATGGGGATGGCCGGCACTGCTGTGCCCCCCTGCCACCCCCGGAGCTCAGGATGAGGCCTCCTGACGGAAAAGCAGGCGGAGCAGCAAAGGAAATGGCTACTCAAACAAGCAGCAAATGTGGAGACACCCCCTTCCACGTGTCTGCACAATTATTAGAACAATAAACCATTGAGCGCCGCCGGCAGCTGGCTCTGATTGATGGTGCAGCTGAGGGTTGCTCTGCACCACCCGTGCTCCCCTGTCAGCACGTACCCTGCACGTGGCAGCGTGCCCTGCTCCCTGCTGCACCACCTCTGCAAGCACAGAGATGCCTGCAAGCAGCCAGGGCCATGCCCTGTGTCCCTGCAAGTGTCCCAGGGTGGTGTCATAGCACTGCTGCGCATGGGGTGCTTGGGACCATGGCTGGTGCATGAGTCCTGTACGTCCAGGGGGGCTGCTGGTGGATGCTGGTGGAGATGTTGTCCCTGCTGTGCCCCAGGCACATGTTGGGGATGGTGCTTTGCAGGGTGCAGGGCCAGCACCCACTTAAAGTGGAGATGTCAAGATGAAGGTGGAGTTCAACAGGCTGCTGTGCTGTGTCGGGGACATGTGAGGCCACTAAAAGCTCCATGAAAAGCCAAGGCAAGCTGTTTCCAGGGAAGGGCTGTTTTTCCTCCATGGGCCTGTTCTTCATGTTAGTTAAAATTTTTCAAAAGCATCTAAGCAGCTGTGAGCCTTGTTCTGCAGTAAATAAGTTCTCCAGTGCTGTCACACACAATGGCAGTGGGATCAGCTTGGATCCTGATGAAAAAGTCGCTTGTTTTTTTGTCTCAGCCAGTGAAGTTCACAGGTCATGTTCTCCAGGGACCTCTCCACTTCCAGGCTGCCCAGTTGAGCTCTCATGTGTGTGTTTGAGTCTCATAAGACGTGTGCATGTGTGCAGAGATGTTCTGATAGAAGTAAAGAGACTTTACTGATAAAAACTGAACTTTTGGGTTCTTACCAGTTTTTGGGGGCAGGGCAGCATTGCCATTCAGTCCAGCTTTCTTGCAGTCTTAGAATTTCTGGTTTGTACAGGTGAGAGATATTTGATGTCCCACTTGATATCCTGAGAGCACATCTGGGATAAAACGACACATGAAGTGACCCTGAAGACATCAGAGCAGTGAAGTGGTGGCACGCAGTTGGCGAGGGGAGCTTGGTGGGTTGCTGTAGGAGCAGTAACTTCTGGTTTTTGAGTTGGAAGAGGAGCTGCTGGGAGAGAGAGAGCAGGAGTTTGGTGCTGGGACCCATCAAGCCTGTGCCAGACATTCTGGGAGGCCCCAGGGGAGTTTCTGGTGATCTTGGCTCAGTGCAGTGGCTCTTGCGTGCAAGAGGAGGGATGGGTTGGTCCCACAATGCTCAAACCATCCTAGGGCTTGCTTGCATTTCCTTTCTCTATCAGTCAAGCTTCTTCTCAGTAGGCAGCTCAACCTCCAGGATTTGGGGAAGATAATTTGGGTGATGATTGTGCAGGGAGAACAGAGGGAGGGAGCTCAAGCAGCCTGTAGACACATCTTGGTTGCGGCGGTGGTTAAATAGAGCTGTCTTCATTCATTCCCCTCCCTCCCCTCTAGATCTGATGCCCCTTCAAGCCGACTTCCTGATATTAATACCGTGTGCTGGTCCTGATTAACTCCCTGACAAATCCCCTCTCGACAGGGTGCTGCCCTGAATGGACCCCGTTTGGATTTGCATGGCTGAGGAGTCCCTGCTCGCTCCTCTGCTCCTTCCTCCTCCCTGGCAATAGGAGGCAATTTAAATGTTTCTGAAGAGCGACATTTCCATTTCAAAAGCTGCTTGCTCAAGTGCGTCTGGAGTGCGATTTCTCTCCCCCCCACTCCTCTCTGAATGGGAGCTTTAGAAGTCTCATTTCCTCTGCTTGATAACACCAGGCTGAGAAGGGCTTTTGTCTTTTCATTTCCCCTCAATTTTTTATTTTCAAATCAGTGAGGTTTGCAGAAGGCGCCGTGGTGGATTTTCCATCCCCCGTGTTTGTCCACGTGCTGGAGGATGCACCTGGTGGCACCCAGTGAATGAGCTGGAGCTTCCTGGGGTGTAGGGCAGGACCTGATCCCCAGCTCGGCCAGGCTGGGGGCTCCTGCCCTGCCCTCCCCGAGCAGGAACCAACCTGGGAGCACCCTCTCCGTTGCCCTGCTAGGGCTCCTGCAAGCAGAGGAGGAGGTTTGCTGGCCACATCCAAGCTGTGGAGCAATGCGCTGCTCTTCCTGGCCATGCTGAGCAGGGCCTTCCGTGTCCCAGTGGGTGTGGGTGGTGCTGAGCGTGGCTCAGGATCTGGCCCTGTGTTGCAGTATCTTTGATCGTGGTGACTTGTTGCCCACCTGCTTTTTGGCTGCTGTAGCTGTGCTGGTTGGGGTGAAATTAGGTTTTTTAACATGATGTTTAGTGAAGGGGAGATGGGGACATGGGGCTGAGGTGTGACAGGGATGATGATGTTCTTGGCAGCACATTGTTAGGTGAAATGATGCTCTGGGTGGCTGCAGAGTGGACAAAGTATTGAAAGAACATCAGGGTTGCAAACGGAGCAGTGGAAGAGCTTGCTTGGCCTTACACGACCTCCTCAGTGCCTGGGACATCTCCTTCTTGTGCCGAGCAGTTGCTGGCTGCTCTACTTCATCCTCATCCTTTGGTGGGTGGTCTCAGGCTCTGCCTGCTCTCCAAACCACGACTCCTGCAGTTACTCGCAGCTCTTCTAGGGCACTTTCTGTGTTGGCCTGGGGTGCTCTACACTTGCTGGTAAGGTCCAACCAGCTCAGCCCTTTCCTTTCCTTTGCAGGAGCACGGGCAGGGTGTGATTGCTGACCCGGAGCTCCCCAGCACCCCGTTCCTCCACTCTCTTGCTTGGTTCAAAGTAATTTCTACTAAGCAGGCACCAAAATGAAATTTATTTTTTGATTATTTTTTTTGACTTGGACACTTGGAGTTAACAAGAGGTGAATCTCTGGCACAGAGCAGGCTTTCCAGATGTATCAACCACGCCAAAGATGCTCAAAGAAAAGGTTCCCAGAATCTTTCTGAACGTTGCAGAAAAGCATATTTTCCTCTAAACTTGTTCTTGGAAGCAGCAGAGTTGTTTTGGCTGAAATTTACTATTTAGAAAAAAAAATATGCCTGAAGCAAATATTCATCATGGAAAATTTCAGTCCAGACAGTTAATGCTGTGACAAACTTGGGGTCAGCTGGAAATCCAGGGATGCAGAGTAGGAAGGCAATCCTTAATGAGAGGTGAAGCGATTAGCTCCTCTTGGTAATGAGGAGATGGGTAGGTGAGAATTCATCGCTCCTGCGGCGTCAGTGGGGAACGTGCACGTTCAATGCAATTATTACCCACTAATGGGGAAAGGCGGGGAGGTAATGAGAGGCACAGCATCCATTTGTCTGTGTAATACCCTGGGCTTCCGTGGGAGTTTGCCTAAGTGAGGTTTTCCAGTTTTGCCCCGTTATTCTCAGCCACCTCTGAGCCTGCAGCAGCTTCTGCAATACCCCACAATCCCGAGGGCCAGAGGCAGCGTCTGCTAAGGACAGCTCAGCTTTTCAGAGCACAAGCAAGTTTTGCAAGACCAGCTAGCAGGCTTTGGTTAGTGCCTTTAACTGGCAGGGTTTTACCACCCTCGTAAATCTGCTGGGGGGCGGGGAGGAAGGGTCAGCAATTGGTACTGGTTTTGCAATTAAATTGCTTCAAGCTGTTGAAACATTGGGGAAGTTTCTTGACCTACTTTCATGCAAGCTTAGAAATTGTTGGGATGTTTTCTGCCCTGGCTGAGTGGAATTCAGCTGGATTACAGGGGAAAGGAATTTCGTAGGCCTTCTCATAAAGTCACAGGCTAATTTAAAAAAAAAAAAAATTAAACTAAAAAAAATCAGCTTTGTCTTCAGAGAGCTCCTTAGTCTGCAGCTTCATGAATCCCCGTGAGAGCACGCACTGGGCTGCATCCAGTGAAAGCAATCCCTGTTCTGCTCATCCCCGCTGTTTGCACGTGCCATGGAGTGTGGGGATAGAGGAAGGAGGTGGGTGATCATAGGATCATAGAACATGCCCAGCTGAAAGGGACCCTCCAGAATCACTGAGTTCAACTCCTGTCCCTGTGCAGACCCCAAGAGTCACACCGTGTGCCTGAGAGCATCATCCAGATGCTGCTTGAACTCAGGCAGGCTTGGTGCTGTGACCACTGCCCTGGGGAGCTGTGCCAGTGCTCCAGCACCTCTGGGTAAAAAACCTTCTCCTGATGCCTTGGTCCCACATGTGGCAACCCTTGGGTGCCCTGGTTAGCCTTGCACAGGAACCCCCGTGTGCTCGTGGCTGGTGAACAGCACCATAGGTGCTCCTGAGCACCACGCTGTGTGCACCAACATCCACATCCCACTCTGGCAGCCCTTTGAGTGGCTCCAGCAAGAGCCCAGCCATATTTAAGAATTAAAACCCTGTTTGAAGGGCTGGGCTGCTGAAAGAGCCGTTAACACAGCAGATGGTCACAAACAAAGGAATTGTAATAACTCAATGAACTTTTCGCTGCCCAGGCTCTCTGACTCTGTACTCGCATGTCACGCTGGGGAGAGGAGTCCATAGTTTTCAGACCCTTTGACTTTTTTCCATCAGTGCTGTCATGTTGGGGTTGCTGAGACACCAGCACGTGTTGGACACTTTTCCAGTCAAAAAAGAAAAGCTTTTGGTCTGTATTTGGTCTGCTCTGCTATCTCCTCAGGGGGGAAGCAGCCAAGAAAAATTACCCTTCATGGAGGCTGGGCCACATCCAGCCTTAGGTGCTGGGCTGACACGTGGCACGATGACCTTCTCCATCCTACCAACTCCCATGGGTTCCCTGGGAGCATTGTGAAGTGGATGGGTAATGCAAAACGAGGAGGAGGCGATGGTCTGGTGCAGGTTCCAGCATGTCCTGGGACCAACGTTGGGCGTCCCACCATCTTTTCTCCTGTGGACCTGGTTGCCAGCATGTCTGAAGGCAGGGACATCAGATTTACCCACTTACTTGCTCTTCAGGGCATCGATGGGCTGTTGTTTTCCTTTCCCCTCTTTCTCCCATGTTGTTAAAGCCACTGCCTGACAGCGTGTAGCAGGCTTGCTCCATCAATGTTATCTACGTGTGGAAGAAACCCACCCCCAGAGCCTGGCCTTGCTCTTTGATAGACTCCTGGGTGATAATTGTTCCCTTCAGTGCCAGCCTCTCCTCTTGCTGTGGGAAGGTTTATGCAGCCTCTGCCTCCCGCTCGCCCACCCTTGTTATCATACAAATCACATAATAATAAGGCCAGGGATAAACAGGAACTACAGTAGCTGTTAGCCGTGTATAAAAACAAATCACATGGAAACAGTATAATTACTGGGAAAATAGCAACTTGAGTAATGCAGTAATTGTTTTCTTCCCTCCAGCAGATTTATTCCAGCTCTCCCAGCTTGTGCTGGTTTCAAAGGCTGTGACTTCACCTTAATCAGAAGAATTTCACGTTTCACACCGCGCTCGCTCAGAGCCTGGGCACGGTGCTGGTGGAAGCAGAGCATTATGTTCTGAGCAGCTTCTTGGGAGTGCTGGGAAGCAGAGCACCAGTTAAAGTATCTCAATCCATTAGAGTCCCCTTAAGGTTCTGGGTGGATTCTGGTCTTTGCAAAGCTCTTTCCAACCCATTTTGGTGATTTAGGAGAAAGGCTTCTTCATGCCCTGTGTAAATCAGGAGCTTTGCTTTTTGCCCTTCACCATTCCACAGGCAATATTTATTTCTTTTTTCTACCTTTAGTTTTGATTTTCCTTCCTGTTGCTGCTTGTCACTCCCCTTGTTTAGAGAGGTGCTTGTGAAATGGCAGTGGTCAGGTATTTTAGGTCCAGGGGCATTGCCTCTATCACTGCAGTCACCTCCCGGTACTGGATGGCGATGGGATTTGTGATGTAACTTGCAGCTCTCCTCTTACTCAGCTTCCCTGCTCTTCTGCTTCAGATTCTGCAAAGTAAAAAGATTAAAGTGTATCAGAAGCCAGGCTTCCAAAGGGTTTTATGCCAAGTAGGGGTTGAAAGATGTCCTGCCTTGCGTATTGGCAGACGTGAGAGTATCTTCTGTTTCATGTGCACAGGGAGAAGTCTCTTTCTCTGGCATTTTTGGCAGGTAGCTTGCTTTCCTTTAGAAAAACCTCCCCACCTGCAGGCCACCACCACTTCCCCTTCCCATGCCTCAATCTGAACGAGATTTTGTGAGCACCTGATTTATCTTTTGCTTCTCATAGTTGTCCTGCTTCTCTTGGTGTGGTAAAAACCCCAAAGCCACCAAAAAAACCCCCAAAATACCCCTTAATTGAGGAGGATACAAAGCCTTCCTGCTGCAGCAGGCTGACCAGTTTTGGTGTCTAATCCCAGGAAAGTAAAACGAGAGAATCTGCTCTTTGGTATTCTCCAGAAACTTTTGATGTTCTTCTAGTTTCAATTCTGAATGGATGCTGGAAACAACCTGCTTAGCTTTCTGGTGCCTCGGTGCTCTTAGGGCTGGATGAGCCCCATGCAGGGCAACGACGAAGGGGTTTCAGATTGCTCCTTTGCTTTCTGTCCCTTGGTGGCAGCAGTGAGAAGTGTGTCGATGCCTCCAGGCTGCACCCAGCAGTGATTCCTCCCTGGCTAGCCTGATGTGTCCTTCAGCTAGAGCAGGGCTTAGCAGGGAAGAGGGGGGGAGAAGAAGGGACCAGTGAAGGATGCTGGTGTCCTGGGACATGGCCACTTTGTCGAGAAACTTCCTCTTTTGCCTCCCCTTGTTCCAGCTTTGCTTTGGATGGTGTTGCCCAGAGTGGTCCATGCCATCCTTGTGCCACCGGGCTCCATGGTGTCCCTGCAGAGGACCAGCCCAGGCAGGGGGTTGGCTGGTGGCCCTGGCTGCTCGCCAGTGGCCGTGAGTCAGCCCCGGGGGGAGGACACTCAGCGCCAGTTGGTGCAGAACAATGTGGGCTTTGTCCAGGGCTGCAGAGCTGCTGTAACGAAGGTACCAAAGTTGGGTGGACTTCTTCACCTCCCCAGCAGCTGCAGCCTGCTGGCTGCCCAGCCTGGCCCTGGGTTATGGTTACAAACCAAGCTGCAGCTCCTCTTCCTGCCCCCTCCAGGAAAAGAAACCCATCCACTCCCTGAGCAAATGAATAGATAAGCTTTTAATTAAGGTGCTGGGTAGCTGCCAGAGAGGAGCATCCCGGGTCAGGGCAGGCTGGTGGTGTGCTGTGATCCCTGTCTGTGTGGCTGGTGGTTATTAAACAGCTGCTTCATCTCAGGTATGTTCATCAGTGGTGGGCAAACTCATCCAGGCATGCAACTTGTATTCACAGGAGATGGTCTCCTCCATTTGGAGCTGCAGAGGTGGAGGGCAGTGGGGTGGGGAGGTGGTGTGGCTCCAGGATGCTCCTGGGGTACTGGCTTCTTGGGCTCAGCAGAGTCATTTCGTTGCTGGAGGAGAAGCTGAGTGTCTCAGTGTGTTTTGCCTCTGCCCTCAGGTCGTGGTCATTAGAGCTGCTCCCTGCTATGGCTGGAGCAGTTCCACTGATCTGTCAGGTCTCTGATTTGAAGGGTCTCGTTGAGCTGAGAGCTTCTTTAACTGGAATTTTAAAAGCTGATTTTCATCAGTTCTGTTTATTTTTATCTCAGCTGACCTTGCCTATCCTCGTTCTCTCCATTTCTGGATGGATGTGTTTGACATCCAGTGCTCAGAGCTCCATACAGAATTTAACAAGAGATGGAGGAGGACTTCCAGGACCTTTGTGAAGGAGGTGGGAGTCCTCTGTCCTCCTGCCCTCATAGCCCCTTCTTGTTTGGCATGGTTAATGCAGCTCTTCTCTTCAGCATGGCCTAGCTGTGTTAGAGGAGGACATGTCTGTGGTTACCTCATTTTTGTGGAGAAGATGTGGTCTTGAGCTGGCTGCTGAGATGTGAAGGGATGGTGCTGCCGGGAGCTCTTGAATGTGGATGGATTTATTGATCCTGTAGGAACGTGGGTAGCACTGAAGGTAGTGGAAGCCTCTGAGGGTTTGGCAGGAGGATGAGCTGCTGTCATGTCACTGGGAGACTAACCTGGTGCTCTCTGGAGATGCTGGAGGTTGTGGAGCACTGCAGTGATGTGATCTGGCAGCTGGTGCTGCTTAGTCTAGCAGGTTTTTTGGGGAGGGGGGTGTATTCCCAGAGGACTGGGAATGGGCCAGGGAGCTGTGGTAGCTGGTGTGGGCAGATGAGAGGAAGATCCAAAGTGATCTGGGCAAGAGCTGACCTGGTTGTTTTGTTGTCTCCAGGATCGTGGCCTGCCTGGCAAACTGGAGCCTGTGTCGCCCGTGAGCCCTGCTCACCCCGATGCCGAGCTGGACCTGCTGCCCGCCCGGCTGTCCAAGGAGGAGCTCATCCAGAACATGGACCGCGTGGATCGCGAGATCACCATGGTGGAGCAGCAGATCTCCAAGCTGAAGAAGAAGCAGGTAAGAGACAATGGTCTGGAGGAGAGCACGTGTCCCCACGTCTGCGTGCTGCCTTACACCCCATCCTTGCCCACGCTTGTCCACAGAGGGGAAGTGGCAGTGCCAGTGCCACCAAGATGGTCTGTGTCTGTGCTCCCTGCTGTGACATGGGGCCGTTGCTGCTGTGTCAGCAGTCTGGAGCTGGTAGCTGCAAGAAGAGGGAGTTGTGCAAACCCAGCTTGTGGGATCTTTTGCGTGTCAGAAGACCTTAAAGGCAGAGAAATCTGTCCTCAGTGACTTGCCCACGGTCATACAAGCAGTCGGTGGCAGAGCTGGAAATACAGCCTGAGTTGCCCAAGTCCTCTGCATAGCCTAGCATTAGCACAAGGACTTCTCCTTTCCAGCAATTGTGCTGGTGCTTCCACTATTGTAGTACCGGGCTGTTGAAAACATCACTGTGATGTCCTGATGGCCCTTTCTGTGCATCTCACCTCCTTCTCTGGGGCTTTGCAGCTCTACAGCTGTGAGCAGCATCTGGTGCAGCTTTGGTCAGGGCTGTGCCTGAGCCAGGGATTTGAATCTGATCCTCTCAGTAGTGTTTTTCCCCTGCAGGAGAGCACTCCCTGGCAGAAGGATTGCCAGCTCCATGTTGCCATGTATACAATTACCATAAAGCCGTTAAGAAATTAATATGACAAAACCTTGGGGGTTGTCTGTGAAAAATCCCACAGACCTAAAGGCTTTCACTTCATAAAGCAAATCACTTGTCTCTGCCTATCTCTTACCAGTTGTTTTTTCCCTTTGCTTGGGGTCAGTTTCTAAACTCCCTGCTGGCTGCTCATCCCAAACTGCTGGAGAGGAATGACCTCTCCTGGGGGTGTGCAGCAGGAATTTGGGAATGGAGCAAAACCTCTACTTGGGCTGTTGGACGAAGCCAGTGATCCTGTAGGACAAGTGTGCAGTTGACCTTCCTCCCCGTCAGATTTCTACTTTCCCATGCCACATACTGTCCCTTTCTTTCCTGGAGGACAAAGCAGGATATTTTGGGTTTGTTTTCAAACAATATGGTTTAATTAATGCGAAGGACCTTTTGGTGTTGCCTTTTATCTGCAGAGGTATTGGAGTGCTTGGGGAGATGGAGCCAAGAGTGGGCAGAAGCAGCTGTGCTGAGGGGGTGAGGAAGCAGCATGCAGGGGCCAAAGGAACATCTGGGAGCAATGGAAACCACGGAGGTTCCTCTTGTTGGGTTCTCTGTCCTAGGAAGCTCAGACAAAATGCTGGTGTCATTTCATGCCTGGCAGTCTGGCTGCTGGTCTGTGTTTTTAACTCACGTTTGAGGAAGGAGATGCAAACTGTGGTCACTTCCCACCCTGGAGAGGGGCTTCCAGAGCGGGCTGTGTGCCCAGCACGGCAGGAAAGGTCCTGCCCATGGCAGCCAGGAGAAGTGGCAGCTCTGCTGATCCACTGCTGACTTTTTTCAGAGCTGTTGAGGAGCTGCTGTTGAAGCTGACGGGAGCAGCATATGCTCCTTGCCGTTAAAATCAAGCTGTCCTTCCGTAAGGAAATGGGTTTTTTATTGTTGGCTGCTTGGTTGCTTTATTTCTTCCCTCTGAATGAATTTTACGATTATTAATCCCCACAAAAATGCTCGGCTGAGTGGGGAAGGAGGTAAAAGTGGCTGCTGGCAGTAAAAGCATCCCCTTCCCTCCTTTTTTTTATTCTTAAATTTATTTATTTATTGGCACATGATGGCAAAGTCATTTGGTAGCAAACCCTTGCCTCCAGCATGGCCTCCTTTGCCCTTGAGCAGGATCCACCCCCAGCCTGATCCTCCAGCAGAGCTGGCACATCTGGGAGGAAGCGTTTTGGGGAGGGGGGGTTGGGGAGGGGGGTTCCTGCCTGAAATGCTCCGGGAACGTTTTGTCCATCTGTGCATCTGAGCTGCCAGTGCAGGAGAAAGATGAGCGAGGGAAAGCAATCAGCTGAAACAGATCCTGCTCCTGCAGGAGCGGGTGGCGGAGCAGGGGAGGGATTGTGCGCAGCCGGAATATCTTAATGCTTTTCCCCTCTGTCTCCGGGAGGCCTTCGCAGGGTGATGAAATACATTTGGATGGGAAGGCTGTGCAAAAAAAACCCCAACAGACCTAAATCCACCATCTCTCTTGTTTCGGTTGTTCCTGGAATGGCAAGGAAGGCTCTGCCTGGACTCTGCAAGAAGAGGATGGATGTCTTCAGCGAGCTGAGAAACCTTCCCTGAGCCCTGCTCGCCCCTGGCAGGAGGCCACCTCCAGCAGCCATCCCCCGCTCACTCCTGCGCCATATGTGCTTAAATCTCTCGCCGAGTCCTCTCCCCCTCTCCTGACAGGGAAGGATAATCCTTATGCATTTATTCCTGGCAGTGGTACTGGGGATCTGAAGGAGAAATCAACTGCTGGGCTGTTCTCCGCAGTGGTGCCTGAGCCTCCTGGGGTGCCGCGCTCGGCAAAGGGCTCTCCAGGAGAACAACACTCCCACCTGGTGATGGAGGTGGGGCGGGCTGGGTGGAAGAGCTCCAGGCTTTCCCCTTCCATCTATCTCCTGGCTGCGTTTCCTCTGTTCTCACCTTGGCTCTTTGAAAGTGGTTTTCAGAGATGCCTGCAGCTGGAAGCCCTCTCCTCTCCGCTGGGCAGGTGAAGCATCCCAGTGCCTGGGTGATGGCTGCCCAGTGTGAGGCAGTGTGCCAGCCCAGTGTGACCTCGGGCTCCTCAGGCAGGGTCCTTGAGCAGGGGGCTCACATGTGCAGGGTTGGGGTCTTCCTCAAATGTCACCCACCTTCCTGTCAGTGCTGCAGGCTCCGATGGCCCCCCTGCAGCACGTGGTCCACCCAAAGGGGCTCTTACCTGGAGAAGGCACCTCCTTCACCTGGAAGTGGGTTGGCCTGTGGATGCTGTAGGAGCCAAGGCTGTGGCTAATGATGGCATCTTGCATCCCTTCAACATCACTGGGGGAGAGGAGGGGGCTTTCTGGCTGGGAGTATGGAGGGAGGGAGTGTGGAGCCATCAAGCCTCATCTCTCATCCTGCTTCTCTGCCTGTAAAGGTCACAGTCCCAGCCTAGCTTTAGTGGCAGACCTTTAAGAAATCCATTTTGTCCGTGTCTGGGAACCCTGACCTATTTTGCTTTGCCATTTCCCACAGCTCCCAGGGGCAGCTGTCACGGGCTGAACCTGCTGTGCTCAGGTGCACTGTGCAGCCCCTGCCCACATCCTTACCCTTCAGTAACCGCGCGGTGTCACACCACGGGGAGCAGAGTTTCATCTCTGCTGTATCTCAGCTAGGATTAGATTTGTATTTTTCTTTTAACGAGCTGCTTTTAATGAGCCTCTGCTTACTGGCAAACTTTCATTTCCTGATATGCCATCAACTCCTCTTGTCTGAAATCACTTCCAACACGCCCGGCCGCTCCGCAGAATTTCTGTGGGTTTCCAGAACAATGCAGCCAAGTTTCTGTCGTCCTCTTTTTTTTACACAAATATTTTCCCCACGAGAAGGCGAGGATTTGACTGATCCCTCTTGTGGCTTGCTCTTTGGAGCTTTTGGAGTTTATTGGGTGGGAGTGAGGGTGTGTGATGGGGGGTGCCTTGGCTGATCTGAGGACACCGAGCAAGAGGAGGCAGGTGCTGGTGCTGGGAACTGCTTTGCAGCCCATGGTTTCAGCCACGGCTTCCGGAAGAGCTCTTCTCCCCTCTGCACAGCGATTTGGGCCACCTGAGAAGCAGCCGAGGTTGAGAAGAGAAGGGACCTTTTGGGCTGTTTCATGTGTGGTTGGAGCTGTTGGTGTGCCGCAGCGGTGGGGCTGTCTGTGCGCAGAAAGGGATGGATCCCTGCAGTGCTGGGGAAGGTTCATCCTCTTCCAG
Source organism: Aegotheles bennettii (assembly GCA_013398125.1). Taxonomy (NCBI): domain Eukaryota; kingdom Metazoa; phylum Chordata; class Aves; order Caprimulgiformes; family Aegothelidae; genus Aegotheles; species Aegotheles bennettii. Next base: position 413,961 of record VZRW01007557.1, on the reverse strand, counting down.
GGTGCAGGTGGTCTGAGCTGGGCATCCCGTGGCCGTCCTCACACGTGGAGTAAACCCTAGGTTTTGATCCCGACACGGGCGCTCTGATGCCAACGTGTCCTGCCCTGTGCCAGAGCCTGCTCCGTGGCTGGGGCGGTGCTCGGCTGGCTGGCTGGCAATGCTGCCTTTTTTTTGGCTATATTACACAGTTCCTCGTCCTGCTGCTTTTCCCTACATGGGAAAAGTTGTCCACCTGTGGGGAGGTGGAGCATGAGTGGAGCCCACACCGTGGGATTGCTCCATCTGATGAAACACATGTTTAATTAAAGGGTGTGAGTTATCTCAGCCAAGCCAGTAAACCTATCTGGTTGCTTAAGTGTTTCCTTGGACTACATCCTGTGGCCCAAGTGTTGCTAAAGGTATCATCAACAGGAGCAGAGATGATCTGAAGGAGGAACAGATGCCTGCAGCCTTCTTGGACCATCAGACTCTGCTGCCTCTGGGAGGACAGTGGTGTGCCCACCTCTGGTGCAAGCCGATGGCTCTCAGTCCTGGGTACATTTCCTTCCTAGGAGGAGAATCACTTGTTTTTCCCCTTGCTTTGACAGGGGATGCCTCAGCTGCCAGAAAAAAAAAATAAATAAAGATTTGGAGATTCAGAGCTGAGCAGTGAAAAAATCTTCGGCGCTTTTTGAGAACCTCTCCTTCTGCCGTGCCTGTGCTGCCCCGCAGCTGCCGTGCGCGGTGCACGCTCCCTCCTCGCAGGGAGCCGGTGGCCCCAGGAGGAGCCTGGAGGAATCCGTTATTTCCTCTTTTGGCTGAGCAGTTCCTCAAGCTTACTGGAAGGACTCAGATGTCTCCTCCTGCCTCGTATGGAGACGCAGGTCGTACGTGAGGCATCCCTGCTGCTGGCAGTGAAGTTTGAACATGCTCTCAGCTCCACTCTTTAATAATTGATGTTCTTGGTGGGTTTTGCTCAGGACAGCTTCTCCTGTGTGAAGGGAGGAGAAGAATGGATCTTGAAGCCTCCTTCCCAGGAGAGCAATGATGGCTTATGGCTGGAAGGTGGCTAACACTGTGCTGATGCCCTCAGCAGCTCTTCCTCTGCCTGCTGGGATGACCGGAGCCGCGTGGCGTGTTTGTGCTGTAGGTGTTCACAACCTGAATACTTGGGCTTGCTGTAGACGTTCACCAAAGAGTATCTTGGTGGCCCATGTCTGAGTCCCGTGCTGTTGCTGGCCCTTCTGAGCACTTTGTATCTCTCCCCTTAGCTGGGAGGGCTGCCACGTGTCCCATGGGGCTGGCTGTGACCAGAGACATCAGTTTTTGTGGTGTTATTGCCTCCTCTGCTGTACTTACTGGTTCATCTGGCTGCGTGGCACAGGGTGCACAATCAGGAGCAGTCGTACTGGGGCATCTACTCCCACCACAGCATGGTGAGATAGTCAGGTCCTCCTCCTCCATGTCTGAAAACACCGACCCACCAGCACTGGGCCGGGTGCCTGGGGCAGGGCAGCGCTGCGCTTGCGTGGCAGGGGATGTTACGCAGCTCTCCTCCCTCTCCCCATCCCTGCACAGCCCGTGTCTCGCAGGAAGCCTCCTGCCACCCTGGTTTCTGCCTCGGTCGCAGCACCGCAGAGTGTCTCATGTGGACGGGGACGGCTGTGTTTCTTGCTGTGACTCACCCTCCTCCTCCCCCCTCTCCTTCCACAGCAACAGTTGGAGGAAGAAGCAGCCAAACCACCAGAGCCTGAAAAACCCATCTCCCCTCCTCCTATCGAGTCCAAACATCGCAGCTTGGTGCAGATCATCTACGACGAGAACAGGGTGAGTCTGGAAGGGATGGCAGTGCAAACGTGTGATTGTGCTGTGCCACCCTGGGCAGGGCTGTGGAGGTTGGTAAGGGCTGGGTGGGGGATTCCCTGGGCGAGAACCCTGGGGTGGAGGCCGTGGGAGGTGGATGGATGGAGCCTGCTCGCTCTGCTGTGTGGATTGAGCACAAATGTCTGCTGAAGAACCTGCCGGGGGGGGTTCTGCCATCAGCCTTAGGTTGGAAGTGTTCAGGAGACGCCTGTCTGTTAAACAGCTAGTTTCATCCTCTCCCCTGCAGCAAACCTGGTCGAAAGCTGCTTCAAAAGATGGGCTGTGGTGGGGTGGGCTGCATGGCTGGAGAGGGACATCGGTGAGGCTCCAGTACTAGCAGGCCAGCTCAGAGCTCTCTTGGCTGCCCCTGAGCACCCCAGGCTGGAGCAGAAAGGGCGTGGTTGCAGCCATGGCTGGTTTTGTGGATATTTGATGCTGTAAATAGCATTAGCAAAGGTCAGGCTGGCATCCCTGCCTCTGGATCTCTCCTTGACCGCTCATTTGTTGCACTCATCCATGGCCTGTAACAGCAGCCTGAGGAGACATGGATTTTGCTGTGTGCTTCGGAGCGATGCTAGGAAATTGGGCCCTTTGGTAGATAATCAAGCGTATTCATTTTCATTTAGGTGTTGGATGAAAAGGATGGTTTTGCATAAAAGGAGAACTCCCAGTCGCTAATTATTTTGAATTGCGAGGCCCACGATTTCACTGGGAGCTGCAGAAACCCAGGTGCCCGACTCCTAAAAAGAAGGGGAAAAAAATAATCACATACCCCGCACTCCCAGGCAGTGCAATTTTCCTGGTTTTCCTTTTCCCATCTGTTTCTCTCCCTGAGCCATAGGGATCCCAGCGCTGGCACAGCCTGTTGTGCGAGTGGGTGAAGCTGAGGTTGGTGTGTTGGAGGTGTGGGCAAGCCCTGGCTGGTGATCGCTTTGAGGACACTGGGGGCAGGTGCCAAGTGGTCCTCAAGCCCTTCTCCCCATGGTACCACCAAGTGCCCTCTCCAGGGATCTTGAGCTAGATGGCTTGTGCCTCCTGTGCAAGGGGTTAGGTTTAGAAAAAGGAGGTCTGAAACATTTTTATTTCTATTCCCTTGAGCCCCATCCTCCTTGGACACTCTCGGGTACCTGGACCATGTTATGGGGGGAAGAAACAGGTGATGGTGCTGAGGCAGGAAGGAGAGGTGATCTCCAGCCATTGAATCTCCAGCAGCCTACATCGCAGCAGTCCCTGATAGCTGTACCTGGCTCAGAGCTGAATGTGTCCTGCAAGATCATTGTCCTGCTTTGTCACCTCTTGTCTGGGCCCTCAGCAGCAAAGTCACCCTTTCCCTTCTGGCTCCCTGAGTCTCCCATCACCTCCACAGTGGACACGATCTGCTCCCAAAGCCACTGCTGTGGCTCAGCACAGTCCCTTGGAGTTGCTGCCCTGTCCCATAGGTGGTGACAAAGAGTGAGGAGAGCAAGCGTGGCGTTCTACGTTTCTCCTCAAAGGTCCTTGGCCATAATGCATGGGGCGCTGTCGCACACAGTGCTCGGAGCTGGTGGCATCCCTTTGTCACCATGCCTGACTTCAGTCCAAGTTACTCTGATCCTTGAAGCCAGGCTGCTACCAGAGTGGTTTGCCTTTGCGATAGGGTGCTCTCATTCCAGGTGGGTGCTCAGCAAGTGAAGGTCACGTCTGACACCAAATGTCTGCATAATTTCAAATCTGGCTCTGGGTTGGTGTCTGTGTGATCCCTGGGATGGGTAAATGATGATTCTCCCCCTGTTCTTGTAAAGTCCCCTTGTGGGTAGCGTGTAAGCAATTCCGCCTGTGGGTAGGAGACTCAAACCAAAACAACCCTTCCCTTCTGCTTGATAGAAACCATGGCAGGCTGGAGGGCAGTTCCTCCTTTGGAGAAGACACAGCCTATTCACAGGCTACAGACAGTCAACAGAGCTGTGCTGGCCCATTGTCATGGCCAAGGCCAGGTGGTGAAAGGACCCTTTTAAATACCATCAGACAGAGACGCCGAGCTGTGGGCTGCAGGGAGAAGGGTGTGCTGAGCCTTGCTGACAGCATTGCCTTTGTTGTGGCTCTGGTAACACAGGTGGGATTCAGGATGCCATTGTCCTTCTGAGGACAACCCTGGGCTCAGCTTTCAGCCTCTCGCCTCTGTTGGAGACGTTTGGGATGTCTTTTGGTGGTGACGTCTCTTCCCCTTGGGGCCAGGAGGAGGAAAGCTGGAAAGGGAAAGGATGTGGGAGAAGCATCAGTTAGAATCAGGGGTGGGAAGGGTGGCTGGTGGTCAGATGTCAGGTTGCCTGGGGTGAAGTTGGTGGCAGCAGAGCATCCAGGCATGTCCAGCTGTCTCTGGGGGAGAGCCCCAGGCACGCCTGTGCTGACCCAGGGCTTTGCTGCAGCTTAACACTTAATTGCAAGGTGAGTTGATAGGAGCGAAGGGCTGCAAGCCAGATAGACACATTGATCTGTAGCAGGGAAGGTCACCGAGCCAAATGTGAAACCTTTCTGCTTCTTCTGTGCTGCAGAAAAGCAGTGAAGTTGGATGCCCTGAGATCTGCTCGCAGGCAAAGCGGCTGGAACGGCGGAGCCGGGGCTCCAGCCTGTGTGCAGGGGGAGGAAAAGCCGGATTTACCCGCACAGCTCAGCTTGTGGCTCGCTTGAGGGAGGCAGCGTGGTAAGAAATGCAAATAAAAAGAGGATATTCAGGCCTCGGGAAGAAACGAGAGAGCAAAGCACCCCAGAAGAGCTGGCAAAGCCTGGAACGGTCTTTGAAGAGCAATCTTGTGGAAGGGGCAGAAAGCCAGCGCTTGTGCCGGTCTCAGAGCAGGTGGAGGCGATGTGCTTCGTGGAGGGGCTGTCGTCTGGCTCTGCTTTAATTTTCCATGAACCGTGGGTCTGTGCTTCACCGAGCAGGCGAGTGCTGCCCTGCCCGTTCCCACCACTCCTGCCAGGCTGTGCCGGAGCCGCACACTGCGTGCAGTTATCCCCTGGACAAAGGGGAGCCCGACAGCACTCCCTGGGAGAGAAGAGGTTACGTGAGGACAGAGCAGCTAGAAACGCCGGAAAATCGAGTTAGCCAGCCACTCTGTGACCTACTTTCCTTTTGGCGATGGCTGTGGCTTTGCAGGGGTGAATGGTTTCTAATTTTAGCTTCTGGTTCATCAGGGAAGTCTATGTACTCTTTCTCACCGCCGCACTGGGTATGGGTGAGGGGTTGGGATGCAGGGCAGTGCTGGCCTGCGTCTGATCTCCTCAAAATTCAGGTTCACTGATAGCAAACACCCGTCACGCTGCTTCTCCCTCTCATGACCTACTTAACACATCTGGTTTAAAAAGTTCCCCGGCGTCGGAGAGAATAATTGTGGAAAACGTGACCTGTGATCCCCTCCTGCTACACTCTGCTGGACAGGTAATTGATTTCCAGAAAAAAAAAGTCAACTGTATGGATTCTGCTGGGAAAGAACAGAGAGAAGCTGCTCTTGACTGCGGTGAAATCCTGTACTGCGAGGCTGTGGTTGCTTTTGGGAAGGTTTTGGGAGACTGGGATTGTGGAGAGGCAGTTGGTATTCAGGTTCCAGACTCCTCCTTGTCTTTATCTTGACTTATCTCCAAAGATGAGCTGTGAAGTTGCACCTGAAGAAGCACCTTGTGGGAGATGTTTCCAGTATAACACAGAAAAATGTTGTATCCAAGCCAGAATTTCAACTGTGCGTGCAAACTGTACCACTTCTGAAAGGACACACGAGAATGGAAGTTAACATTTTTGCTACTATCCGTAGACTAAACTGAGAATAAACAGTGGGTAGCGTTTTCCAAAGCATCTGAGTCCTATTTTCAAAAGTGCTTTCAGTCCGTGGAGAGACAGAACAACGTTTGAAAACAGTGATGGGTGCTAAAATCGCCGAGATCATTTAGGAGGTGCAGTGGGGAGCTCAGGACCATGCTTGTTGGTGGTGTTGGGTACAGGATGGGCAGCGTTTGCCAGTCCCCATCACCCCATCTCTGGGAGCTGGGTGCCAGCAGGGTGCTGGGGAGCTACCTGGGGAGATGTGTGACCGGTGTCTTGGTTGCTGCTAGAGACTGACAGTGATGCAGGCGTTGGGGATCTCCTAAATTAAACCATGTGAGTGACCTGTAGCATCTCCCTTGCGGGGTCTGGCACATCTGAGGTGGTTGTTCAGTGGCACATCCTCTTTGAGGGCTTTAATTTGCCCCTCTGGGATATGTTATTGTCTTGGGAGAATTTAGCTTCCTTCCACCTCAGATCCCCATAATCAGGGCAGATCCTCTGTGTTGATTTTTAGCTGTGGCTTTATTTCACTGGGCTGTTCAGGGGATTCCTTGCATCTGTCTTCCTCTGAAACTGATTGAACATACCTGGGCTTGAAGATGTTTTTGTGCTTTAAGTGGAAATTTCCATGTCCCTCACTAAGCATGGGAAGGAAGGCAGCCTTGCTGTTGCTCCACAATCCTCTCCGTGCCTTTCCTGGTGCTCCCAGCTGACTGAGCCCTCCTTGTCAGCCTGCCCTGGAGGATGCTGCACCACGGCAGCCCTGGCCATGCCTGACTTGGCCAAGTGAATTCTCCCCCAAGTCCCCATCGTGCCCATGCCTTCTCTCCAACCATCGTGACAGCATGGAGCCTGTGTGTGCCCATTGCCAGCTCTCTGCAAGCTGGATCCGGGGGGTTGAAAGCTCTCTGCAGACCGGCCGTGTGTTGGCTCCAGGCAGGATTCCTGCTTGGAGACCAGCAGATAAAAAGCAGCCTCTGTCCTTGTGCCAGACCTGTCCCGGCAAACAAGCACACGTCAGCTTTCCTCTAAAATATTGAACTCGTTTAGCAGAGGGGGAGAGGTCACATCAGGACACGGCACGACTTTGCCCTCTGCTGCAGTGCCAGAGAGGGGACGCCCCATGCTGCGACCCACCGCAGCGTGGCGAGGGCTGGGACGAGTCCCCCCACGTTGCCCCTGCACACTGTGGGTGCCAACAGCTTGTGGCTGTGCGAGCCCATCCCTGCTCTGCTGTCAGCCCTCTGAAAAAGTGGGTTTGATGCAGTGCAGGCAGTGGCAGCAGCGCCTGTCTCACTGCTGGGATGGAGCTGGTGGAAATCAATAAGATTAAATTTTAATTCGTTTTCTGTCTCGGTGCTTGTTCCTTCAAAAGGGCACAGCTATCTATCTATAAATTCAGCATTATGCTGGAAAATTGGAATTCAAAGGGTTGTTTTGAACTTTTTCTACCCCCTGCTGCTGTTGTGTCTGTGCAGAGCGTGTCCCCAGCTACCCACGTGCCCTCCCTCCTCAAACACCTTCATAAAGCATTAATGCCCCAGCCACAAATAAGAGAATACATAAATGAACACTTTTAGCATTGCAGAGTATAATCCAGCCCTTAACTACTCAAAGGCACCGAGTGTGACTCAGATCCCACGGGGATTCTGTGTCTGTATAACTCTGATTTTCTATGAATTCCTGATTTACATTAGAAAAGGAAGAATCAGACCTGCATCGTCAGCACGGAGCTGGTGCAGTAAATAAAACCTTATCAGTGAAACTGCTTTCGAGCATTGAATCTGCAGGGTTTTGGCTTTGTTTCAAATTGTAGTTTGTGTGGCAGTCGGGGTGGGGGCATTTCACATTTGGCTGCTGGAAGGGCTGCGTTCATTTGGCTCGTGTTTGTGATAACTTTTATTCTGGGGCTGCCTCCTCTTGGCTTGGTGATGCTCAATGGGCTGGAGGAGGAGTGAGAAGCTCAGAGGGTAGATGCTGTTAGCACTTGTGCGTGATAGCAAGATTTCCAAAAAGACAAAATTGAAACATTTAGCCTGGAGTCATTGAGAATCCTTTCATTATTTTTTTGTGGATTTTAAGGAAACTTTTTTTGGTGGTGATGGTTTTTTTTAATGGTCCTGATGTCTGTATTTAATGCCTGCTTCAGAATCTGGAGTTCCCAGTGGGTGCATTGATTTAGAAGCTTTGTCCACAACTAAACCAGACCAGATAATGCCATGTCCTGTGTTTTCAGGTCCTGGAAATAAGGATGAGAACCCAAATCTGTCAGAGGGAGGAGTGTAGACTCCGTGGCACAGCTCCAGCTCCTTGGCTGGAGTGACTGGAGCTTTCCTGTAACTGCTCCAGTGCTGAGACTTTGATTTCTAAAAGCCTTCTGTGCAATGGCAACATTTTCAGCAGTTTTGCAATGGCAAAATGTTCAACAATGGTTTGCAATGGCAAAACCTTGTTAGCACCTTGCTTTAAAATTAACGAGCCTTTGAACGGCACCGTAACCTTGCAGACAATGAGTGTGATGCTCAATCTGTGTGCGAGTGGAAACCCAGCTATAACAGGGGTTCACCCCTCGGCCATGGATGGGAGCACGAGCGAGCTGACCACAGAAACTGTCTGACAGTGACTAGCCAAAGCTGGAGACTGGTGAGCCACCGGAATGAGTCAGCTCGTCATGCTCCTCATGGGATAGCTGTGGACTGGTGTTAACACATGGGTCCAACATGACCCACTTCCTCAGTTTTCTTGCTACTTGTGATTAGTCATTCATAATTGGGTTCAAGGAGAGCCTGGGGGAGGACGTGCATCTGTGGGCTCCTACGCTTGGGTTGGGAGTACCAGTGGTGGCCATCTGTGCTGGCTGCGGGAGCCAGGGAGGGGAGACCGTTGTTTGCCTTCCCACGGTGCCGGGGCTCATCCCACCTGCTTGGTGGGGAGGGCAGCCAATTGCTGGGGTGGTTTGGCTCTCGGAGAGAGGATGCTGAGGTTTAAAGGGGGAAAAAATTAGTACTGGTGGTTTTAGGAATGAAAATTGCTCCCCGTGAAACCAGCACTGCCAGGTAGTGGTTTGGTCCCGGCAGATCTTGGCGCAGAGGCAGGGTCTTTAAAATCCCCCCAGACTGTTTGCTTTTCTGCTTCATGTAGAAAGGTGTCTCGCCTGAGGGTTTCCATGATTTCTGCTGACTTCAACCACACTTCTCCTGCATTTTGTTTTAAACAAAGTCCATCTCACTCCTGCCTCTTTGCCATGCCACTCCTGCAGCTCCGCCTGCCCCGGAACGTCCTGCTGCCGGGATGGGAATTGTTCTCAGCACTGCCCTGTGTGCAGCAATCCTGCCTCTCGCAGGGCTTTGCTTATCTCCATGCAGGACATGCCTAAGTCCCAAATAGAAACCCTTCCATTCCCCAGCACTGCTGCCTACGGGCTGCTATAAATAACCCCGGGAGCACGGTTCAGCTGCAGCAGCTTTGTGCTGCATGGAGCCGTGGCTGGAGTCAGTCCAAGAAAATGCCACCTCCTAATTCCAGATCTGCTTTCTCAAAATAACTCTTGTGTTTCCTTCTCTTCCATTTTTAAACTTCGCTTTTAGAAGAACCCACGCGAAATCCCAGACTCTCCCTCCTCTGGTTTTGGATGCTCCGCTGCCTCGTGGGGTTGGTTCCTCATCCCCACGGGAGCTCACATGGCTGGGAAGTTGCTCTCCTGCCCACTTCCCGCTCCCACGCCTATTTTTAAGTTTCTTCAAAGGGAAAACAAGGGGCTGGAGTTTGCTTTGGGAGCCAAATGCTTTTTAGGCGAGAATGGCGATGTTCATAGTCTGCAGGGAGGTGGTGGTTGTTGTTGGCGGAGATATCTGTAGCTCCAGGCCTGTTGGAGGAGCATGAGATGGGGTAAGACCGTGCCCTCCCCAGCCCCGGTCTGCCTGCCCATGCCCCTGCCCGTGGGAAGATGGGGAGGGAGGTTTTTTGAGGGCAGAAGCTGCCACTTGCCATGTCTGCAGGTCCCCTTTTGTGTCCACACGCCCTGCAGTGACACAGGTCAGTGTCTGTGGTTCAGCCACGCTTCTTGAGACCCCTCAATCCCTCTGAAAATGCACATGGAGGAGCAGTATATGATGGGTTTCACCTCTCCATCTGTGCTGTGCCCAAACGTATACCAGGGGAGATGCCTCTGCCTTTGGAAGTGCCAGTGGTTTGCTCGTGCTGGTTCAAACCCAGAGCTGCCCCACCTGAACAGAGCAACTCTGCTGGGAAATGGGAGCAAAATCCAGCCTTGGGGCTTCACTCCCTCCACAGACACCACTGCTGTAGCAATATTTCAGAACTCTGTACTGAATCGGGAAAAGGGGTCATTAGCTGCTTGCTGTGGAGCTGCAGAGGGACTATAAAACCAGTGGGGATCTTCACGCATCTCACCAGAGGTAATGGCTTAGGTTTGCTTCCTGCTGCATTGCTTTCTGTTAAATAACAGGGTTTGCAGGCACGGGTGGGGCCATTCAGCAGATGTAGGATGAGCCCTCTGCTTCCCTTCTGCAGGGTCAGTCACTAAATGTACAGCTAACAGCATCAGTACTGGAGCCAAGTCCCAGGTGGCTGTGCCTTTGGAAAGGAGAGGATTTAACAGGGCTGCTTGTGGCCTCCACCAAAGGTCCTGCAGCTGCAGGGGGGAGCTGGGGGCTGCCCTTGCACATGAGCAGTTAGAGGTTTGCCTAAATTCCCCAGCCAGGCATCTGGCTCGCCGGGTCCCCCAGCAGGAGTGTGTCTCCCTGTGTCTGTCTGTCTTCCAGGATAAGCCCCAGCATGGTGGGAACCTTCTGCTGGGAGTAAGATGTCCTTTCTAATTCTGCCGCCGGCTCTCACCTCAGTCTGCGTGGTCTTTCAGACAGCTCATTATGGTTCTGCTATGATCTGATAAATGCAGCAAGGAGCATCAGCAATTACAGTGGGTGTCAAGTGTTAATTGGGCAGCTTTCAAGATAGAGGCATTTCTTTGTGTACGTACAAAGATATGACGTGCTCGGAATAGCTTCCCCTCCTGATCTTCCGTTCTGGAGACGTGTACATTACAGTCGTTTAATGCAAGACAAATTATGTCATTCTTCTTGATTCGCCACATGCTCTGCCTATGGTGATTTGCCTCTGGGTTGTCTCATTAAGTTGTCTAAACATGGCAAATGCAGCAGCTGCGAATACTTGGCTTTTCCTCCAAGTTAATGGTGTTGTACACATGGGCCTCCAGCGTCGCCAGTTCCCACCCGTGCCATCCACTGCTGCCCAGGCATCCTTCACCAGTGCCCAGGAGAGCAGGCCTTTGGTGGGACTGCCTGTCTCGAGCTGGGGCTGCAATCTTCTACCCACAGTCACACTGCCTCAAGTACTCAAGGTGCTGATTTTTGTCCCAGGTACGCCCCAGGACAGATTTGGGTAAGCTGATGGTTCCTGCTCGCCAGCACGAGGGCACTTGGCCAGATCACCCTCTTGGCAGCGGGTGCAGCATCTTTTGCAGCAGTTTTAATGACCTCCCTAAAAATCTTGCACCCTGGTTTTAATTGCTAAAGGTCCTGCATGTCACAGTGCTGATGTTCTCTGAGGTCAGCAGATTTTATAGCTCTTGGAGACCAAATTATTAAGCTCTGTCTGAGAGTTCTTCATCGCATGATGGATATTTCTGAGGGGCAAGTTCCCGAGCAGACTCAGCTTGTTCCCATTAATGGAGCGAGATGTGCAGCAGTGCAAATGACTGATGCTTCGAGGGGAGCCAGGCCAGCTTGTGTGGCTCTTGAGTTTCTTGCCCAGGTTGTGTTTGCTGGGTTTTGATTTCCCTGTTATCAACTGGAGTGTCCTTGGATGGCAGAGCTGGGCACGGCATTAGCTGGGTCTTTGTCTTTGTGAACCTGGTGAGAAATCCCTGTTGTTCTAAAGCTTCCTGAGTGCTGTGCTTTGCAGGCAGGTCCTGGTGCCCTGAGTCACTTTGCTTTACCTGTGGGTCAGGTGGGGACGGTCCTTCCTTTCTTTTATGTGTCAGGTAACCATGGAGGACACTGAATGTGGTACCCTGACACAAAGCTGGTTTTCTGTGGAGGTTTGCTGGCCATGTGGTCCTCTGTAGTTGTCACCTCCTGAGCTGGTATTGGGGCAGTTTGTTGGCTACATGAGGACTCATGGTGACAATCCCTGTCCTCCCTGGGAGTGTGTGGCACCCTCACATCTGCAGCAGTCTGTCACAGGAGGAGAGTTGGGAGCAGTTTGTTGCGGTGCGGAAAACGCAGTTGCTGTGTGTAAACACGTGGCTCCTATCCCTGGAGCCTGAGCGAGTCCCAAGTGAGGGCAGGAGCTTGCTTGTGTTGCAGCTCTTTGCCAGCACCTCCTGGACTTTGTTTTAGGATGCACTTGCTCTCCCAAGACCTATCTCCACCACCGGGATGGCCATGCTTTCCCTGCGGTCCCTGCAAGCAGCTTGCTGCCAGCCCGGCCCAGGACTGCCCTGGTGGGGTCTTCACCCAGGGTTTGGCAAAGCTCTGCTGGGGAGCCCAGGGCTCAGCTCTTCAGCCCTGGGACTCAGCTCCAGCAGGGCTCTAATGCTTTTGGGGTTAAAAAGTTGAATATGCTTCGAAAAAGGTTTTTCCCCTCGTCCCTCTGCCCCCTCCCTTTAAATGCTGGGGAAGCTCAGCTCTGCCCACTGCTCCTTCACCCCTGTTTTATGCAGCTGTGGATTTTCTCCCCCACACCTCAAAATAGCTAAAACTACCTGTTTTACTGAATAAATGCCTCTGAAAATCCATCTCATCCTCCCCCTCGCTGCCAGGTATTTGGCTTCATTGGCTCAGCCCCGTGGCTCGCCGGCAGCGTGCAGCGATCTGGATTTATCGGACTGTCAGTAACCCCCACGGAAAAGCCCGGCTCCACGAGGAAGTGCTGTTTACTGAAAATGTCATCTTTTATTTAGACTCCTGCTGCAGCCAACTCATGTCTTTTTTTCGGGCCTGTTTAATTAGTAACCACCGCACAGCCCCTGACACGTGTTCCTGGGTGGTTTTTTTTTTTGCTTTAATAAGCACTAGGTAGCTCGGCCGGGGGTGGGAGGGGGCAGAGAAGGGCTCCTCTGCGGCAGGGAGGGGAGGGAAGTGAGAGCAAGATGAGGAGCCAAGGGCAGCTCAAATCTAAGGATCACATGCTCGCACAGCGATGAATCCTAGAAAGGACATCCCTGCGTGCGTGCCGGCTCGCCCGCCCTCCTCCTCGCGCAGCGCCCGTGCGGAGGTACCGGGTGCGCTCCCCCCGCCTGGCACCCGGCAGGGTCGGGGGCTCCGCTCGCGTCCCGGGCACAGCTCAGATGCATTAAGGTTGTGATAACTCGAGTGCTGGAGCCCCTTTGCCCCTGGGGTTTTCCTGCAGGTCCAGAGGCTGAGCTGAACCTTCCCACCCACTTCCAGGCAGGGGTGGGATTTGTGGTGGCTCCGTGGAGGTCTGGGGAAGGGGTTTTAGCTGGAGCAGAAGACTGCGACTGTAACCCATGGCAGAAATAACTTTTCTCCCTCTCTCCTTTCCTCCCTGCAGAAGAAGGCAGAGGCTGCCCACCGGATCCTGGAAGGACTGGGTCCTCAGGTGGAGCTGGTGAGTGTTACCTCTCGCTGTGGGGAGCTGGGCTGTGTCTGGAGAGGTCCCTGGGTGGTGAGCGGGGCACCCTGGGTGTGTGTCTGAGCTGTCAGAAGGAAGTGTGCTGCTGGCTGGGACCTCTGGCTGGCACAGCACCAGGGCAGGAAGCGAAGTGGCTGAGATGGGTACTGAAACACAGACACACAAACACAGAGCCCTCCCCAGGGAGCCTTAACCCTTAGGCTCCTTCCTCACACGCTGCAGCAGAGCTGGGTGGTAGAAGGGCTCCGGCACAGTCTGCCCCTACTGGGGATGCTGATGGCTTCATCTGCTGGTGGCAGCCACGGTGCCAGGGCTGCTGCTGGGCCAGCTGCATGGGGCTGTGCGGGAGGGATGGGTGCTGGGACATCTCTCCTCTGTCCCACCCCACTGCGGACCGAGGAGGTGCTGGAGGGTGCTCTGCAAGCACAGTCTGGTCACAGCTGCAACACCCTGCTGGGGTCGGGCTCACACGTGTCCTGCTGCCGTCTCCCTCATGCACAGGGGAGCTGAGAAAAACAAACTCAGTTTGGTGCTGCCCCCTCACCCAGCAAAATCCAGCTGTGAGTCAAGCACCGGACTGATGGGGGGTGGCTGAAAACAGCCCCTGGGGGGCTGAGTGCTGGGGAAGGAAGGGTGCTGGGGCAGGGTGCACCTGCAGCAATGCTGCCGGGAGGATCGGGGGGCACAGGCATGGTCTGGTGGAGCATCTCTGGCTGTGCACGGGCTGTGGGGTGCAGTGGTGGGAGCCGTTCCTGCGAAGTGGGAGAGGGCAGCTCGCAGTCCTCGTCAGCTGTAATTTGGACTTGCCTTGTGGAGGTGGTGCTAATCACTGTCTGCCCGGGGTGCGTAGGGGAGAGGTCACAAGGGAATTAGTGCTTGGTGTGACACGTGGTAGCCCACTTCCTTGTTTGGGGAGGTAGCGCTCATTATTTTTCCTGTGAGTCACCAAGGTCAAACCCTTTGCTCTCTTTCTGCTCTGAAGACTGGTGGTGCCTGGGGTTGGTGCTTCCGAAAGATGTTGTGTTGTGTTTCCTTTCCTTCCCCCCCCCCGCCTCTTTTTTCTCCTTTTTATTTTAGTTTGATGCTTTGTCCCTGAGTGCTGCCACTGCACAGGGGGAGCTTACTGCAAATCTTTTCTCTGTTGTCCCCCCTTACTCCTCGGAGGACAGAGGAAGCCTCTGAGAAAACCCTGCAGAACCCTGGCTGGGCTCTGTGTGCGTCTTGCAGACTCTCATCTGTCTGCCCAGAGAGAGGCGCTTCCGACGGCCCAGCCCCCACGCTGTGTCGGGCAGAACAGCACCTGGGACCTGCCAACGGCCTCTGAGAGATGAGATGAATAGTCAGATCTTCTTCTGAGTTGGAAAGGAAGCAGCTCCAGGAAAGAGAGCGGCTTTGCACGCTCTGCCCGACGTGCACGTCAGCGCCATCGTGTCACACACCACGTGCACGGGCGCTGGTGGCCTCTCCCAGGGAGGTTGGGGCTTGGTGCTAATACTGTGCAGAACCTCTGCAAGGAGCAGTGGTGGCTGTCACCCAGCTATAGGGTCTTGGATTGCTGTTGGCTCCCTCAGGCTGCTGGTGTCTTGCTTTTGGGTGTTGAAAGTGCTTTGGTTATTGCATTTGCGACAGCGCTGGTGACGGGTGTGTGTGGGCTGGGTGACCAGGGGACAGTGGTGCGAGGGGAGAGGTCACGGTGGCAGTTGGTTGGTCATGGCAGAGGGAGGCCAGAGGGGACCACAGCGTTGGCACACAGCAATGAGTAGGGGGAGGTGGGGGGAGTCACGGGTGCTGCTGGCAGGATGGAACTGGAGCTGCATCCCTGGCTGGTGCTGGTGTCCATGGGCAGAGGGGCCTGGTGGGACTCTGCCTCTGTCCTGCTGCAGCAGGGTGCTCCCGGGGGGCTGTGTTTGAGTGAAGAAAGAAATCTTATCACCTGAACACATCCATGGGCTTGGCAAGGCAGCCTGGAGCATGAGCTGGGAGGAGGAGAGTGACCCAGTGTGTCATAGATAGGGATTTACCCAGAAGCTTTGGGTCGGTGTCGTAGGTTTCCTGTCCTTGGAAGCTGCTGGGGGATGGCCCAGCTTTGGTAGGGAACTCAATTCCTGACTTCAGTCTTTTAAACAGCTCCTCACTGAAGCTGGTGTCTGTCCAGGGGTTGTACTCCTCAAGGAAGCAGCGTTTGTTGCTGGTTCCTGGCTTCTCACTGCTGTGACCTTGTGAGGTCTGGCCCGGCACTTTTGATCTCAGAAGTGTCATTTTTGTCTCAACCTCTTTGGAGAATCCTCATTTTTGTGCTCCCAAGGTTTTAAACGTGCAGATTTGTATGCCAGTCCTTTGCCCCTTGATGGTCCTCTCCATCCTGCCCGCTGGGGTTTTGGGTGGCCCTGCACCTCTGTCCTGCCCCCCACATCAGCCCCAGCCAATGCAGAACACACCAGGGCTCAGCTCCCCAGCCCTGTGGTGGAATTCACCGCTGTTCAGGTGTCCCCGGGCAGCAGGGATCCCATTCAGGTCCCAGGAAGCTGGTGCTCCCCTGTAGGTCAGGAGGAGGAGGTGTCTCAGTAAACCAGGACTCTGCTCACTGCATCCCTGCAATGTAGCAGCACTGTTTTAAAAATGACCCCATGTTTTCCCCAGGGAGAAATGTCACTGAGATGTGTACTCTGAATGCTGCAGTGGCCAGAAAGCAACCGAGACCTTTCATTTGGTTTTATTTTTAAAGAGCTTTCAGTATATCCAAGGTTTTTCCAGTAATAGCTTTGCATTGCAATTGTTTTTCTTAAATGTCATCCCCCAGAGAAGTGCATTACATGTCCCTTACCCTGGAGAAATGCTGTGGATATTTTGAACATGTCACCTTACTCATCTGATCTGTCAGGTTTACTTCTGCTTACTCACTGAGAAAGTTGTAATTCTGTGCGGGTTGTGGAGGGCTCTGAGGGAAGATGCTGTTCCTCAGTCCCTGCCCTGTTGAAAGTAGTTTCCTTAGCTGGTCCTGGGTATCTTCTCTGTGGGGTTGGTAGAACTGGTGTCCTGGGCTTGCTCCACTGCAGGGGCTGAGGTGCAGTGCCAAGGCTGTTGTGCAGACAGAAATCTATTTGCTGGTGTCATGTGGGTCTTGGGTTTGGACCCCAGAGTTTGTTATTTCTGAATGTTTGGGCATTTATTTTGAAGTGATGTGCTGCAGTGCTGGCCTGCTAACGCTCAGGTTTGCTGACTGCGAATTCAAGTGGCTGTTTACAGCATAGATAAGTGGCAGTGGAAAGAATCAGCAGCTTTGGTGAGCTGAGTGGCATCAGGGCATCGTGCACGTGAGCATCTTCTAACCCAGGCACAAACCAAAACATCTCCTCCACCACCTTGTCCCAGGAGGAAGGTCTGTGTGACTCACCACGTGCCAGCCTCTTTGCTTTGCTCTTTGTGAGCACAGAGAGAAGAGAGGCACTGTCATTTATCAGTGTTCCCAGTTCCTGCAGTTGCTGGTCAAGGCCACCCAGCAGTTCCTTCAGTTGAGCCTTTCCATGGTGACTGTGGATGTGATGCTCCAGAGTTGCAGCTTGATTCCGTCTCTCCGCGGTGCAGACCTGCCTCTCTGAACCTACGTGATGAGACAATGTCTGTGTTCCTTGGAGCTTTCCAAGCATGAAGCACACAGCCAGCTCTGAGCCTGGAGTGGGACCAGCAGAGCTGAGAGGATTTGTGATAGGAACACCCCTGGGGAAAGGACACCACTGAGAACACATCTCCTTCTGGGGGACCTGCCTGTCCCCTCTCGTCTGGCCTGGCACTGCCAGCATGGGGTGGCCGGGTGTCTCCTGGCAGACTTGCAGCCCATCGTCCCATCACAGGGTGACAGATGCCCAAACGCTGCCAGCAGCCCTGCAGCCCTCCTGGGAGATGATGGTTCATCTCACCACATCTGTCCACCTGGGCTCCTCCGCGTGCCTCTTCCACCTGGGCTTTCTCTTCCCCGTGTGCTTTCCTAGCAAAGGGGTACAGGTCCAAAGGCAGCCAGGAAAAGAAGGTGGTGACCTGCTGGTGCCCAGATGCAGCGGTGATGGGCTGCAGAGAGCAGGGAGAGCCCAGTCTCCTTTCTGTGCCCATCGGGGTGGCTGTCCCGGTGTGTGGCAGGGAAGAGGTGAGGCAGAATCTGTTTTTCACAAGGGGTAGAGACCGGCTGGCTGTGTGGAAAAACAGGCTTCTGTGCCAAGCACTTGTGATGGTGATGGGGAAATACCATGGAGGAGGTGAGAATAACACCTTCTCCAAACTGGAGGAGAAAGGGACCCACCTCTGTTTGCAGGTTCTGTCCTCTCCAGTGCTGCTCAGCTGGTAGAGCAGACGTTCAGCAGATGTTTTGTTCTTTCCCTATGTTTAATCTGGGATGAAATTAAGTGGACCCAGAGTGTAGCATCAGCCATATGACCACAGTAGGAAGGTGAGCTGCTTCGTCTGTAGCCATTGCCAGGATGCTGCCTTCAACCAGGACCTACCTGACCATCACAAGTCCCCATGCCTGTGTTTGCCCACAGATGTTAGGTTGTTCACAGCTGGTTTGGTGAAAGTTTGTGAATGAACTGCTTGAAAGCTTGGGTGATGTTTCTGTGGTTGGACAGGAGCTGTGCTCATTAGGTGCCCAGTTACTGATGATGGTCAGGCCATGGCAAGCTTTTGATGAGCAGAGCCTGGACATGTTTTCACCAGCTTATCCAGTAACTAGAAAAGTGTTGAAAGGCTCGATCCTGAGCACCCTGTCAGTTGTGGACGCAACTGGTGGCAGCTCCTGGAGCATGGCCAGTCAGGCACTGGAATGGGCTGCCCAGGGGGGTGGTGGAGTCACCGTCCCTGGGGGTGTTCAACAAACGGGTTGATGAGGCACCTGAGGCCATGGGCTGGTGGTCTAATGGTTAGGAATATGATGGGATAAAGGTTGGACTTGATGACCCTGGAGGCCCCTTCCAGCCATAATGATTCTATGATTCTATGGCCTGATTTGTTAATCACTATGGGTGAGATTGAGCGTGGTCTCTGTGGCACCTCTTGCATCCAGAGGTGGGACCCTGTATCGTGGCAGGTTCCCTGAGGGCACATCACCCTGTGAGTGGTAAGGGAGAGGTAGCGAGGGCAAGACCATGGAGGCAAAGACTTGTCCTGCCTGCAGTTGCCTGTGCTTGGCTCCCTGGGAGAGCTCAGGCAGGCTTTTGCTGCGTAGACAGAACAGTTTGCAGCACACAGACTGTGTCTTCCCGAGCCCCCCTCTCCCCTCGCCTCCCCCGTGCCGTATGTTCCAAAGTGTTTCTCAGGGGGTGAATAACAGCCCCGTACTTGCCGGGCCCTGTTTATGTGGATTGTGTCACAAATTGCCTGTTCTGCCTCAGAACTCAGCTCTCTCCAGCACTGCCTGCCCTCCTGTGGGATGCACCGGGGCTCCGGCAGCCAGCACCCTCCATACCCGCCTGGATGCGTTCCTGTGTGATGTATTTTAGGTGACCCTGCTCTGGCAGGGGGGTTGGACTAGATGATCTTTCAAGGTCCCTTCCAACCCCTAGGATTCTGTGATTCTGTGATACAGCCGGGGAGCAGGGCTGGGGGCCACGGCGGACTGGGGGTGCGGGGCCACGGGACCCTGTGCCCTGGCGGCAGCGCTTCCGACGGGCTGTGAGTTCCTAAATGTCAGACTGCACCATTTATGCCTTCATTTTTCTTATTTATTTCAGCCATTATACAACCAGCCTTCAGACACCAGGCAATACCATGAAAACATTAAAATGTAAGTACATGGCAATAAAGGCTATTGGAAATGTCAGGTTGGGCATTAGGCTGGAGCGGGAGGGATGCTCGCTCGCTCCCAGACCCTCACTGAAGCTGCTGAGGAATCCTGAGGCACAAACCAGCTCTCAGGGCAGCCCAGCAGCTGGGAGCTGTGGCTTCAGACGGGTGCTGAAGGCACCGTTTGATTGACCTGGGTCCTGGCCCATCTTTTTGTGTTTTCCCCGAGAGTGCTCACCTCGAGCGCTTTCTTCTGTGTTTGATACACACCGGAGTATGAAATCAGCTGCCAGCCTGTGTGTGTTGTGTATGTTTGCATGCAGGAAAGATGATGCAAAATGAAAAGTTGCAATTACAATTAGATTTTCATGAAGCACCTCTTGAATGTCTAAAAACAACTGGTTATTTCAGAGATACTCACCGAGACTCAGCAATCATCTAATTTGACTTAACACCTCAATACACGATTTAATCATCAACCTGCATTTAATAACCACAGTGACTTCCTGAACGTAGAAGAAATAAAACAGATAATGAGAACAGCGATAATTGTGATTATTGCTGGAAATTTAAATAGTCAAACCTGAAACTTTTATCTGCCTTGAATGACCCGAGGGTTGCTCTGAGCTGCCTGCAGCGTGTCTGTTTGGGGACGGGCTCGGTCAGCTGGCAATAGTCATCTTTAATAATCTATTAAGAGAAGTTAATAATCTTTTGCTTTTCAGTGGTATGTTAATTGATGCCAGGATAGGGAAAGTGTTAACATACCTCTGCTGCTCTGTGCTGCTGCAGAGGAGCGTGGTAGGTGCTGGTGGTGTTTGGTACTGCCCGGCCACGGGGAGGAGGATGGTTTGGTGATGTGACCCTGATGCTCCCTCTGTGGCCCCACTCATTTCCTGCTCCACCCAAGGCTTCCTGTGTCATCCAGGCAATGCTTGAACCCCGGAGTCACCCCAAGCCCTTTGGTTCCCACAGGTCCCAGAGGAGCCTCTCAGGGTCGTGTTCAGGTACTCAGTGTTGGCCTGGGTGTTGTGAATTAACCCAAGGTGCTGCTGTGCTGTGCGTCTTGGGGCAGGGGAGCATCATCCGGTGGTGGGTGGGGAGGGCAAGCATATGGAGAAGTTGGTGGAAAATGACTGCTTTTCTTTCAGCTGAGAAATCGTGGGGTCCCCCCACCCTCCTCATCTCTTGAAGGGCTCCATGGCCATCACAAGCCAGGTGCTGAAGGTGGCAATTTCAAACTGATTGCTAGTTTTGTCCTTGGAAGAATGAGTTAAAAGTAGATCCAGATACTTCACCCACTCTCCGTTCCCATGCCAATATTTGTGGGTTTGTGATCACGTTTTCCTGTGATTTAAACTATTTCCTGTCCTTAGCTGCTGCCTGAGAGACGGGCGCAAATGAGAGGGAACTGACTGTGCAGGTCAGGAGTGAAGCCGGTAATGAGACGTGAAGCCCCATCAAAGCAGCCTTCTGTGTCATCAGAGCAGGTGCTCCTCTCCATCCCTTCCTCTGTAGGCATCCATAGGGTTATCCCAGCCCCAGGCAGTCCTGCCCTGCGGCGGTGGTGGTGATAGACCAGGGAGAGGTTGGAGCAGGCAGGCTTGGGTTAATGTTCACTGTGATTAATGCTGCAAAAATATGGAAAGGAAACCACATGTTTTAATGAAAAGCCTTCGTCTCCTCCTTCCAGAAACCTTGCAATTAGCTGCCTTCAGCTGGTTATTGATGCCAGCCGAGCACGTTCACAGATCTAGGTCAGCAAAAGGCCCTTGAGCAATCTGGGCTCCAGATGTTTGCTGCTTTTGACCGCGGGCCTGTCTTGGAGGTCCTGGGGTCTGATCTGCACTGTGCCACTTGTTGATGGACATGCAGAGAAATTGGTGTGTCCTCTCCTCCCGTCTCTTGTGTCTCTGCTGCACCTTAGAGGACACTGGGATGCCTGGGAGGCAGATAGAAAATTAAGATTTCAGTGGTTCCTCCAAGCAAATAATTCAGAGCCTTTTGACTGAGCGGAAAAAGGGGAAAACAGAGAAGTTTAGTACAAGTCATGCTTGGGTGTTCAAACCCTACCTACAGCTTCTCTGCATTTGAAGATATTTTTTGTTCTTTCCTTGTTCTTAATATATTGGTACTTTCATGGTCTAGAAGAGCAGCTTCTGCTCCATAGCCTGGAGGTGACTGTTTCGATAGGAGATGGAGTGATTCCTCAGGGTGCTGGGAGACATCAACCAGGTGCATCAGAGCAGGACCCCCCTGGTTATACTTTGCCAAGGTGTAATTGGATGCAGATTCTTCTGAACAACTTCACCCTGGGCAGATTTAGCCGTGATGAAGAAGCCTTTTGGCAGGCTGCTGGAAAATCATTTGAGTTGTGATTCTGTCCACAAAACCCCCTTGCATGCTGGCTCTGTGATGCTAAACAGAAACTGCTTCCACGTGGAGCTGGTTTGGAGCCTCATACCTGGGCACAGGAGGATGTGAATCTATTCACAAATAGATTGATTTTTTTAAAAAACATTTCCTAGGGTGGATTTTTTTTCTCTCTGTTGAATGTGAGTGTTGATGGGAAGGCATTTGAATATCAGAGTCAAGATTCCTCGATTTCTCTGCAGTGATACTTTCCCCCTTGCAAGGCTGTTTGAATTCTTGCTGCTTGTTTGCTCTGCTTTCGGCTGGGATGAGTCACTTCTGCCGACAGAGCTGACTGGGGAGCTACAGGGAGAATTTCTACTCCTACTAAATGTTACTGGTCTCTTATTTTCACAGAGTTTTATGGCCTATCTCCTATTCAGTACAGTTAAAATTAATTTCATGCCCCAGTTCATTCCAGTGTTTGCAGCCTCAAAAGCTTTTAAGTCCTATTTAGCTGCCTGGCTGTGCTCTGTTACCCGCCCGGGTCCCTTCGGTTCACCTGCGAGCACAGGCTCCCAGCAAACATGGTTAATTTTGTATGCTGCATCTGCCGCGTGATCCAAGGTGCTGCCGAGTGGTTTGTGCCAAGGATTTGACCTACCTTTGCTGGGACAGTGTCCTTTCTGTTTGAAATACCTGCTTTGTTGGAGGGGAGGGCTCTGCCACGCTCTTGTCAGGAAAGGAGAGAGCAAGACGGCGTCCAGTGCTTCTGTTTTCACAGGGGTGGGGTGAGCTTTGCCCCATAGCTAGCTCAGCCCTGGCTCTTTTTCAAGGTGTGAATCTTTTGGCTTTGCAATGGACTGATAGGTTCCTTCAAGATGTGTTGCAGCCCTTGACACAACTGGAGGCCACTTGGATGATTCTGCATCGATTGAGGAAGTTGCAAAGACCCCCTTATTTTTTTTTCTTAGATTTTGCTGAAATATAACAACTGCACCAGTGAAGCATCAGTGCATCTGGGCCGGGTCTCATTTCAGTGATTTGCCAGCTGGGTGTACAATGATGAGAGCTGCTCGTCCTGCCCTGCCATGGCAGTGATTTTGTGTATTTTCAAATACTCCTGGCACCAAAGATATTCACCTCCTTTCCTCAAAGTGTTTGAAAACTGACAAGATGTTGTTCACATGAGCAGGATCAATTACCTGCTGTCTACCTAGAGAGATGTTCTCTGAGGGGGCCTTCATCTCTATGGCAGGAGATTCCTGCTCGGTCAGCCATGAGAAACACCCAGGCAGGACTTGCCTCCCCCCTTCCTGAAGCTGTCATCTTGAAATCATAGTCTGGGGGTGTTTGAAAGCTCAATGTGAGCTTCTGAGCCTGGAAGTAAAACACACACAAGGAAAAGTGAAAAGCCCAGGGTAAGTACATGCAGGGTGACATTCCAGGGTTTGCTTTAAACCTTCCCTTCAAGAGCTTCTCCGTGCTTTTATGCTGAAAATCAGAAATACTGGCGTGAAACCAGGCTGCATCCCCTTGAGATGTTTGCAGACGTGTTGGAGAACCAGGGTCTGTGTGTACAGTTAAAAAGGACCAAGAGCTTGGTGTGATTCTGGTTTCCTTGCATGTCCTGACCCAGCAGCAGCACAGCTGTGGGTGCTGTTCATATTTGCACATCTGGGTTGCTCTGTGCACTTGATAGCTTTTTTTTGGGGGGGGATGGGGGAGCTTTGCCTCTGCAGAATCAAAATCTAAAGTCAGGATTTTCAGAGAGCTTTAGGGGCTGCTGAATATCTTTTTCTTTTCGAAATGCCCCCCTTGCCCTTTCTGCCAGAAGAGCAGAACAGCTTTCTTCAGAAAATCTGCTAACTGCAGCTTTCCAAATCACTTGTCACTTTGGAAAATTAAAGTCATCTTTTCATTACTGGCTGTTTAGGGGCTTTAGTAGCACTGGATTGCCTCTAAATTCACAGTTGAAGCCTGACATGTAACACAAATGCTCTTCCAAACCCTGTCATTACTAATGCATTCTCTTTCGGGTCTTTTTATTAGTGCTTGTAGACGTTTTCCTCATTAGAAATTCACCTAGCAGCTCCCTGCTCATCCCATTCAAGGTTTCTCATCTCTTTTATTCTCTTGGCATGCACTGGGGCAGAAGCATTACCTTGTGATGAATTACTAAAGGATGAAGACACACACTTCAACCTTCTGCTCCTTTCTCTTCCCAGTGCAAAGCCAGGACTTGCAGTATCAGCTTGGGTTTCAAGGAAAGGCCAAGGCATAGGACATGTGCCTGATGGATGGCCAGAAGCACTTCTGCACTTGCACTTGTTTCATTCTGGTCCTGAGTTAGTAGGTGCTAAAGGGGATGGGCATTAATTTCCCATCTGATGTTAAGAACTGTGCTTGTGGATATCACTGTTGCCCAAGGGAGTTGCTTGAGCATCTTAGTGGGAACATCTTCACAAGGGGATGGCACCACAGGGACGTGGACAGGCTCTGATAACAAGGTGCTCATGTTTGCCAGGGCATCTCCTCCTTGGAGCACGAGCATCTCACTGGCCTCAGCGTGTGAACACTGGGTGAATTAACAGCACAGACTTTTCCATGGATTGTGGTGATGACTTTGGACCTCCAGAGCTGAATGCATTCTGGACCTGCAGAGGACATGATTTGAAAAGCTGGGAGACCTCTGGACAGCTTCCTTCTCTAGTGTTGTTTCTGGGCACAAACACAGCCTACCCAACCGTACATCCAGAGGTGCACCCTGTGCCACTGTTCTCAGAGGCACTGATGGTGCTGGGGTTTAGTCCATCCCAATGCTCAAAGGCTCTGGGGTAAATTAACTGAAGATCTGCTTTGCTTTTCTTCCCTGCAGAGCATTTCTGAATACTGCAAGGAAACTGCTCTGAGCAGCTGGCTTTCCAGGGACGTGCCTGGCCTCAGGATCAGTAGGTTACAGTATATTACCAGCTGGAGCTGTGAGCTCTGGCCACTTCAGAGTGAAGAAATGAATGAGTGTGATGACCTGTGCAGAGGGCCCCTGCTCCTGCCTTCGGCGGGGAGCTCTGCTGCTGGAGGGACAGGAACCACTGACTGCTTGGAGTCAAGGATCCTGGCACCAGCGATGCACAGGAGCGGGAGCCTGGGGACACACAGCTCTGTCTGCTCTCCATTGCCTCTTGGCTGCTCTCACCTTGGAGTGTTCTTGCTGTGCTCCACAGGTCCCGTGCTTTGCAGGTCTCCAGTCTCGCTGGCAGCGCTTTGTTTGGCTGGAGTTGACAGGAGCTCCTCCATTTCCGACCCTCTCCTGTGTGATCAGCCTTGCTGTACAATGGCTTTGCCAGCTGCTCGCTGCCTCCTTCCCATTGCTCTTTGCAGTCTTGGTCCCTACTTTGTTTGCACTGGCTGTTCGATGAAAGACGTTCCTGTGTAATTAAATACCTCTGATTAGTTTTGATCAAATAGCAAACTTCCTTTCATCTCGTCTTGCTCCAGCTGAAGGTCTCTGCAGGCAGGCTCGGCCAGGTGTGCTGCAGTGCATCGGCTCTTTGTGTCCTTGGGAGTCCTATCCCAGGGCTTTGGCAGTGTCCACACGTGTGCACACACCAGCTCCAACCTGCACATCTCCTCTTAGGGTCGCAGCCTCCGGAAGGATCGCAGCCAAGTCAGTCATGTGGACCTGAGCCAAGCAATTCAAAAGTCAGAGTTATGGGTTCTCTCCTTGACTAGCTCCATTGTGAAAGCCGAAAACCAAACCCAACCTTGTACCAAGCCAGTTAAGGTGGAAGTAGCTGCTCCCACGGGGCTCCCGTTGCATTGCTGGGAGTGGGAGATGGATTTCACTGAGGGGTTTGAAGGCTGGCTCTGAGAACCATGCTTGGTGTGGGGCTCACTGGAATTGCAGATGGGCTCCAGTGATGGTGAGGTGAATTGTTGACCACGAGGATGGGGATGTGCCATCTGGCAGCCTCGAACCCCAGCTTGCCAGGAGCTCTGTGTGTCGCTGAGTCCATCCCAGCCTGCCCAGCCCTGCTGTCACAGCTGCATGGGGCACCGTGTCCTCCCGTCCTGCTGTGCCAGCCCAGCAATACTTAAAACTGTCCACAAGAGTCACTGTTGCTTTAGCTACGGAGCCTCCGTTCCTTCTGCCTGTGAACTGCCTGATTTCTTCACCCCGTGGAGGTTCAGGTCTCCATCTGTGAGGCTTTGATTTTGTTCCTCAGCAAACCGCAGACAGGAGCTGCAAGGGTTCAGGATGCTGAGGGGGATGATGAAGGAAGGTTGGGGGGGACGATGAAGGAAGGTTGGGTGGGACGATGAAGGAAGGTTGGGAGNGGAAGGTTGGGGGGGACGATGAAGGAAGGTTTGGGGGGACGATGGAGGGAGGCTGGGAGGATGATGAAGGAAGGTTGGGAGGATGATGAAGGAAGGTTGGTGCGTTGCAGGAATGACCTTTCCCACGCACAGCTCCAGGCTGGTTATTTCTGTGCAGGACTCCCAGCAGACAGCCTCAGCTCTCACCTTCCCCGTGCTGCAGCACTCGGGCTCAGCTCTTTGATTTGCCCAGGGAGCACAGCGTGTGCTTCAGAGACTCGTGGCCCGAATTAACCTCCCTGCAAATGGTTTCTAAGTAACAGCAGTGCGTGTAGCAAGATAAACTGTGAAGCCTATTTATATTTACCAAGATTGCATTAACCTTTGAGAGGTTGACCTTATGCAAAAAAAAAAAAAGAAAAAGATGAAGTGACAAAAACATTTAGGGCATTAGGAGGTTTTGTTGTTGTTTTTTATCCTTTCATTCTTTGATTACTTGAGCCTTGGTGGTGGTAAACACACCCCAGCTTTCAAGGCATCCCTGATTTTTGCAGCTGCGGAGCCATTAAGTCTGTATTAGCACTTTCAAGGTCAGCCATGATGCAAAACTCAAGGCAACCCATCAGCTGTGTAAGAGCTGCTGATCTTCTTCATCACTCTCCTGATTCCTGATAATTTGTGCAGCAGATCCAGCAGCAACGTGTCAAAGCCCCGCGTTGCTCCTGGGTGTCACCCAGGCTGGCGTGGGGTGGGCAGGGGTCGATGTAGCTGTGCTGGCCCCAAGGGACAATTCATGACCTCTCACTGGGGCCATCACGTACATGATCATCGTTAGCATCACCCCAGTGCTTTCCTGGTGTTTGAGTTTCCATCAGAATGGGAATAAACAAACAACAGGAATGTGTCTTTTGGGCACAGTCCATCGGCGCTTGTTCATGCAGAGCTGAACCCTCGGGATGAAATCCGTCCCACGGGGTCTCTGCAGGAGGATGTGTTGCCCACTGCAGCACCACATGGTGCTGGAGATCATGACAGAAGCTCCCCATGTGCCAAGGGATGCAGGAGAGCACAAGGAGCCAGGACTCGGTCGGGCAGGGAGCCTGCAGGTGGGCAGAGGAGTGCCTGGTGTGCAGTGCTGGCAAATGGGTGCTGGGTGCTGCCAGACCACCCTCACCTGAAGGTCCAGAGATGGATGCTGGTGCCTGTATTATGGTGGTGCCCCTAGGCCCTCTCTGGGTCCCCATGTGCAGATGGGGTGGGATTCCCCTCTAAGTGAGCTGGACACTCTGCCCCTTCCCAAACAGTGTCTTTTGCTGCTGAGTGGCTTTAGGGATTTATGGGTGGGAGATGGGTGGTTCTTTCCCTCCAGGGAGGGGAATGAGGAAGCAGCAAGGGTGTCTTCTCATTCTGCTAGATCCTGCAGAACATGCCTACATGAGACTGTTACATCCTGATCAGTAATTACACACTGCAGCTCTACCTTTAATCGGGATAAAAGACTTAAGGAAACTCCTTTGCCCCTGGTCTCTACCTTTTACCTAGAGATTTTGTTGCTGTGTTAGGAACAGGACCAGCTACAGGAGCTCAGCTCTTGGGCTCATGCAGACTCTGGGAGCTCACGCAGCCTTTCCAGCTCCTTACTGCTTTGGTTCTGCTTCTCTTTGAGCATTTATTTCATGCTGTCTTTAGAAAGAAGAAGAAACCAGACGGGTGTCTGGGCAGATGCCGGGTTGGTTGAGGTTGCAGTGGCCAGTTTCAGTCTTGAGGTCCCAATTCTGCAAGTGGCTGAACTTTCCTGGCTGGTTTGTTTGCAGCTTTGTTAGGCACAGCTCCAAGGAAGCAAGAGGTTAGGAGATATGTGCTGTGAGCCCTGCTGCAATCCTGCCTCCTTATCAGAGCCTTGGAGCCCCGGGGGTGAACAGACCCTTGGGAGCCTGTGTGCACTGACAGCTCCATCCCTGCCAGCCCTGGGGACCGGGGTGACTCAAGGGGTGCTGAGCCACCTCCTGCCACGCTCAGCCCTACAAATCTTGAGACCCCTTTGGGTTTTTGCAGATCAAAATGTGAAGATAATAAAGAAATAGCCTGGCCCACTGGTAAATGCAGAGCTGGATGTCTGCCTATGCTCAGTGCTGAGCACACAGTGAGGGCTCGAAGAACTGGGAGCTCATAATTTTAGTTCTCAACCTTAGTCCTGTGGGCAAAGTTCCTGGTGTTTGAGGGTTTGTTGGTATTTCTGTAAAGCTGGTGCGAGGTCCCCACATAACTGCATTTGCTCCTCTGAAGTTGATGCAATTCCCAGTTTAGGTGTGAACTACACTGGAAACTCCTTTGGGACTGGGGAGAGACAGGCACTGGATTTTGGCCGCCTTGTTAATCTGATCTCATCTTTTTTTTTTCCTTTACAGAAACCAGGCAATGCGGAAAAAGTTAATTTTGTACTTTAAGAGGAGAAATCATGCTCGCAAACAGTGGGTAAGTGATTCCCTTATACCTTTTTTTTTTAATATATATATAATTTATTATATTTTTCCCACATAATTTATTATAATTATATATAATAATATGTATATGTATAGCATATGCATATAATAATATATAATATTATAATATAATTATATTTATCCCACGTAATTTATTATGTGGGAAAGAAAAAGACGTTTTCTAGCAGAGAGGTGCTGGTGCTCAGTATTTTGCCTGTTGCATTGCAATGGCATCTCTTGTGCTTAAAATAACTTGGATGTAAGGGAGAGGTCTCCAATCCTGCCACAGGCAGCACCTCCCTCCACAAGTACCTCCTGCAGAGCAAACATACGGGGTTGGCTTAATCACAGCAGAGCCCTTCATTGATCTCAGAGAGCCTATTCACAGCATAAATGTCTATTTTGTGAGTAATTGAACCCTGAGAGAGGTGTGAAACAAGCTGACTCTGCTTCCGATAAATGATCTGAAGCCTCGTCTGACTCCTTCCAGCTGACCACAGAGCAATGTTCTAGGAATTTGTGGTTTCAACCAAAAATCGAGCCCCGGCCAGTTCGTTTCTAGGCAGCTTTGCCTGTGAGATCATTCCAGTGTCCTTCAAGGAGATGGTTCTTGGTTAGGTAAGGGGAAGGTGGGGTTTGTTATGAGACTTCGAAGGCATTTGTTGCAAGTTCCTAGTATGTAGAGGAGAAAGTTCAAGTGGGATTTACAGAATTTATACATTGTCAACACTGGCGGTGGCTGCCAGCAGGAGCTGAAAGCAGCACAGAAGGGGAAATGCCAGAAGCAACCAACAGCCCCCACTGGGAAGATGGATTTTGCAGTGTCTTTCCATGAAGGACGATTCAGCTCACAAGACAGAGCTTGACATTTTGTGTGGAAGATGTACCAGTAGGTTCCTGCCTTGGGGTCTGTTCTGGGGCAGGCTCAGGTGCCAGTGGTACAGGTTCTCCGAGCCTTCTCGGTGCTGGTTTTGGACAGAAGTGCTCTGGCTGGGAGGAATTGTTGGAAAAACTCAAAATAATCAGCCCTGGGAAGTGGTTTGAAGGCTCTGTCTGTAACAGCAGCTTCGATGGGCTGTTTACATGCACATTTCTGAGCCAGTGATCAAATTGTTTTATTTTTCCCCCATTTTGTAGCAATCTTTCAATGTCCTTTTCAGTCTTTTCATCTCACACTCCGAAGGGATGGTCTGTGCTCAAATGCCTGCTTGTTTAGTCTTTTCCATGATAAAATTCCTCCAGGTTTCTAGCCAAGGGCTTGCACCTCCAGCATGACCCAGCGTGGCAGTCGGTGCTGCTCAGAGCACCTCGCTGAGGACTTCTGCACTTGTGGGAAGCGGATTAATATTCCCTTCCTCAAAACAGGGATTACAGAGCTTCCCAGGATTTTATTGGAAGCAGAAGGGAACTGCCCAGGAGCTGCTTTCCGATGGAATCGGCCAGTTACTGCACTCAATGTAGAGTGAGTTGCTCTGTTGTGAATATCAAGGAGCTGGGGGAAAAGGTTTAATTAGGCTGCAAGAGCACGGTTCCTGAAATACAGCTCGCAGCGAAGTCGCCTGTCATGCAAAATAGGTGAATTTCTGCCAGCCGGCTTATTCAGTGTCCTTGAAAGGGGATTTTTCAGTTTAGGGAAGCATTTTGCCTATTCTACAAAATAGGCAACATACGGTTGCTGAATTTGCAAAGTGAATGCATTTGCTGATTCTGTTTGCAAAATGGGTACACTTAGCTATTTTTCTGCCTATTTTGTAGCAGACCCTATTTTTAGCAAAGCCCATCTACGTGCCAGCATTTCTTTCTGGCTCTTTTACTTTCTGGAGTATTGTGACTGCCCAGGGCTGACTGGAGCAGGGTCAGAGCTCGGTCTCTGCAGGGTCCAACCCTGAGAGCCCCACCAGAGGACCTGCAGGGCTTCCTCCACCAAGGTCAGCACGGCAGAAGACATTTAATTGCCATCAGAGGGGTGATGCTGCAGGGAGTGAAGGGTGCAGGGAGCTGTTCTGGCTGTAAGAGGTTTCTCTCCATCAGCCAGGGAAACAAAACCATGGGGCTTGAGTAGGAATTGGACCGGTTCCTCCTGTCACCTTCGCTCTTCACCTCCCCTTGGAAGAGCTGCTCCGTTTCCTGGAGCTGCGGGAGCGTGGGCTGCGGGAGGGCTCGGGCTTGGCACAGCCTCCAAACTGCCTTCAGCTGCTACGGTGGTGTTACTACTCATCCATTTTTAGATACGCACGTCAAGTCCGATTTGGCTCCCCATCACTTACTGGTGTGAGTGAGGGGCTGATGGGCTGGAGAGCCCAGCTGGGAAGGGGAGCAGAGGCAGCATCGATGCCAAGAGCCAGCACAGACAGTGGCTCAGGAACGGGCACGCTTGCTTTAGGCTGCTCAGGAGATGCAATGAAGAGATGCTGCTGCTCCTCAAGTGCCTGACCGGGAGCTTCTCCTGGTGATGAAGCTGTGAAGATCTGTGGAATCCTGTAATCTTGACTTTGGAAGGATCACCACAGCTCACAAGAAGTGTGTACCCTGCCTGGAAAAAGAGTGCCGGACAGGGATGCTGCTGACCAGCCCTGCTGGCTGTGGGGTTTGAAGCTTGCGTGGCAGGAAGGATCCCTTTGCTCCATGGTGGGAAGGGGCTGTAAGGGTGCAGATGCAAGTCAGAAGTGCTCGGCCTGTCTGTAACAGGGCTGAGTTGGGTGAGCAGGGAGCTTGGGTACTGCCCGCGCTGCTGCCGGGGTGTGAGCACACTCCTGGGGGCATCACCAGTGTGACAGTGTGACTTGTTCCATCTGCAAACACCAGTTCCTTAAAAGAGGAATTCTGGATAAAGATTTCATCGAGTTGTCCCAGAGAGTGGAGGAAAAGGAAGAAAGAGCCACCCATGTGCTGCAGAACAGCCCGGTGGCTGTGCCAGGGCGGCGGCGATGCAGGACCCAGCGCTGGCTCATTCCCATGGGGATGAAAAACCTTTCCAAGCCTCCAAGCTTCTCACCAGCCCGAGCCCTGGTGCCGGGCTGTGCCCCGGCTGTGCCGCAGGCTGGCACACAGCACAGGGCACCGGCTGCCACGGCGCTGGGGCTGGGGAAACCTTGCAGGGTATTTTTAGCCTTTCCCCAAACGCGGCGCTCTGGAAGCAGGAGGATGTGGCAGCTCTGCTGGCAGGGTGGGAGCTCTCGTGTTCCCAGGGCTGATAACATTGCTTCAGGAGGGGTAAAAAGGCAGCAACTGTGATTTCTCCAAGCTGCCACGGTTTGTTGGCATTACCTACAGCTCCTGCAGTGTGAGATTCCCCTCGGTGGGTTTCAGGGTGGTTTTATTTTGGTTCTCGTTTCTCACATTCATTTTGTGGCCATTTCCTTCAGCTCCAGATGAAACCCAAGCATCTCCTGTGCATCCATGCGGGGCAGGAAAGCCTCCAGGCATGCAAGTGGGAATTGATTTATTTGCAGGGGTAAGGGGGGAGCGTTAGTCTGCATCAGCCACGGAGTTTGAGATGCTTTGTCCATCCCACGTTATTGTCGAGGTGCCTTCAAAAGGCCACGGGATCACAGGACTTGTTGCTGTGCTTGAGTTGATGCTGGGTCCATGGGCTCAGGGTCCATGGCATGACTGACCTGCTTGGCTCAGGGTAACCCAGCTGCCTCCTGACATGGGACCATGCATTTCCAGTGGTTTGGATTGGTTTTTTTTTTACCTCTTCCCATTTTTTTTGGTGGCTCAGAGCGAGCGAGACAAGAGCAGAGCACATCTGGGAAGTCCTGCAGCCTTGGACTTCCCTCCAGTCTTGGGGTGGTGATGGCAAGAGATGAAATCTGAATTCCCCATCTCTGGTGTAGTGCTGAGCGTGCTGGTGCTGAGCCACCCATCCTGAGAGCAGTGGGGGGGGGCGAGGGCTGACCTGGGGTTTGCCATTGAGTATTTTGCAGAGCAACATCTGCTTTCGCTTCCTGATTCGGGGCCTAGAAGGCATTGGTCTCGCTCAAAATGAAACCTTAAAACCCCTTCTGGTTGCCCAGCTGCCTTCACGTGAGCCTGGGCACCATCACTCTTGTCACCACCGCAGCCGTCGGCCGTGGTCAGGCATCTCCTCACGTGGACCTCACCTGTCCATGGACTTTCTTCTTCAGCAAGAGTGTGGCCGGAGGAGGGAGGAGCAATTTGAGGGGTGGTGGTGGGAGGCTCATTGTGTTGCAAATGTTACTGGGCTGGTCTCATAAATACGGGTCTTGGGATGGGGCTCTTGGTTTTGGGGAGCCAGACCCATGTGTGGAGCTGCCCTGTGGCCCCAGTCCCGTTGGCATTCCCAGCACAGAGCTGGTGTGGGTGGGTGGGGAGAGGTGCCTGGCTGCAGGCCCCTCGCCAAGCCTATCCCCAGCACGGTGAGCTGGTGGTTCCACAATCACAGCTCTGCACGCCCTGCTCACATGGCTCTCCTGTGTTTCTCGTGCTGTGTTTCAGTCCCTTCTTGCTTGGTGGCCTCAGGCAGGTGATTTACCCTCTCCCTGTGCGTGTCCAGCTGTGTCAGAGCAGGGGTTCCCTCCCCAGCACCGGGGCTCTGGTTGCTGGAGGATGCTCAGGCAGAAGGTGTGGTGGGTGAGCAAAGCCATGCTGGGCAAGAGTCCTGGTTTTACCACTTTATCTTGGATCTGGAAAGGAAAAGCCTGAGGATACCTAATGACCTGTCTTGAAGGATTACCCTTGTGTTGGTCCCACCCCTGGAGCATGTCCATGTCTGAGTAAACCATATTTCTTCAAGCAACATGATCCATGCTCAGCCTGAGCATCACCAAGGGCCAGGCCTGGAGGAGCTGCCCTTCCCAGGTTCCTGAGCTCCCTCTCTCCCTCTGCTCTTTCAGGAACAGAAGTTTTGCCAGCGCTATGACCAGCTGATGGAGGCCTGGGAAAAAAAGGTGGAGCGCATTGAAAACAACCCGCGGCGCCGTGCCAAGGAGAGCAAAGTGCGGGAATACTATGAGAAGCAATTCCCGGAGATCCGGAAGCAGCGGGAACTGCAAGAGCGCATGCAGAGGTTAGAGGAGAAGCGGTAGGAAGGGGCTGAGCTGGTATCGGACAGCCTTTCTCTTTTCTTTGGGGATGGGTGTGGGGTTGGTTTTAGGGAGGAGTGGGCTGGGGTGGCCGTCGGTCCCTTTTCTCCCCTTCTAGTGGAAGGCAGAAGCCAACAGACAAGCAGCTGTGCTGCTTTTTACCCAGGGTGGCTCAGCACAGAGGCAAGAGAGAAGGAAAAGTCTCCCCTCTACTGCTGATCTCCTTGGAGCAAGGGGCAGCTCCCTTGTGCTGACTGGACAGCACTAATTACTGCCTTACTGGTGG
The DNA here is from genome assembly GCA_013398125.1 of Aegotheles bennettii. Classification (NCBI taxonomy): domain Eukaryota; kingdom Metazoa; phylum Chordata; class Aves; order Caprimulgiformes; family Aegothelidae; genus Aegotheles; species Aegotheles bennettii. The sequence continues at coordinate 380,430 of VZRW01007557.1, read as the reverse complement.
GCCCAAATTAAGAAGAACAAGACTTGCAGATGTATTTGGTCATGTTGACAATTCAATACATGCACACGCTTTGATTGGAGCACGGGCATGGAGAAGAAACATCTGCAGAGGTTACAGGAATGATCACAGATGATATGAAGGGATTCCCGTGTCTCTCCCCTCCCCTGTCCATGTTCTCCTCCTCATGACAATTGAGGTCACATTGTTTCCTGCCAGGAGGAGACAGATTTCATCATCTGCACCCTTCTTGATGAAAACTCCCCATCTTTCCCATTTCAGCCCTGGGATATTGCCCAGGGACACCCGTTGTGTGCAGAACCCAAACCCTTCTGCCAGCATCCCGTCCTCGTGCCCTGCTAACAGCTGGATGGGTCCAGACTTCCTAATCAGTGGCTTTATTTTATCCTAAAGAGAAGGGGAGAAATGGAACTATTATTTAATGTTTTAACTGCTTAATAAGAAAAGTTTTAATTCCTTGGGACATGTGGCTGTTACGTTAGGTGATACTGGGTGGGGATAGATGTTGGTGGCTGGCTTTGATTTAAAAGTTCCTGCAGCATTTGTGAACCAGATGTGGTAGCACAGTGCTGATGCCTTTATGCCATTGTTGTGGTGCAGTAAAATAATGAGGGAGAGTATGGTTGGGTATGAAGTGTCCTTCCATTGTAGTGATCCAGGAGGTTGGTGCAGGTAAGGAAGGTGGTTTGAGACTCTTCCCTGTGAGCTCTAAACCCGGGGTACACAGAGGGTGGTGCTCTCCAGGCAGGAGGAAGCACTGTCAGAGCCTGTGGGGGTGCAGCGGGCACCGTTCCCGCAGCGTGGGATGGGGTGGCCTGCATGGGGTGTTGGGGTATGGCCATTCTGGAGGTCAACGATGAGGACAGCATGGCCAGTGAGTTGTCATGAATGTGATTTGCTGCCCATGAAGTGGAGCATCAGTGCCTGAATGTTTCACTGCCCTTTCCCAGCAGGGTAGGACAGAGGGGCAGTGGTGGGCTCTCCATGTCGGCCGCACGCAGCGAGCACGAGGTGTCAGAAATCATCGATGGGCTCTCGGAACAAGAGGTGAGACTGGGTTGTCCTTTCTCCTCTTCTTCACCCCTCACTCCACTCTTCTCCAGGGAAGCCAAGGCAGTACCGCCAGGTCCCACGGTGGAATCTGATACCAAATCCCACTAACTCCAGGCCATGCTGAGGTTGGGGAGGTTGCCATGATGCTTGATAGGCTTTCTGGACAGGATCCAAAGTGAGGTGTTCATTTGATACCCAGCAGCATCTTTCCAGCCACCCGAGAGAGGTAACAGAGCTGTGCAATGGTTCTGCAGGAGCAAAACATGGAGCAAAGCACCCGATAAGATGGTGGCCAGTGGGTAGAGTTTAGTGGCATTGAACTGCCTCTTAGGGACCTGAAACCCCATCACGGTGCTCATCCTGACTGGCACCCCACAAACACCTCCTGGCTGCAGGTTTAAGCTGGAAGTGGAGGTGGGAAGGAAAGGGAGCCAACGCCCTGGCTGCCGGGTGGAGGGGTTTTTCTGTTTCGTTTTGTTTTGAATGGGCTGTGTGGCTTGACACAGGGGAATCCTATGGAATGAATGGTTTGTACGTGAGCCAGTTGGCCCACATCTTCTGGGAGTGCTCCATTCATCTTGACACATCCCCGTGACCTTGGCTTCGTTTGGGTCTGGTTTCACAAGGGTTCCGCTCTCTTGGCACGGAGGCGAGCTGCAGTGAATGGATCGTGTTTGGGAGGGGAGAGCAGCCATTGCCCAGCCATAGCTGAGATGTTTGCTGCCTGCGTGCTGTGGTTCCTCCTGCCCAGGGTCCCAGGCAGTTTGCTGTTAGCCTGTTAAGGCGACAGCCCAAAGGACACATCTGGGGAGCAGAGGGAAAGTTCACAGCTTGGCAGAGGTCGTGGCCAAGGGGAGTGTTAGATGATTGCCTCTGGCCTCCTGCACAGTGTGCTGCCAAACTCCACCTCGACAGCCTTCTGCTGAGCCCCAGGGCACTGCTCTGCTTGCCTTGGAGGAGACCTGAAGAGCTTCCAGCCCTTCCGCAGGGTTGGAAGGAGTCGGGAGGTGAGAGTCGGGGAGCATTCCTGGTGTCAGGGGCTGGTTCTCCACTCTGACGTGTTGCTGGAGAGGAGAGGGGTCTGGCTGCCCGCCGGGGTGTGAGTGGCACTCGGCACCCCGGGACCCTCCTGCAGCTCTGCCTCTGCCTGCCACGGCTCTGCCCTGACCCTGCACAGGGCCCTGCTCCTCTGAACTGGGGCAGCCTGCAGTTGGCAGGGTCTCTGCTCTGGCTGCGAGCTGTCCCTGGTCTCCCATGATGAGGTGACACCCCCAGGGCATCCAAAGCAGGGATTTGTGTCTGATGTGGCATCCCAGGTGATGAGCAGGACTCGGAGTGACAGTGCTGCTGGCAAACGAAAGAGGGTGGTCAGAGCATCCCTTGGTCCCCACAGACCTGTGCCACAGGGGACAGCACAAAGGAGACATCACATTGGCCACTGATGCCAATGCTTGAGGAAACCAGTGTGCCCAGTCTATCCTGTCCTGGTGTGCAGGTGAGGCTCTGGATGAACTTTGTGCTTGAATAGGATGCAAAGGCATCAGATAATGTCCCAGGGTGTTACAGCAAGAGGAAAGAAACAGGTGACGGCGCCGTTACGGTGGCATTTGAAACCTCCTGGAGCAATATTGGGTTTCCCATGGAAGGGAAACACGATGTCTCCCTCTGCCCACCCTTCCAGAGCTGACCCGCTTCCCTTGGCGTGGGGGATGAACCTCCACGTGGCCGTGGGTTTGGTGGCTGCGTGGGGGTTTGCATTCCCTGTGCCACCACTGCTTTCACTTTTCTTTTGTCATGGTCAGGAGCTGTTTTGCTTAAGTCAGATATTTCCACGTGGTAGCTCAAAGCTTTTTATTTCAAAGTGAAAGATGAATTGTTTCCTGGCTGACAGCGATAGCCTCTTTCAGCGTTTAATTTACAATTACTCTAGCAATAAAGCTGTCTAGTGCTCGCTTTTGAGTTCTTCTGTTCTTCCGCCTGTCCTTTCCTCTCGAACATCTGTCCCCTGCGGGCCCGTGGTGCTGACCAAATGTTCTCTCTGCTTTCCCCAAAGAACCTGGAGAAGCAGATGCGCCAGCTCGCTGTCATCCCACCCATGCTCTACGATGCTGACCAGCAGCGCATTAAATTCATCAACATGAACGGCCTCATGGATGACCCCATGAAGGTCTACAAGGACCGGCAAGTGATGAACATGTGGAGTGAACAGGAGAAGGAGACCTTCCGGGAAAAGTGAGTGCAGCCCACGCAGCTCTCTCTTTGTGTAGCCCTTTGGAAGGGTGAGACAGGACCCGTGTGATACTTTGGCCCCAGCACATTAAGGCATGAATTTCCCAAGGGCTTGTCCTGCCCTTCTGGGACACAGCCTTGGAGCTGGGCACAGGGTGATGCACCTTCCTAGATGATTGGTGTGTTCATGCCTGCGTGCACGGGTGTGGGAAGCTGCTGCTCGCAACAGGAAAAGAACTAGAAGTTTCTCTGGTCCTTCATCTCCTGTTGTATCAGCCAGTTTAAGGATAACACCAGTGAAACCTAGTGCTCCATGCACTGTTAGGTCTGTCCTCTGGGTGCTGTGTGTAGCTGGTGCCTGTCCCGCAGTGCTCTGGGAAGCCACTGACTGCTATTCCCATGGCTCCATCCCCACATCAGACACAGGCAAACTCTGGCTGCGGTGCTTTCTCTTCTTTGCAAGTGGTGCTTGAGAGCAGCTTCACATAATCGACTGAGATCACTTGGGGGGTGCTGATCCCTTCCCTGGGTACCACCGGGCTGGGTCCCAGCTCAGTCTTACATTCAGACTCCCCTGTATCTCATAGCCCAGCAAGGACCCGCGTGTGCTTGCATGAAGGTCTGGAGCATCATTGGTGCCCCCAGTGTGCCCTGCAAAATCAGAGCTGGAGGTCAGCTTCCAGCAGGATGAGCTCTGCCAGGGCTCACTGCTCAGGACACGGGGGTACAGGGCTGTGCCAGAGCCACCTCGTCCCTTGTGGCAGTGCTGCCTTAGTCTGGTCTTCAGAATCTCATGAGATGGCTCCGTGGATCACCAGCAGGCCCACAGCCAGCCATGCTGGAAGCCTCTCCATGTCCGGAATCCCTCCTCCTGTCCCTGCTCACGATGACTCCTGTTTGCAGCTGAAATAACTTAATTGCCAAGATGGACCGAAAAAGAACAAAACAAGCAAAGCAGCTCCAAGGCTTTGGTAGAGGAGAATCCTCACTGCTAATTAGCCTTAAAATGTGACACTCCAAACAGCGAGGCTTGCCCGCAAATGACGCACAGGCTAATTACTTGGTCTTTAATGGTGGGGCTGTGCCTGTCTAATGGGGCTGGAAGAATCCACACCCAGCTCGTGCATCCTGCTGTGCACTGTGGTTTCTGTGTCATCACCGTGGGTGATGCAGAGCTGGAGGCATAAATACAGCAGGATGTCAGGGCTCTCACAAAGCTCAGGCTAAGAGATGGGTGCTCAGGAGCTGTGAGGAGGGCCAAGGGAGTCCTGCCCTGGCTCTCACCCCATCACAGCTGAGCTGCCTGGTTTTGCTGCAGATTCTGAGCTGGGTATTTAAGGTGAACCAAAGTTGTGTCATTTGTGATTGTGGCCCAGAGCCAACCTCTTCCTGGGACCATGAAAACCTGGTGCAACCTTTTGTTCAGCCCTGGTGGCCACGGCTCTCAGAGAAAACAGCCAGGCACTGCACGGCCAACAGGCTCCAGGTTTGGCTCATTTTAGCTGTTAAAACATAACCACAAGGAAGAGCCTGATCTGATTTGCTTCTGGGCAGGATTTCAGGACTCTTTATTGAGAATCCATCGCTAGTCTGTCCTGGGGATGGCTGTGGTACCTCTTGATCCCGTTCAGGCATTGAGGCCCTGTCGTACTGGGCACAGTGAGAACACAGCATCTATCCCTCATCATGGACATGGCCTGGCCGTGAAAAAGTGGGTTGTCACCTGCACTGCCCCCCACACTGCGTGAGCATCATTGATAACGTGGCCTTGAAATCCCTGTCCATTGGTCAGCCCTTGGTTTGTGCTGAGCCAGCTCCGGAGCTGTGCTCTGATCCCAGTCTGGCTGAGCAGCCCAGCTGCTTTGGGTGGTTTTTTTGGTTTTTGTATTATTTTTTCTTGCCTAGCCATCAGCTCCTGGGAGCTGGCAGAGCCACATGTGCTGAGCAGGACCAGCCCTGGGCACTCAGCTCCCCGGGGCAGAGCTGGTGGCAGCCTCTCCACCAGGGCCAGCGCTGTGCTCCAGCCCTGCCACAAAGCCACCACTCACTGGGCTCCCCACGCGTGGGCGATGCACCCATGAGCTGTCCTCCTGCCAGCAGGAACACCTTGTGCCAGCTGGGCGAGGGGCTTTGTTGGAGTAGATGTCTCTGTGCCCAGGGCCTGCCTACCCCCCGTACCTTGTAGAATCACAGAATCATAGAACCATTATGGTTGGAAGGGACCTCCAGGGTCATCAAGTCCAACCTTTATCCCATCATATTCCTAACCATTGGACCATTAGACCATGGCCTCAAGTGCCTCATCAGCCCGTGTTTTGAACACCCCCAGGGACGGTGACAGCTCCCTCCCGGGCTGCTGGAGCCACAGCTGAGCCTGCTGACAGCTTTTCCGCTGGCTGGGCAGGAGGCGGCGTTCCTCGGAGCCGCTGTGCCACCAGGGATCTCTTGAGCAACTCTGCAACGTGGCAGCTCTGTGCTTCCTCTGGGGTTTGGGTTTCCCTTCCTGTCCTTTGCAGCTGCTCCTGGCAGCCCGGCTGGGCCTGGGGTCCTGCTCAGCAGTGGGGACAGCCCCGGCTCTGCTGTGGGGTGCTTGTGCTCAGCCATTAACAAGGATTCTTTATCAAGTCCTGAGGCCTCAACCGGGTGTGCAGCAGCCCTCTGTGCCCATCCTGGCTTTGGTATGGGCTTGGGTGGCCATGCAGGGTGACAGGCAGCTGTCAGACACTGCTAGCCCCCATGCCCTGTTCCACTCCACAGTGAACATCTGCGCATGGAAGCTCCTGACCAGCCTGGCTCCATGGAGCTAAATTTAAAGTTCCTGTCGTTCTGGGAAGCTGAACAGCAGACATTTTCTCAAACTCCTAAGTCCCTTGTGGAGCTGGCCTCACCACTCCAGGGGCATGGGGCACAGCAGCCCAACTGCGGGGGGGGTCAGAGCTGGCACCCACACTAACCCTCTCCCTCTCCCTCCTGCAGGTTCATGCAGCATCCAAAGAACTTTGGCCTGATCGCATCCTTTCTGGACAGGAAGGTAAGCCTCCCTGCCTGGCTTCAGCCTGCCTGGCCCTGGCTCTTCTCCATCACACGACTGGGCACCTGTGGGCGGTGGTGGCTCAGAGCCCCGGGCATGGTCCAGATGCCTCCCAGCTCCCTGCAGAGACAAGGGACTGACTCAGCTGTGGAGAGACAGGGAGCTCAGAGCCGCGAGATGTGTGAATGCATCCAGCCTGGTGCGTAGGCGTTGCAGCCCACCCCATGATCTGCCTGGGGGTGCTGCTTTCCAGCATCTCCTGGAAGCATTTTGCACCAGCCAGGCTGTCACACAGGGGTCCCCTCCTTGTGTGGGCAGCAGATCCTGAGGGTGGGCTGTGTCCCTGTTCATCCAGCAGTTGGGGGTGGTCACACACCTCCCCTTGGTGTTTAGGAATAGTTTGCTTGCAGGAGGATCTGATCTTTCCTAACCCTCTGTTGTGCTTCTTGGGCTTTCCTTTTTGCTGAGGTCTGAAGGAAGAGTCAGTCTCTGGCCCCATTCTGAGCAAGGCCTCCTATGGGACAGGCCATATGGGCAGATCATGAACAGACCCAGCCTGGAAAGACAGTGGTGGACCAGGTGCTCTCCTGAGCAAGGAACACTTGAGAGCTGCTGCTTCTCTGGTCCTTGTAATTAGTTACAACCTCTGCCCATCTCATGCAGTGTTTCATCCACACAGTGTCCACTCACTCTGGGGGAACCCCTTGGCTTTCAGGGGGTGGCCTGCAGAGGCTCTTTCCAGCCTAAATTATTCTCTGATTCTGCATGATTCAGGCTAGGGAAATAATTTATAAGACCTTGACTTTCCTGTCCAAAGCAGCAAATAAGCAAAGGCCAGTGGCAGCCTCGTGCTGCTGCGGTTGCTGTAAGAGACCAGGCTCTTTTCAGCCTTTCCCACTTGTTAAAGCCGAAAGTGGTGGGACTTGGATGATGCTCACAATCCAGTCTGTGTTCCAAGCTGTAAAATGTCTTCTAATTTTATTTGTACTCGTTTGTAAATCAGGCTGTAATTATGATACAGAACACATCCATTATCCTGTTGGAGAGAGATGCAAAGTATGGCTCAATGTAATGAATTAATAGATTTTTAAATTACATTATAAAAAAATAGTGATCTTAGCCCTTGGAACAGATGACTGTAAGTTTTTGTGTTCGCGCGTGTGTGTATAATCAGGGCTAGATTAGAAAGAGATCCAATTAACACTTTAAAAGTTGCAATCTGTTTTTGCAAATGGTTCCACTCTTTGCACGGGGATAGGGAGAGCGCAGCCCCCGGGAGCACGCAGCAGCACCCTGCTCACGGGCGTGATGGCTCTGTGGGATTATTTATGTTTATGCAGCCACTGACCCTGTGTATGAAGGTGTAGCCCAAGACCAGGTGCCCACCCAGTTCAGCAAAGGACTTTCCCAGTATGTCACGCTCTCTGCTTTTCAGGAGCAGAATATGTCCCAGCCCTGGCTCCTTGTTTTCCTAATGTGTCTGATCCAGGACAGCACTCTGCGAGCCAGCTGCTGGAGTTGGAGTTGGGAAGGTGGCTCCTGGACACCGGGATCTCAATCTGTCCACAAGAAAGTCGTGCGTGCTGGAGCCAGCGAGCTGAGCGGCTGGAAGTAATGCTGGCTGACAGTCGTGTGGCAGGTTGTGCCTCACAGAGCCACAACAGAGGGTGACAGGCAGCTCTCCTTCTTCTGCCTTTAGTTCCCACAGTCATCTGGGGTCAGCCCTTCCCCCGGCTTTGCTTCCAACGCAGGGTGCTCTCTGTTCTGCACCCCCATCTCCATCTTGGCCCTGGTCTGTCCCTTGGAAGAGCCGAGTCTTCTTGCTAGGACAACATTTATTGCCTCCCTCTTCCAGCTCCACCAAAGGGCTTCAGGAGGGAGGTGCAGGGAGGTCTGTTTGGGCTGCAGATCTTCAGAAGCAGCAGGAGACCTGGTGGTGGCAGGACCTGAACGCTGCTCCTGGATGTCTGCGCCCCGATAGTGTGAGGGGATGGGACCTTCTGCTCCCTGACTTGCCCGTGTCATTGCAGACAGTGGCAGACTGTGTCCTGTACTACTACCTGACCAAGAAGAATGAGAATTACAAGAACCTTGTAAGAAGGAATTACCGGCGGCGCGGGAAGAGCCAGGTAAGAGCTGAAGGAGCACGTGGAAATGGCGTCCCTCGGGCTGAGCTGGGAGTTGCAGCGCTTTGCACTTGCAGCTTCTCAGCAGCTCTTTCTGTGTGTTCCCCAAATGCTGCTTCTCTCCCCTCCCCAGAAGGAGATGGGGCTGTGGTTTTGCTCTGTGTAGCTTTTCAGAACGTGCTCTTTTCTGGCAGTTGATGTTTGTCCACCCCCATGCCAAGGTCACAGTAGCTTTAAAAAAAGCAAACAGCAAACTCAAGATGGTTGAAAAAGGGGATGGAGTGAACGCAGCAAACGTGGTCACACGTCAGGAGTAACATGGGGTTGCCCCTGCAGCCTGTGGCTCTGTGCAAGAACCAAGCGGGGTCAGTTTCTCTCTCCCTTCTGGATCTGGCAGCCAGCATGCCAATGGGGACAGAGCTCCTGGTAGCAGGGTGAGGGTACTCCTGCCTTGCAGAACCTGCCCAAAGCTTTTCTTACAGGCAAAGGCATGGGAGGAGAATGACTTGGATGGGAGTGACTTCTGGTGACTGCCTCAGCAGAGGCATATAAATCTGTCTGAAGTGCTGAAGGGTGCCCGAGATCCCCATGGGGGCTGGCAGATTTGGTGTTGAAGTTAGAGGGGAGACCCTTAGCCCTTTGGTTAAGGTCCAGGCAGGTACCTAGGACACCACGAGGTGCCTGGAGATAGGTGACCGAATCAGCCCTTGCCGTTACCATGGCCAAGATAGAAATCTAGACATGACCATGTCAGTGTTGCACACACAATACCCAGGTACCCACAGAAGTGTAAACCTTTTGGCCAGGTACCTCGTCTCAGTGGATGCTTTCAGCCAGAGGAAGGTCCCACTGGGGGATCCTCAGGTCCATGAAGTGAACAATTATCCATGTCGTGAGAGTGAGGTGACTACACAGGGAGTATCTCTCCAGATAACGTGGGGATAGGGATGGAAAAACTGGCCTGGCCCGTGCCACCACTGACATCAGCAGCTCCTCACGCTGCATGGCCATAAAAAGCAGCGCTTGGGTCTAGATCCTGATTGGGAGGCAGATAGGTAGCCTCACTCCAATTTGATTTCTGCAGCATTAAGACATTAGAATAGCAAGCACATGACGAATGTCATGGACGGGGCCCAATTTTCCCTTCTTTTTTTCAGAGACATTAGAGATGGATAAAGCCCTATTAGATTATCCAGTCCCTCTCCCAGCAAACGCAGGGTGGTTCCCTCCAGTACATTTTTATGGTGTTTACCACGATCTGTTTTGTTAGATCACAGCAACTAGAACATGAGGCCACATTTGTTTCTTGTTAGCGGTGGAGACGTTTAGCACAGCTCATTCTGGTTTCAGCATTAAGTTGAGCAAGTAACAAGTGTGGAGGGAGAGAGTCGATCTAATGCTCTGCTCTTCATCTGCCCACCTACCCCTGCAGCCACGGACCTGCCTGTCCTACACCCTGCAGGTGCTGTTTGTACTTGGATTTTGAGAGGTACCCAAAGCATCGCTGGCTGCAGAATTTCCTGCGAGGATTTCCCTTGTGTGCAAGTCTGGTCCAGCCTGGGCAGTGCAGATCGTGTGCTGCTGTTTGGAGCCTCGTGCAGTGCCAGCCTTTGGAAGCAGGGACTTGCTGCATCGACAGTAGTAAAAGGCAGGACTGTTCTTGCAGGGAGGGGACAGCAATAATTCAAAATCATCCAGAGGGGGGCGGCTGGGCACCGAAGGGAGCAGATGGCACCTGCGCTGGAGCAGACCTCGACCAGAACACTGCTGATTTTGAAAGAAGAGTTAGATCCCTGAGTCTTGAGGGGAAAGCGGAGCAGTGACTGCTTCCCGTTACTGTTGGGTGCTCAGGTGGGATGTTCAGACAAGCTTCAGGAGCCAAGGGCTGGCTGCATGAGTAGCAGTAGGAGAGGGGTGCAGAACCAGAGTTGCTGCAGACAGTCCAGCCTGGAGCAGCTGCCACCCACAGATCATGGAGGGTCTGGAGATGCAGACTTTGTGCTGTGATACCTCCAGTATTTCTGTGTGTCCCTTGCATCCATCTCATGCATGGAGGAGTGCTGGGAGAGCCTGTGTGCAAGCTCGGCAAGGGCACGGTGCTGTGGAGGGGAGGCAGCTGCAGCTGACAGGGCTGCGTGGCTGGGTCCATGCTGCAGAGGGAGGCTGTGCTGGGAAGAGAGCTGGGATGGAGGGATCCAGGGGGTCCCAGATTATTTTTAACCCCATCTAAGTCCCTCATCCTCACAAAGGGTTGGGACAGTGGCTGGGGAGCAGCAGTGCTGGGCTGCCCTGGTGCCAGGGGCTCTGCCTTCACCTGTCCAGTCTCAAGCGCCGGTGATGAGATGAAGGACAGGAGACATGGTGGGACAGCACAGGGACAGGCAGTGTGAATGTAGGAGACAGGGCTGTGAACAGTCTTCTTGCAACATCAGGAGATGCAGTGCCGCATTCCCAGCGCTGCCCGTGCTCCAAGCATGGATTTTGCTGCTGGAAAGGGTTCGAGCAGTTAAACGCCAAAAGTGAGATTTAATTGATTCAGAGGAGGGGAGGAGAGGTTGGCTTTGATATCGGATGAGAGGAGCAGATGAGGTCTGACACAAATAGCTTTTCAAGTGGCTCTGTGCTGTTTTCTTGCTCCTTTTCTCACAGAGAGGTTGGTGGTCTTATTTGCACTTGGAGGCTGCAGGGAGCTTGAGAGCGAAGTGGAGATAATTACACGTAGAAATAAAGCTGCTCTGGTGTCAAGATTATCATTGTGGCCTACATATTAAAAGTCCATTAAAAAATAAGAATCCCACTGCTCCCTGGCTGATGGTCCCCTGGCAAAGGATATTCCTCATAAAGCTGCTACTTATTGCTAAAAATCTCCTGCCAAGAGCGGGGACTGCACATGATTCTGCTTCCAGTTTGTCAGAAAAGGGAGCAGCCGCCCGCTCGGAGGCAGAGCTTGTGCTCCCAGCCCACTGCCGTCCCCAGCATCTGATGGGTCATTGTGTGTAATGTTCAGGCTCCCGAGATGAAGATCCTTTCTAAAACAATCCTCTGTGCTCGGGTATGGAAAATGCCATTTAAACCTGAAAAGGGGGAATCAATGGGAAGAGGAATGACTTCCAAGCGTATGATTTCTCATTGAACAAAAAGAGGTTGAGTCATGGTAAAGCGATCTGATCCAATATTCAGTGTACAGTAATAAGCATAAATTTGCATGAGCTTGTAATGAGAGGCCCTTTCGTGGATCTGTCACTTGGGGGGCTGTCGCAGTCGCTCTTTGGGGTGTTTCAAAGAGCATCTCTTTGTGAACGCCCCTAGTTCTGTAGCGGAGGGCACTAAAATTGAAGCTGGGCAATCGGTGCCGTGCGCGTTGCGCTCTGGGCATGCTGTGCCACCAGGCTGTGGTTGTGCCAGCGCCAGGCTGAGACCGTGCAGCAGGAAAAGTGACTCTGTTTCAATAATTATTCTGCACGGAGTGAGGGGTTTTTGTTCCATAGTAAATCGGGTTTGATTTTGGAGTAGCGTTGCCCATGTGGTGGGGTTATGCTGGTGAGTTCCCGGTGGGAGCAGCCACCCAGCTCCCACACGGTGCCGGGGTGGGCAGGCGGGTGGCCGTCCCACCAGGCAAAGCCATGGATTCTCTTGCTGGTGACAGGTCGGAGCAAAGGGTGGGCGGAGGACCTGCCTGCCCGCCCTGGGGTGACTCAGAGGGGTGGAATCAGGCGGTGGTGGATGGACGTGTTCCGCAGGAGGTGCCGTCACGCCGGTCCCATTGGGCGCTGCTGTCGGATGGTGCTCACGCATTCCCCGGCAAAAGGCCCCCGTGCGTTAGTGCTGATGCTCTCGAGGACTCTCTCCGTGGCACCCGGGGGGACTGGAGCTGCCCTGACCCCCGCTGCCTCCCCTGGGGAGCGGTGCCGGAGCTGTGCCAGCAGGACGGGGCTGTGGTGTGACCTGCCAGGGCAGCCAGTGCGATCCCCTGCCGGGGCCGACGGCCTTTCCCAGGCCCACCCTCTTCCCTGCCCCTGCCAAAACCCAAATCGAATTATCCGTCCCGCCGGCTGTCCCGCCCTCCCCAAACGCAAACCGACGCAGACAAACAGCCCCAGCCCAGATTTTTATAAACAACCCATTTACTTTTTCACAGAAGCACTGTCCCAGCCGGCGGGGCGGGCAGGGGCTGCCAGACGGGCACTGTCTGCCCGTGTCTCCATGCACCCCATCCCAGGTGCAGAACACAGCACCCACCCCACGCCAGCCTTGCCCTGCCATCGCCTCTCCTCCCTCTGTGTGGATCACATTCAGAGCTCAGCAAACTGCCCCTTACACCACAAACTGTGTGTGTGCCCCCACTCCATTAACCACAGATGAATGATGTTTATTTCTGGGAAACATTTCTATTTTCATCAGTCCGGGGAGTGGCTCCTCATTAGTGACAAGGGGTTTGACAACTTCTCTTTCAGACACAGGGAGACACTTGTCATAAAACCCTGGTTTAATAATGCAGCACATCGGATGTGGCCAGTAAACTTTGCTGCTACAAATACCAATAAATTACCCTGGGAGCATCTGAGTCTGTGCTGACTGGAGCTCTGTGTTTGAGAGAGGACTGGAGTTATCTGAGGAGTGGGCAGGGGCGGTCTGTAATAGAGCAGTTTGCATGGTTGGAAATGGTGCCTGGGGTGGCAGTGCTGGGGTGTGGGTTCATCTGCTGCTGCTGAGATGTTGCTGCAAGGTGGCCTTGCTCACTGCCCTGTCCCCTGGCTGCTGTAAAGGACTGTGACCCAGGGGCCGTCACTACCCTGCTACGGGTGAGGTTGAGTGTTGTGGTGCCTACACAGAAGAGGTGGGTGAGATGTGAGAACGGAGATGTTCGAGCTAATACTGCTCCTGTAACCCTCTGTTGGTGCCTGCTCTTTCAGTCTGGGTTCCCATCACTTCCCAGCCCTGTCCCCCAAGGGACACCCTGTAAGGTGCACCATGCCCACTCCCTCATTACGAGGACGTTGCAGCTTTCCTGCAGCCCTGCCACCCCTCCAGGCAGCAAAATCGGGCAAACACAATGGAAATTCACATTCCTGAAATCCCAGCTGTAGTTTTGGGGGTGATTAAAGCAGGATGATGTGGCCATATTTGGGAAAAGAATCGAAGGATGTGTTGCCACAGGAGGATGGCTGCTTGGTCCCCGGGTCCCAGCACGGACTTATGGGCACCGGCAGGCAGGGACACGCAGCCGCTTCCCTCCGGGGTAGCCCTGGCTTGGGCTGCTGATGGACCACTTGATGATGAACCCTTTGGCCACCACAGCCGGGCTCTTCCACACAGCTTTATTGGGTCTGTAGTTACTGATAATAAAATAATCACTTTAAGTGTCATGGACCCCCCATTCCGGTTGGCCCCCACGTTTGGACTTGTGTTTCTCCAGCAGCAGGTCCATGGATCCTCCCGGCGAGTGCTCCTCCACGCCTGCGCCCACGTGAGTACTCCTGAGGATGGAGCTTTGGGATCCAGGCTGGGCAGCATCTTCCCGGCGGGACAGGGAGCGATAGAAGCAGTTGCATTTTGGGATGAGTTGGTTTATCTGTTGTTGTGATCCAGGTTTGACTGGGAACAGACAGGAAATAGGTCGTGTCGTTGCTAAGTTGCTTTCTAAAGCAGGCGCAGCTGAAAATCCTGGAGAAAGCTGTTTCCATGAGGATATGGGGCTTGCTGTGCCCTCGTTGTGTCTGCAGCATGTATGGATGCTGCTCTGCATCCCATGAGCCACCGACCCACCACCTTCCTCTGTTGGCAGGGCTTGGATGGGGGTCGACATGTGGCCGGGGGGCTTCGAGCAGCGAGGAGTGGGGTAAAGCAAACTGCAGGGAAGAGAACACGTGTTCCCTGCCTGGGACAGAGTGGGGGCTCATCTCCACTGCTTCCAAACGTTACGCTCTCTTCCCCTCGGGTCATTTTCCCTTCGATAGCAATCGAATCACTTGTTAAAAAACTCAGCAGCGACCCAGAAAAGAAACATTTCTTCATATGGAAAAGCCCTTGGTGATCTAAGGAGGGATCTGAGCGAGCGGGCTCCTGTAAAAATCACTTCTGTGCTTCACTGAGATCAAACAGCGAGTGGTGGGAAGGCATCGGTGCCTGCTGGGTTGGGCCAAGCTGTGCAGGGCCCCTGTCTGAAAGGCTCCTGTGCCAAACAAGCTCCCGGTGCCACCCGAGATGAGCCAACACTCGGGTGTGTGCACCGGACGCAGTTGTGCCATGGTCTGGCGAGTGATGCTGCAGGGTCCAGCATCTCTGCAGCTCCACAGCCTGCCCCTCAGCTTGTGCCTGACATGCTGCTTGCCCCCAGGCTTGGCAGCCTGGGAGATGGCTCGGGGCTTCCCTGCAGCACGACAGGGCAGCCCAGCTGTGGCTGCCGGCGCTTTGCTGCTGGCACCAGCTGTGTTTTGTGGCCTGCGGTACCAGAGAGCTGTGCTGGCGAGCGTGCGCAGGGCTGTTCAGTGCCTCCCGGGATGCTGGGCACAGCCCCGGCATTTCCCATCCCCGCCATGGAATGATTGCTGCCTTGCAGAGTTTGTTGTTTACCAGTGAGGGAGCAGCATAGCTCCGGGCCCTCGCGGTCAGAGCTGAACCCCACGAGCCCCGTGCTCGCTATCGTTCTCCTTATCAAACCCAAGCCTGGCCCTTTGATTTTTCGACTTGCTTCCGCAGCCAACAGCATCAAACCCAGCCGCAGGACGCGAGCGATCAAAGCCAAGTCGCCGGCAGACATTCCTCTTGCTCTCCTTGTTGTTTTGGCAGCAGCTTGTTTTGCTTTGTGGTTTCTCCCATGAGTGGAGGGTGCCGTGCGTGGTCGTGAGAAGCCAGGCTGCGTGGCGGTGGGTGGCAGTGAGGGTTCAGGCATTCCAGATCATGGGATCAGAGGCTCCGGGTGCTGGGAGTCGGTTATGGGATACCTATGTGTGTTTCTAAGCCATCCTCCCTGTGCTCTGTGTCCAGCCTGCCTCCCAGGGATGGGGCAGGAGCAGTGTTTGCAGTGGCCATGCAGCATCAAACCACTTGGTGGCCAAGTCCCTGCCCAGGCTTTTGTTGGTGTGACCTGCCAGAGGGTGAGTTTGAAAGCAAGTGGAAGGATGGATGTGGGTGGTGGAGGAGAGGGGATGTTCCCAAGCCATGGCTGTGTGGTGCCAGCTCTGCTCCTGTCAGAGCTGCTCCGAGTGGTGTCCCGCAGGGCTGGGGAGGTGGGTGGGAGCTGAGTGCTGGCTGTGCCATGAGGAGTACGGTGCATTCTGTCCTGTGGAGCCGGTGCCGGCCCATGTGGGATGTGTAGGGTGATGCCAGCAAGCACCCATGCACAGACACAGCCATTGCAGGCATACGGGGGCTCCTGGAGAAGCAGCAAAGCAAACCCCAGGTGTTCCTTGCCAGCATAGCGCAGGCCTTTTGTCTTCAGCTTATCTCGAGCTGCTTTTAATTTGGAACTCCCTGATTGCGTGCAATGGCCTCGGCCTGGGCCTGTTCCGCAGACAAGTGCCCCTGGAGAGCATCATAAATGCCATTGATCTGAAGTCACCCGTGGGAGAAGCAAGGAGCCAGCGTGCTGCAGGCACTCCCGGCTGCTGAAGGGAACGGGGCTGTGCCGGTGGGGCACGGCTCCCTTGGAAGCCCTGTGGAAGCAGATTTTGGTGTGACCTGGTGAGGAGAGGGATGGCACTGTCACCGTGCTGCTGCCACGAGCCTGTGGCAAGCGAGGGCTGCAAAGTCACCTTCGAGCAAAAACCCCAGAGTTCACTGCCTGTGATGCCTGGGGATGGGCTTGAGTGGCACCAAAGGGAGTTGATGGCACACATGGTCCCTCTGCACAAGGGTGTAGGGGTTGTGGTTTTCTCCCTCCTGGTTTAAGGAGTGAACAGGAGTCAGTGGTTTCCATGGTGTGTTCATCTTCTGTAAGAGCCCAGTGCACCATAATGACAGCAATGGAGGTGATGCACCTGCTGGCAGCCAGATGTCACCTCCAGCTGACACCTGGGCTCAGGGATGGGCTCTCACACTGTGACCCAAGCCAGTTCTCCACCAGCAAGCAGCATGGCCGTGGGTGACAGGACCTGGTGGTCCTGGGACAGGACTTGGGCTGCCAGGGAGGAGTTCAGCTAGACATCATGGGGAGAGCTGCTGTGAAATGGTGGCTGTGCCTATCCCTGGGAGGGCCAGCACTGGGGAACTGAGCCGTGCTGCCAGTAGTGGTGTTTTGGTGCATGTTCTGAGGGTGCTGTGGAGCAGGGTCTGGGCAGGGTGCAGGTGTCTCAGCTGCAAGGTGTGCAGTCCAGCAGCTAACGCCGGGATGCCCTGCGGGCAGCGAGGGAGGTGTCAGTGCGGGGCTCTGGCACCATCGCCATCCCTTGCCACAGCCCGACACGTCTCACCGCAGAGGGGCTGGGGAAGGCAGGAGCAGTCGTTTTCCGGAGGTTTGCAAGTTGGAAAATGAGGAGCCCTGCGCCGTAGGTTAAACTTGGCATCCTGGCGCATTAATCACGCTGGCTGCAGCCAGCACTGAGAGCCCCGGTGACGAGAGCTGTGGTTTATAGATGATGATTCATCAACTCGACTTAGAGCGACCACGTTATTCCAGCAGATTGCAAAATCATAAGAGGAATGTTGTGGTTAGTTTACGGCTTAACTATGCAAATCGTCAGGAAGCCTTCAGAGCCGGAGAATGTAAGGCACAGCGCGCCCGGATGGCTGGGCGGTGAGCAAGGGCCGGCGGCCGGCAATGGGGCTGTCGGGGACCGGCCGCTCGCGGGAGCCGGGGAGCGGGGAGGTGAGTGACTGGGGGATCAGGGCCTGGAGCTCGCGGGGAGCGAGGTGTTCCGGAGGCAGGGAGCAGGCTGGTGGCTGGGAAGGGGTGTTTGGCTGGGAAGGAAGGGGTGTCTGGCTGGTCTCACCGCCCCTGTGCCGAGGCGACTCGGCGGGGCTGGGGAGGGCGAAGGTGGGGAGCTGCTTCCCCCAGCACCTCCTGCCCTCCCGTCCTGCTCCCAGAAGCAGGCAGAGCCTCTGCGGAGGAAGTAAACAGAGTGGGAGGAGCCGCACCTCTTCCTCGCCGGGGCCTTCTCCCAGCCGAGCCGCTGCCGGGACCTGCTGCGAGTTGGTCGGGTCTCAGCAGGGCCGGTGTCTCGGTGGCCGGGACCTACCTGGGACCGATGTCCCCTGGCAGTGTGGCTGGAGGCAGAGCTTCAGTGTGGCTGGCACCCCTGTGCCGTGCCAGCCCGGTGGAGCCAGGCGAGTGGTGCCGTGCTGGAGGGAGCCAGGCGTGCGTGGCCGCCCTGGCGAAGGGCTGGCCGTGTCCCCACCGTGTCCCCGGGGGGCTGGCAGTGCTCTGCGCCACTCCAGCTGTGCCGGGGCGGTGGGAAATTGGGGCAAAGGTGAGCAGATGTTTGTCATTAGGGAGCAGCTCTGGGGAAGGAGGCCCCTGTCCCCCCGGGCCCAGAGCGAGCCCGGCCTCTCGCTCATGCGTCTCCGTGTGCGATTTTGTCCCGGGGCCTTTCTAAATAAACAGGATGTGTCGGCAGCGAAAACAGGCGGCGGCGGTGCCGGGGAGGAAGGGCGGCCCGGCGGCCAGCGGCTGCCTGGGACGGAGGGACAGGCCTGCCCTCCACCACAGGCATCTGCCCTGGCCTCGGGCACATCCCTGCCCGTGCTGTTGGGGAGCACGAACCTGCCCTGCCGCCGGGACAGGGGGTGCCTCATCCCCAGGGGCTCACGGGTGTAGGGGGAGAGAGGTTTAAGGTTGTTGGGAGCCCGGTAGGTTTGGTGCTGGTCTCTGGTATGTCCACTAAGAGCTGACCCACCTGCTGGGCCACCTCTAACCAGGGCAGTGTGAATCAGAGGGAAACATCGGCTGTAATTGGGGAAGCATTTCCTGGCCTGTCACGCTTCAGGGTGGCGTCCTGTCCCTTGAATAATCCAGAGCTGGTCCATGTCCAGCACTAAGAATAACCTCCCCACACGCCGCGGGGCAGCCGTGTGCCGGGAGCGGGACCGGCCGGCTCACGGGGTCCCAGCTGTGCCGTGCCATGGTCTGGCTCCAATGCTGGCCAGCCTGAGGTTTGGGGTAGAGCATGTAGCACGGATGGGCCAAGGCAGCTGCTGTGGTTGGTCCCCAGGAGGGTGTTCCACCTCCTTTCTCCATCTGCTGCTTGTAGCTGAGCTCTTGCACAGCTTTGTTTGGAACCCTGGGGTGCCCACTCCCCCGCAGGGCTCTGGGTGCTGCAACCAGCCCAGCACATAGCCCCAGGGACGCAGGATGGGGTGTAAGGTGGCATTTGTGAGCGTGGCTGTCCCCAGAGGTGCTTCCAGGGGTGTTTGGGGGGGTGCCCCTCTGAGCTCTAGTACAGGAGATAAGCCATCACCATGTGCTTGACAGGGTTCAAAGCAGCATTTGGCCAGGAGCCTTCTTCAGATGAAGACATGAATGCGGTCACAGGTGGAGTAGGGGACAGTTTTCTTCACTGTGGCCTCATGCTGATGACATTGCCCAATTTCTGTGTCTCAGCCTGGTGGGACAGGGTGACAGGTGAGAGCCATCCCATCCTATTCCCTGGGGTGCTGTGCCCAGCCAGCTCTCGCTCCTGGCATCAGGCGCCCTGCCATGGCTGGAGCAGGGCAATCACTAGAGGGCATCCTCGGATCGAGATGCTCCTCTGCGGTGGAAGAAGCTCTAATTTGATGTCCCTCCAGGCTGAGTTTGCAACCTCCCAGAGGAGAGGGATGCTCAGCAGCCCTCTGAAGCTAGGTCACTGGGGTTTGCCCTCATCCTGCTGGAGCTTGGCAGATGCCTCTCCAGGGAAGTGCCTGCACTGCAGCATGAGCCTCCATGGCTGCTCACACCTCTCCTTCCCTTTCCATCCCTGCTTTTGCAGGCTGGCACAGTGAGCTCGTTAGCATCCCTGCCATCCCAGCCTGTTCCTCTGGGGAAGAGCTGCAATGACTGCTCGGGGTGGCAGCCCCTTGGTTCGAACAAGCATGGAGACAAGATGAAACGATGCTGAAGCTTCCCTGGGGAGCCCATGCCAGCCTAATGCTGGGGCAGGAACTTGCATGGTCACAGCTGGGTCTGTGGCTGGAGGAGAGCTGGGTTTACACCCTGGGGAGCTGGGGTCTCCAGGATGCAGGGTCTTCCCCATCCCTCAAAAGAAAAGCTCATGATGGGGTGGTAGAAGTACCATGAAGCTCATCTGTGCTCCCCTCTCTTCCCAAAGCTCTGGGTGAAGGGAACGCTGGTGAGTGGTGATGGCTGGGGCAGAGCCTCCCTCAGAGCTCACAGCCCTCACCTTGTGTTTGGCACACGTGTGGTGTGGAGGTGCTGTGGGGCTCGCAGAGGCTGCCCCATGTCTGCTGCCGAGCAGGGTCCTGGCAGCACAGCTGCCCTCCCCCCTGGACAAGGAGGAATTGAAAGCCCACGGGGTTTCGGTGATGGCAGAGCTTGTGTTTTAAGGACATGTGTTGAACTGGGACCTGAAAGATCAGAAGCTTTTTTGTTAAACTGCTCTGAAGTCTTTTCTGACAGCTCTGCACATCTCATTTTAGCACCAGCCCGTGGGGGCGGATGGTTTAGCTCGTACCCAGTGCTGCTGCTGCGGGGCCACCAGTGTTTGAGGCAGCCTCCAAGTTCCTGCAGATCAGGGACAGACCAGTCCCGCTGGCTTGAGGGGTGCGGGCACACCTCTGTGTGACAGCCAGAGCAGGCCACCTGGGCTCATACTTTCTGTTGATAAACCCCCTTTAAAGCAATGTTTTCCGCTGTTACATCACAGAACCCTTTCCCAAGGGGTGGTGGAAGCCCTGCAGCTTGGGCAGGGGCCAGGCGAGCCCGGGTGGGTTTCCTGGAGCGAGCAGCCTTGCATTAGCCAGGAGCAGGATGGTTTAATAAATCATTTCCGTCTCTAATTTCTACTTCTCTATGAAATGCCTCTCGTTTGCTGGTCGCCAGAGGGAAGGGAGGTCAGGGGAACCAGGCCTCCCCAGCATCCTCCTTCCTGCAGCTGTTGAAACAAAATCCAGAACCATTATAATTGCTGTGTCCCTCCCTCGGGTACCACGGCGCCGTCGGTCCCAGCAACAGCAGCAGCGTTGGGGCGATTGGGTGCACGGCCTCCTCCAAGGGTGCCAGGCAGTATGGAGCAGGCAGGGAGCTGGAAATCTCCCCTTCTCAGTGATATGGGGCTGTAAACTTTCCCCATGGGCCATGTCAGATGCTTGGAAAAAAGATCCCAGTGTTGGTATTGCAGAGCCTCAAGGCATCTCTTCCATTCTCCAGCAAAATGCATCCCACCAGCTGCAGATTGCAGCCAGCGTTGCTCAGCCATGGTCTGCAGGGAGCAGAGGGGCTGTCCTTGCCTGCCTGCCTGCCTTCCCCCCTGCCTGCAGCGCTGCCCGACCCCGGGAAGCTGCCAGGGCTGTTCTGCTGCCTGAAACAGGAGCCGGAGCGCAGCTGCCGTGCCTGATCCCAACCTACCTCTGATCTCCCCAGAAAACTGTCGGCCCCCGTGAGTGCCCTGCCTGTACCCTCTGCCTGCAGCGCTCTTTCCTCTTGGCCGCTCATCCCCCAGCATTGTTTGGCTGTGTTTGTTTAGGTTGGCCCAGGTGCTGTGATGTATCCGCCTCAGCACTCAGCGTTTGTTTTGTTTTACGTCCCTTGTTTTGCAGCAGCAGCAGCAAATGCCCCGGAGCAGCCAAGAAGAGAAAGATGAAAAAGAGAAAGAAAAGGAGAAGGAGGGAGAGAAGGAGGAAGACAAGCAGGAAACAGAAAACGACAAAGAAGAACTGACAAAGTAAGGACAACCCTCCCCGCCTGGCTTGCCTCTGTCTCCAGCGAGCTGGGGCTGCAGTGGTGGGATGCAGTGGTGGGATATGGCAGTGGTGGGATGCAGTGGTGGGACACAGCATGGTTCAGGGCTGCCTGACCCCATGCAGCACCATGTGCGCCCACCTCACCTCCTCTGCAGGGAGGCAAAGGGCAGAGCCTGCTCTTCTATTCATTACTCTTCCCTGCTGCTCCCGAACTGGGAAGGCAACTCTGATACACTTTTTTAATATAAACCAAATCAGCCTGCCAAGCCCCTCTGATCCTCCAAGATGTTTTACCGTTGCAAGAGCCTCCGGGAGTCGGAGGAGCAATCCAGGCACAGCATTTCACCTTTAGCATTACTGATGTCAACATGAGTGCTCCCAGCTGATGGACTTGAGCCAGCTCTGCCTCCTCACACCGAACGGGGAGCACCAGAGCCGTGGCAGGGAAAGGCTGGCACGCAGACCGTTAGCTATCTGTAATGGGCTTAATACTTGGTTTAAAAGAACATCTGGCTTCATTATAGCTAGGCTGCGAAGACATTTACCAGCAGGTCCCTTTCAGGAAGATAAATGAGGAGGAGGCAGGGATGAATTTGAATGGTCTGGTATTAAACCTGTCTCCGTCAGGTCTCTGCGTGCACTTGGTGGTGGAGCTCCAGCCAGCTGCAGAAAGAAAACCTCGCTGCAAATCCCCCCCCCACCAACCCAGCCTGATCCCAGCCAGGAAAAGAGCCTGCATGTGCAAAAAAAACCCATAATAATGCAGACCTGCCCCCACCAAAGACCCAACAAAAAAACCCCATCCCCAAACATGTGCAGAGAAATAATTGCCTGACTTAAAAATCAGCCCAACCCAACAATGTTTTTTCTTCTCTCCCTGATTTTGCAGGGACAAAAATGACGACACGTCCGGGGAAGACAATGATGAGAAAGAAACTGTCACCTCCAAAGGTCGCAAAACTGCCAACAGCCAGGGCAGGCGCAAGGGCCGCATCACCCGCTCCATGGCCAACGAAGCCAACAACGAGGAGGCGGCCGCCCCGCAGCAGAGCGCTGAGCTGGGTGGGTAGTGCGAGGACGCGGTGACCTCGGCAGAGCTCTGTTGGGATGGGGCATCACACTGCTCTGCTCCCTCCTCACAGGAGCGTTCTCCTTTGTGCAATCCTCCTTTTCAGGGGGCAGCAATGAGGTTTCTCTATGCCAGGACTTACCCCAGATAAAGTGGAGGCATTTGCAAGCCTGGACTGTGCATGCAGCCTGGTGGGTGCACCTGCTTCTCTTATCTATAGCATGGGTAGCGATTGCCCTGGAAAACTGCTCATATATTGACTTAAAGAAGCCAATGCATAAAGGAATTTGGCTGATTTTCCTTGATTTTGTACTCTTATCAAGTACAAAATTATTACTGTGCTACCCAAGGCAAGTAAAAATAAAATCAGGGTGACTCCTCTCAGTTTCCTTGCTCTGCAGTTTCTTGCTTGTGCTGTTCCATGTGCTATAAATCATCCGGAGGTGTTTCGCCTCCCTGTTCCTCTGCTGACAACTGGCTGAAGCCTTGATTGCGAGCACTCTGTTTCCATACAGGCGATATAAATAGTCCCCAGCACAACGGAGCCCTCCTTTCCCTCTCGAACTTGTTAAGCGATGCTGCAAAGCAGCAGCAGATAACGCCAGGAACTTAGATGGGATTTTATTTTTTTATCCCAGCATCTCAGAGTCCCGAATAAAATTCTCTGTGAACACAGGGAGAAGACTTTAGCCCGTGTTAAATTAGGAAAAGGGAATGGATCGATTCCAGTGACATATCTGAGCAATTGGTTTCACTTTATGTCTCTCCAAGAGGGCTTTAATTTAGGTTGGCTAAGAAAGTTATTGCATTTTAAATACCAATTGGACATTAAAAAACAACACAAAACCGTATTGTGGTTTAACTGCAGTGTGCTGGAGCTCCCTGTAGGCATCTGTTTCATAACTGTGCAACCTCAGTAAATACCATTAATCAAACCAAACGGGCCATTTCTTTGACATTTCTTTCCCATACAATAACATCCATCCTCCAGCTGAGCGAAGGGCCTCGCGCAGCACGTCGCGGACGCTCGCTTTTGCGTAAATGAGCGTCGTGGTCCCGGCTCTGCCCGCGGCCGGCGGAAGCGGCGAGGTATCGATTTCCCTCCCTCTTGGCTGCCATCCCAAGGGATGGTGTTTCTGGGGGAGGCGGTGACCCGCGCTGCCTTCCAGGAGGTGACACCTGCAGCCGTGCTCAGCCGGCTGTGAAGGAGATTCCTCTGCCTGATGCTGTGGGCATCAGAGCCTGTCTTGTCGTCCCATGGGGTCTCAGTTTCTTGTAGAGCTTCTTGGAAGATGCTTCCTTCTCTCCTCGCCAGTATCCTTTATCCTGAACCTATCAGCCTGTTTTCCATTTTAAAAGGACACTGTCAAAACATCTCTCATCACTGTTGAAATAATGCTTTGCCTGTTGTTTAGAGTAATAACCCCTTGGCAGCCTGAGCCGGAAATCTGTTTCCTTACAGAGTTGTTTTTTGCATCTGACTCACACCCTGGTTTGTTATTGTAGGGTTTGCTCTAGTGCCAGGCTGCCAGTGGGACTGGTGCATAGTGAAGGCTTTATGCAGGACCTTGGTGTCACCAGCACCGTGCCTGGGGTGGGGGGCAGGGGAAGCATCAGGTGCTGACGCCTCTCTCCACCTCTCCCGGCTGGAGCAGCATCTCTCCCTGCAATGGGCACTGCTCCAGGCAAGCCCCCAGTGTTGCTGGAGGTGGCTCTGAGATGGCTGGGAGCCCAGCGATGGCACCGAGTGAGCCCGTGGTCAAGGACAGCAGCTCCCTTGATGGATGCGGTCAGACAGAGTCACCGCTGAGGTGATGCTGTTTCTCCATCTCCACCGAGGGTGACGGTCCCACCCTGTGTCTGCCACCTCCAAAGCACACAGCTGAAGTTGGCTCCATCTTAGGTACCTGTTGTTGGCAGGCTGGAGTGCGTGTCACCAAATCAGCAGGAAATCTGCTGCCACCCTCAAGCCATCTGGCTTCGCTTCCAGTCCCAAAGGAGAGGTTTTGCATCACCCAGAAGCATCCCGAGAGGATGCTGTGCATGGGTTACTGTGGCATGGAAAAGCCTTGAGAGCCCACACCATGACAGCCTCCCTCGCAGGAGCACTTCTGCCCTGCACGGTGGTCTGCTGTGCCCCTGGGGAACAGGCTGCGGGATGGGCTTTGGACATCTCCAAACTCACCAGGCTTGCTGGGTCCTGCTCACAGCTGACTGCTCTCCTTTCCTTCCTCCTTCCAGCTTCTCTGGAGATGAACGAAAGCTCTCGCTGGACTGAAGAGGAGATGGAGACTGCTAAAAAAGGTGAGTGGCTCGTTTTCTTTCTCCTGTTGGCCCTGCTGGAGCTACCCGAGCAATGGGGATAGACAGTGTCTGACTGCTGGAATCGGTGGGGGTTGGTGGGCCCAGAGCTGTGGGGCTGGACTCTGCCCGTCTTGGTGTTGGTTTGTTCCTGGCCAGGCTCACTGGGGGGTTCTGGGGAGGCAGGTGGTGGGACAGGGGTGTGCTCGGCCTCTCTGGCCCCAGGATCTGTGCCAACACTGGGCTGTGTCCGGAGCCCCTGTGTGTGCCATGAGGCAGGAGCTGGCTGTAGGCGATGGGCAAGGCGCTTCGCCTGTTGCTTTTTGCAGCTTCTGGTGCTTGTAGTCCAAGGTGCAGCTTCACACCACTCCCCGGAGGTTCGTGCTACCAGCACAATCTGTTCCAGACATGCCGAGAGCGTTTGCAGCTCTGGGATTTAAGGAGAGGGTGGTGAACCCCAGCGCTTCACAGCCATGTGGTGGGGAGCTCGCGAGAGCTGAGGCTGTGGGCAGCGTGGGGTGACTTTACATCCTGGCACCGATTCAGAACCTTTGCTGAGACCGTTTTTCAAAAGTGCTGAGTGTAGCACAGCCCTTCTTGCCACTTCCCCCCTCGTGCCGCTCCTGCGCCAGCTCTTGCGCTGCTTTCAATTTTTTTTTTTGCCAAAGTCACGTCCTGTTGATGGGCTGTGGAGCTCCCATCCCCGGCCCCTGCGTCCCGCTTGTATCGCTGCCGACTCTCCTGGCCCGGTGAGGATTGTAAATGGGAAATTAAAATGGAAATGAGAGCTGTTTGGGGATGGCGAAGGCAAACAGGCGTGTTCGGCTGGGCTTGGAAAATGCACCTGCTGCCGGGATGGTGATTACATGTTCTGGAGCGCCGGCTGCCCAGGTGCCGATGGGAGCTGTGGGCTTGGATTACTTTGCCTGTGAATATCCCAAAAGTGTTTGGCTCACTCACCTTTAAGCTGTTCCAACCCTCTTCACAGCCCAGTGCCAGTCCTATGTGTTGCTGAGCGGGGCTCTGTATAGACACAAAACTTAATAGATAGAATTTAGTCGAGCAGGCTGGCCCGGGGCCAGGGAACGGGGCGAGCAGGTGCTGAGCAGGGGAGGGTGCTTGGAGGGATCTTTCCCGAGCGCTGCTTTGTTTTGGAGATTGCGTCTGGTTGTTGAAAAGTTCCTCTTGCTGTTTTATGCTGGACGCTGGAGGTGTGCTTGAGGAGTCTTAAAACGGGCTGCCAAAGCTTGCGTGGAGGAAGGATGAAGCGTGGGAGCACGTAGCATTATTCCAGCCCAGGGGCCAGGCCAGGGCAGGGCTGTTTGCTGGTGTAAAGCCCGACTGATGATGTTTTCCCCTCCGTTACAACCTGGGAAACTGAGATTGCAACACCAGACTTCTACAGAGAAGCCAAATTCCCCTTTGCCAGGAAGCAGCCGCTTCAATGCTTCGAACTGGCTCAGTTCAGCATTTCCAGGGATGGGCGAGGGGGGGGGTTTCCGACTCACAGCCACTGCGGAGCTCCGGAGGTAACCTCGGAGGCTGGAGGAGGTGGTGGCAGAGCCAGCTGGGCAGGGGCAGAGGAGATGGTGGGCACCCAGCTCGGGCTGGGCTCAGAGACACAGGTACCATCCTCCTCACTGTAAGGAGTCGGCTGCCCCAGCCACACTCTCCCCTGGTACTGGTACCAGTGTGAGCCCACAGCCGGCTGCTCTGGGGAGTTAAGTGAGATGTGAGTCCTGGGGAAAGTCAGGCCTAACACAACACCCTGGGGTGCTTGGGCAGACCGGGATGCCGTCCATCCCTGGCTTTCTTGCACATGGTGTGAAATCCTGTGCCATTCCTGCTCAGGGAGGCAAGAGAAAACAGCTCCGGGACAGTGAGACAGTCCCAGAGCTGCACGGAGCTCCCAAGCAGGAGAAGGCAGGACTGTGTCTGCCAGGAGAGACAATAAAGGGGACTACCATGTTATTAAAGTTAACTAGGGGAACGAAAACCTAGCGAGAGGAAAGTTCTTGCTTAATGACACTTCTGTTGCACAATAAACTTTGATTCACTGTCTGTCAAAATGTGCCGAGATTGGTGTAATTATGGGTAGGGTGTTTTTCTGATACTGCCTCGTTGCACCGCGGCTGTGATCCTAAAAACAGGAGGTTTTGATTAACCGGAGTCACTCGAGGATTTCCCCCCTTCCCTTCCCGAGCCGGGCACGGGCAGCACCCGCTGCTCTCCCTGGCTGTGCCGCCGGGCAGGGCGCGGAGGCTTTCGGCAGCGGGATGGGGCTGCTCCTTAAAAGGCAATGTTTAGGCAGCTCCTGCCTTGGGGGGACCCGCTGGCAGGAGCCCACGCAGGCAGGAGCTAAAGGTAGGTTGGAAGGGAGCTTGCAAGCAGCGGGTGAGCACCAACCTGGAGCAGCCGAGGGGGTTTATTGCCCCCCAGCCCCACCACCACGTTTCACCACCAGCCCTGGCGGTGCGGCAGCCGCGATAGCGCTGGAGCTGAACTTGTTGAACCAGGAGGTTTTGGTGTGACCTTGGTTACTCTTTAAAGTCTGGTATCTATTCTCACCCTGGCTCTGGGTTCCCTCCCCCCCCGGTGTCTAACAGGTGGTTTTGTTCTTTGAAAAGAGGCGGTGTGGAAATGGCAGTTCCTGGCTCACCTGAGGTCCTCCCTCCCTGTGCCGAGGCTCTTCGCTCCTCGCCCTCGGGGCAGAGCCAAGCTCCAGCTCTGTGCCTTTTCCCAGGCCGAGGAGCCTGGGATGGGGTCAGCATGATGAGGCAAATGAGAGTTGGGCACAGCTGTAAAAAGCTGATATTGGAGATGAATAACCCATAAAGCCTCCTGAATAGTTCATTTTGGGTGGATGTAAAATACTTCCCTGGATACAGAAGGTATTCTTTTAGGGATGATCCTCAGTTCTACCCACAACCAGCTCAGAAAGCAAGATGAGTTTTGGACTGACCCGAACCATTTTTTCCCAGTCCCATTCTGTCCACAGAACTAAAAAGCAGGATTTTTTTAAAGAATACTGATTTCTTCAAATTAACACTCAGCCAAACCCGCTGACAGGAAAGCCCACGGCAGAAGCCAGCCATCTCCCATCACCTTTAGAACGTGGCTGCCTTTCAGCGTGCTGTCTCACTGCATGGGATCCTTCTGGAGCCCGAGTGGGTGTGTAAAGACATCCTTCAGCCCTTATTTGAGTTTGCACTGTTATTTCTAATAGCCACTGGCTGAAGGGCAGGGAGAGGTAGGTCTGTGGGTCCTCGTGTTTTCCTCCACTGCTTCTTCCTGCTAGGGCAACCGTTGCTCTCCCCTGTGCTCATGCTGGAGCCTTCTCCTCTCCAGTCAGAGATAGTTCACTGCTGTAGGAACCTGCTGATGGTAGTAAACGTGGGCTGGAGAAGCTGGTTTGCAGCCTGTGGCAATCACTGTGTGTTGTCCATCTTGCTGGTCCTGGGGTGGGATGTGCCTTGAAGTCCCCAACCCAGGTGCTCTCTGTCCAGGCTGGGTGCAAGGACAGCCCAGCCTGCCTGTCCCAAACATCTGCCTGCTCTTCAGCCAAGGTGTTCCCCCAGGATAGTGCCCACCAGATCTGCGCTTGCTGCCACCCTTGGCTGAACGTTTCTCGAGCACATAGGAGCAAACTGTGAGGATTTGCTTAGTGAGTGTCAGCGAATGAAGCACAAAAGGCCTGTCAGGGGGAACTGCTGGGTAATTACTGTAATTTACAGCCTACGTTTTAATTTTGAGTGTTATTTTTTCAACAGTAAGGGAGCAGAAGTAATACCCGAACCAGGTGAAGGGAGACAGCTGGGCCCACCAGGAGTGGCTGTGCGTGGACTCGCTGCCTTGTGCTGGAGTTTCCCCTACTGGACCAGAGTAGATGGCACCTCTTGGGGTGCGGGGAGGTTCCTGTCCCCTCCCAGGGTCAATGGATGGGGACACAGCACAAAAGCAGAGTAGTTGTAGGAGGGGGATAGCCAGGCAGGTCCGTGGTCAGGTCGCAGGGCTCTGTGGTTTTGCAGCAGGTTGAGGCAATGGTCCATCAACCAGGCGTTCTGAAGAGGAGACCTGGGAGCTGAGGGTCCCCAGCTGGGGCCAGTGGAGGGGGCAGATGGCACTAGAGCTGAGCTGGCCGGGGGTCCCAGCTCTGTACCCACACCTGGTTTGGTGGCACTGCCTCCCTCTAGTGAAGTGGCATGGTGGACACGCTGGGGAGTTGTGCTGCAAGCTTCCTCGTAGCAGTGGGACACATCGGAGACACACTTGTATCTGACCACCGAAGCAGAGGTCCAGGCTGGTCCTGCCATTGCCTTCCCAAGGAAGGGTGAGCATCACCCGTGGTCACGGCGAGAGCGCAGCGAGCTGGCTGCCTGCGTGACAGTCCCTCGGGCAATGTCCCTGGCACCTGCGGGGGGACGTGGGCTCGCTGCCCGCACACTGTCCCTGCTGCTTTCCCTGGCACGGTGTCAGGAGCCTGGTGTTCACCTGGCTCTGCCACCCACTGGCTCCACAGCCCTGGAGGAGTTACTCACCTTGTGCCTTGGTTCTCCCCACGCGCTGCAAAGCACCCCAAGATCTCTCAGCTCAGCCGTGCCGACCGTGCTTTGGGATGCCCTGGGTGGTGTCGCTGACTCCATAAGCTGGTCTTTCCTTCAGGATGGGGTTATGGCACGTTCTGGCTGTGTTGTAGTGAGAACTACCTCCATCCCTGCTCCCAGGAGGGCTGCGAGAGGGGCTGGAAGATCACACCAGGTACCAGCAGGTGTAGGGGAATGAGACCACTTAGTTTTTTCCCTGTAACCTTGATGTATTAATCCACGCAAGCTCCCATTAAGAGACCTTTTACAGGCTCCCTCCACCCTGGGTGGAGCAGGGCGGCCACACTGGAGAGCCTTGGAAGGGCTCTGGTAGGAACCCACAGCTGCTGAGAGCCGAGGGGGTGTGAGCTGATGGCCCTCGCCTGCTGTGCTGCCCCTCCAGGTTTCTCCTCCGCACTCCAGAACGTTGAGTTCGTGCTACCACGCTCCTCTTCCCTCCACCCTCTGCCTGCCGGTACCAGAGCAGAGGCTCCCGGTGTGTGGTGATACCAATGCCAACCTCTCCCCACCCCTCCTGTGCCGGGGCAGCGGGGCCCAGGTGTGCCGGGGTGCCAGGGCATCCCACCGGCGCGGCACTGAGCTCGCCGGCGCGCACCTCCCCAAAGAAAAGCGCCTTTGATTCACTTGAGAGCCGAGGAAACTATTAGCCAAGCTTTGTTTTCCTGGATCCCTCCCCCTGCCGCTGACATTCAGACGAGAGGAGGGAGACAGAAAGTGAGAGAGGGAGGGCGGGAGCGGGTGCCAAGCGGCCGCACCCCTTGTCAGCTTGGGTCAGCGCCACGTTCGTTATTAATGCTCTGTCTAGAGGTCACATTCAGATGCAACGAGCCCCGGGTCAGCCAGAGGAACAGATTAGAGCTCGCTCGCTGCTCCGCCACATACCGACGGCACCGGCTCCCCGTCCCCGTGCTGGCTACGGGCGGCTGCTCCCTCCCCTCCGTCTTTCTCCTGCCTTTTTTTAAAAAATTATTATTATTATTTCTTGGCAACGTCTGGCATCTCCTGAAACTGCACAGCCTCCCGAGCTGCTGAGTGAGGAGGTGAGGTAGGGCAGAAAATACTGGAGGCACTTCCATCCACCGTAAGGACCGCGGCTGCAGCCGGCTGGGAAGCTCCGGCGGGCGAACGGGAGGAGCGCGGAGGACGCCGTTCTCTCGCCAGCCCCGCCGGAGGGAAGAGCGCTGGGGCCGGAGCATGTGTTCCCACCAACTTCTGGCATCGGGGTCAGGAGTCTCCCACCCGTGACCTGGTTTCCAGCCTCAGCGCCTGCTCGCTCGCCACTCTCAGCCGCCCATGGCTCTGAAATCCTCTCGCCCCCAGGATTTAAGGAACCAGCTTTGCTTTCTTCTCCGTCTCCGGCTGCTGCGAGGGAGCGAAAACAAAATGCGTGGGGAGGGTGTGAGTGGAGCACTCGCAGTGCTTGGCAGCGGGCTGCCGTGCCCGAGGGGGCTTTGAAGAAGTGCCCCGACGCCCGCAGCCTTCCCAGCTCGCCCGCTGCACGCTCCGGGTGCGCTCCTTGCCCGCCGGAGCCGGAGCACGTAAGTCCGGCGCTGGGGTCTGGAGGATGGGGTTAACCCCGGGGTTGCTGTTGCTCTGTGCCTGCGGGCAGAGCCTTGGTCCCGGCCCGAGCCAGCAGCGCAGCCCTCCACAATCTGATAACTCAGTTAGTCACAGTTTCAGTTGCGGGGCGTGGGGCGGAGGCCGGGGTGTGCAGGGGCTGGGGAGTGCAGGGGCTGGGGGCTGCTGTGCTGGTGGAGCTCATGGAGCCGGGGGGGCTCACAGGAGGGTCTGGGCTGGTCCCTCCCCAAGAAGTACAGTGTGGGGAAGCAGGTGTTGCTGTTCTGCTGTGGTTTTAGTGTAAAGAGAAGAGCGGCTGGGTACCCTGCAGGGGCTGCGGGCAGGGGCTGCAGGCAGCTTCCTCCTCCTGAGCCCTGCATGGATGCGGCCACAGGCTCCTCCGGCAGAGCCCTCAGCCCTGTGCTGGGCAGGGGCACGGTGAGCCCGGGCAGGGGAAAGGGCAGCCAGGAGCTGGCAAAGGTCACACCATGCTGGGGGCCATCACTTCCCGGCCCTGCTGCTCCCGCAGCTGGCGCAGCACCTCGCCCACCCGAGCTGGCGGTGCCACTGCCAGTGTTGGTGTTCTGGGCTGTGCTGGGGCACAGCAAACGGCCCCGGCTGTCACACTTGGTGCGGGGCCACCAGCGTGGTGACGAGCAAAGGGGGCTGAGCTGCTTGTTTGCTTTGGATGGCAGCGGTGGGTTGTGACACAGGGGACGGGTTGTGACACAGGGGACTGTCCTGTTTTCCCCTGCAGCCTTCAGTGACTGGGGGGGCAGGACTCCCCACCCTGGCTTGTTATATCCCGCAGTAGGTGGCCGGACGTCCTCTTTTTTTATTTATTATTATTTTTAAGAAGTCCCAGCCTGCCAGCGGGGTGACAGGGGCCGTGGGTTTGGCTGGAGCAAGGCTGGGAGTTGCAGAGTTAAAGCTCAAACTTGTTTCTTGGCTTGCCACAGCCTTTTGTGGTGCTCAGCGCCATGTGATGCCTGCCTCTTCCATGCAATTTGATAAGCTCTGGTGCTGGGATGGGGCAGGATACAGGCACCGGCTGGATGTTAACTCCTGCCGTGCTGGGTGCTGCTGGTTTTCTCCAGGACCTGGGAAGCAGGGAAGGGGGTGTCACCTCTCCTGGGGTACGTGGTGCAGACGCACCCGCAGCCCCCACGCCGTGTCCTTGCCTTGCATGGGTGTGCAGATCCTGGCCGGAGGTGGTTCCCTCAGGCCCTCATGGCTGAGATCCATCTGTCCTGGGGGGGTTGTTGTTGGGTTGAAGCAGAGATTGGGCTGGCCCTTAGGTCCAGGCTGGGGCTCGGAGGTGACACGTGGCAGCAGCACGGTGAAGGCTGGCAGTGGGGCTGGGCTGGGCACAGCTGCTGCGGCTCCCAGGCACGAGCAGGGCTGTGACCAGGAGCCCTGGCATGGGACTCGCTGTGGTCCTGATCCTCACGGCATCAGAGCAGCCAGGGAGGGGTTTGGGGATGGGGAACAGGGATGCCCAGGCGGTGCTTG
This sequence comes from Aegotheles bennettii, assembly GCA_013398125.1. Taxonomy (NCBI): domain Eukaryota; kingdom Metazoa; phylum Chordata; class Aves; order Caprimulgiformes; family Aegothelidae; genus Aegotheles; species Aegotheles bennettii. Next base: position 348,096 of record VZRW01007557.1, on the reverse strand, counting down.
TTCCCAGGCTCTGTGGTTGGTGGCTTTGAGCAGGTTCATTCCCTGCTGGTTTTCATCTTGACGTTGCCTTTTGTGGCAGTACCAAGCCCCTGGGCTTATAGTCTCTCCATCCTGTGCCCTACACGAGGTGCAGGGGAGGACCTGGAGAGCTGTTGGCTTGATGTTGGCATCACATGGGCAGGACCAGCTGGACCAGTACGTCCCAGCTCAGCCGGCAGCATCCTGCAGGCTGGCAGCAGCTCTGGCCCCACCAGGCACGGCAGGAAGGACCGGCCATGTACCGGGAAGGGTTGCAGGCTGGGAGGTTTTATTGCCCAGAAAGCCTGGATGGTCCTCGCTCGGGTCACTTCCAGGAGGGTGGCCCAGGGTGCTGCTGCACCCATCCCTGGCCTGCAGTTGTGACTTCCACCTCCAGCTGTGGGACCAGGGGTGCCCTGACACCGCTGCAGAGACCACAAGGACACAGGGTGCTGACTCGCTCCTTCTCCTCCTCCAATTGCTGGGTTGCCCCAGCGCTGGCAGGAGCCCCGTGCCTGGGTGGCCCTGTCTGGCCAGGATTGCCAGCCCTTGGCATGATGCCTGACCTGAGAAGCTGCTTTTGCTGCTGAGCCTGTGATCAGCTCTAATCGCCCAGTTCGCCTCTTCCCAGCCCAGGACATCACCTGGGCTTCCCTGCCTGCCTGCTCGCTGCTTCCCTGTCTGACCTCCCCATCCCTAATGGACTCTGTGCTCCGACCCCCTGCACTGCCTTCTCACCCTGGTCAAAGTCATCTCTGGGGCACAGGAGGCTGAGGAGAGCCTTTGCTTCATGGTGGGGACTAAGAGCTGCTGCTTCAAGTTCTTATGGACATGGCAACACCTCCTGCAGCCATCCCAAAGGGAAGGGAGCATCCCTCGCCATCCTGACTGCCCGGTGGCTGGCCGAGACAGGGCTGTGGGATGTATTTTGTTCCAGAGGCGGTCAGCATAGTGCCTGTTTTCCCCTTGGAAAGAAAAACAGGCTCTTGTAGGTCATCCCCTGGCCTAGGAAGCCGTTCAGACTGGTGCTAGTGACCATATTGTTCCTGTGGAGTTTGGCTTGCACGGAGGATGTTTCCCATGCTGTGTGGATAATGCTGCCCTTGTGCGAGTCTATCTGGTGCTAAACCCTTCTTCTTTCCTGCCCCCTGTGACCACAGGTCTCCTCGAGCATGGGCGGAACTGGTCAGCCATTGCCAGGATGGTGGGCTCCAAGACCGTGTCGCAGTGCAAAAACTTCTACTTCAACTACAAGAAGAGGCAGAACCTGGACGAGATCCTACAGCAGCACAAACTGAAAATGGTGAGAGCCCCATCTCAGCCCGCACCAGGCACTGTAGATACTTCCTAGCAAGTGCTTGCGTGCTTCTCACAGCCCAGGAGGGTCTTTATCATCTCTGAGAATGCACTGGAGTGAAAACTCTGGGGACTGAGGAGCGGGAAGCAGTGCAGGAAGGGGTTGTCCACCCATCTGGCCCCGGGAGGTCTGGAGGAGGGGGAGCTGCTGCGTGGGAGATGCCTGGGTGTCTGGAGCGTGGCTGGTACACAGGGAGATAAGAAGGAGCAGAAGGAGAAGCAGGGCTGGGGTGGTGTTGGCCAAGACATGAGCTCAGTCCTGGCTGTGCAAATGCTTTGACTTCGGCGAGGCTGTGCTGTTCCACCCCGGGGAGCGGGGAGCACAGCTCTGTGCCTGGCAGGTACTGTAGTTACCTGCTGAACTGCCCGTTTACCCCAGAGAAATTCAGGGGTTTAGGACAATGCGAGGAGAAGCTGGTCCCACCACAGATGTCAGTTGTCTTCCGGGCTGCGAGCACACGCGCACATCCCTCTGTGCCTCAGTTTCCCCTTACAGGAGGCTCACGCTGCTTCTTTTCTAGCATGTGGTGCAGGGTGTGAATGAAGTGGGGTTTGTTTAGTGTTCTGGAGATAGGACAGGCTGCTAAGAGCCACTAAGGATTGTAATTATTTCATTTGTAGAGTATCCTGGGGTTCCCGGTTTCTGGCTAATAGAATTCACATGGCTAAGCCCCCGAGGGGTGCTTTGAAAATGCTAAGGACAATGTTCAATGCAGGAATCTCTCCAAGCAAGCTATTACAGCAAGAGTAAAAAGAAAGACAGGAAAACATTCAATGACTCACCCAGGAATTTAATATCCTAGTCAGTCTATAGGAATGAGAGAAAGAGAAGACATCGGCGATTCTTTTTTATTAATTCTCTATGCACAGAGACACTCCTGTGTTCCCATGTTTCACCGAATTGTTTTTAGAAACAAAGCAAACAAACTATGTAAAAGACCCCAAAACTGATATAAAGGCTGGAATGAAATGTGCATCAAGCCCTCCGACTATAAAATGTTACATTATAAAGATATCATTGTTCATTACCGGAGAGAATCTGAAATGAGATCGCACGGCTTAGCTGGCAGTGGAGCCGGTGTATATTAATTTACTCTGCTTCCTAATGTTTCAGAAATTATATCACGGAAGTGTTTTTCTGCAGAACCACATTTTTTCCTGCATCCGTCCCTCCAAGGCAGCCGCTAGACTTCTCCAGGCTAATTGCTCACTCTCACTTGCAGTTTATATCAGCATCATCATTTTGTTGTTTGAGCATTGGAGGCTATGGGATTCGGTTGTGGAGAAGAACAATGAATGCTCAGCTGTTATTTATTGTGCTCTATTGTTTTGTGGCAACAGCAGATGCCAGAAAGCTGAATAAAATAAAAGAACAACTGAGATGAAATTGCCATAGATCTTCCTTCCTGACTCCTAAATATATTCACAACCAAACACCGAGCCTCCAAATCTCACCCCATAGGCGGTGTCAGCCGTGACCTCTGTGGAGGAAGCACACGGTGAGGCTTTGCCATGACATCCCCAGATTATTCCCTGACCTCACCACCACCAGCTACTGCTGATCGTGTGCAGGGAAACACAGTGGCTCTGCTTTTCTTCCTCTTGCTTAATGAGAGTAAACTTAATTAGCAGATCTTATTCATTTCCCGAATGGGGCTCGTTAACATTGTAGCCTCATCTTCCAGCTAGGTGTGACACTGGGTCCCAGCAGCATGCAGGAGACTCGGAGGAGCTGTAGGGACAGGCAGGCAGCAGTGAGCAGTGTGGAGCATGGAGCAGAGCATGGCCAGGTCCCTCTGTCCCCAGAACGTGGCACAGCACAGTGTGTGGAGGAGGATGTCCCCATGCTGGGACAGTGCTGGGTGGGATGGGAACAGGTGTTTCAGCAGCCCCTTGTCTGCTGAACCCCGGCTGGCCAAAGCCAGGGGAGCTCTGGGGACGGGGGGACCCTTCCTCTGAGCATCCACTGTTAGGACAGAGCAGGGTTTGGGGTGCCACAGGCAAAGGTGTCTGGCATGGTGACACTCCTTCTCCACTGCTCCAGAGCCCGTGTGGTCCATACACTCTCACACACAGTGTTTGGGGTTTTGATTTGCAGACCCATCCTTTTACTGGAGAGGTTCTCCCCTGGGGAAGGAGCACACAGGGGCTGGGGAGCTGTGGCAGCACACAGAGCCCCATTTCCCCTCTCCCCCAAGCTGCTCAGTGCTGACAAACCCCTTCTCCAGCCTGGAATCCCACTGCACTCCAGTGGGGCTGGATGCTGCAGACCCTCGCCCTGCTCCCTCTGGAAGCCCGTGGTGTCCCTCAGGGTGTCCCCGCAGCCTGTTGCTGCTGGGGCAGGCTCAGGCCACCTTGAAGCTTCGCTTTATCTGCCCTGCTGTGTGTTTTGGCTTGGTTTGGCTGCTGAGCAGCTCAGATGTGTCCCAGCCATCAGCGTCACTTAGCCGTGACCTCCTGCCCCCTGCACTCTCTAATCTCGGCGTGGAAGGAGGGCAGGGCATCGGGGTACATGGTGTCCTCAGCTGCTCATGGTGTAGCTGCTGGAGATTAGAAGCTGTCTTCACCAGGACCTCTTCACTGGGCGATTGTCACTTTGGTCTAGTGACTCCTGGGGCTTGTTTTGGCTTGTGCAGCAAAGATGGGCAAGTTATCTCCTGGGCTGGTGCTGGTCCTGCTTGGAGAACCAAATTTTTGGATCCCTCCAAGCAACATCTCTGCAATTCCTTGCTTTTCTGGGTAGTGCTGGCTTCACACAGCAAAGCTGCTCTGGGAGGACAGCCTGGTGGCCTTTTCTTCCAGGGGATGAACAAGTCTACCTTGCCTTACTGCAGAACCTTGGTCTTGGGATGGGGAACTGAGACCTTTCTCACCCTGGTTGGCAGAAAGGTCCTGCTTGTGGTGTCATCTCTGTCCTTTTCCATCGCTGCTGGCTGCTCCCACAGCAGAGCATGGGAGTCACTTTGTGGTTAGACCAGGTCCTGATGTGGTTTCAAATACACATCCTTAGGTCACACCAGTCTGGGGCTGCTGGGTCCTGCTCTTAGGACAGGGTAAGGCTGATGCTGATGAGAGGTGCCCATGTTGGTAGTGGGGTTTGGAAGCTGTTTTGGCTGTTGCTGCCACATCGGGTGGTGAGTGCAAGGAGAGGCCAGATTTGTTGGGATGGCTGCACTGGCTGTGGGGCAGAAGAGCAGGCAGATGTCGGGCCTGAGGGCTGGTGGCATCTCCATCTGTCTTCCAGGACAGACAGTGCAGTTGAACTTGAGCAGTGGAAGGCAGTGGCTGGGACAGCAGGAGGGGAGGTAGGAAAAAAGCTGCCCATCCTGCCAGGCTGGGGGGCAGCATGATGGGGGACCAGGTGCCTGGGAGGACGGCACAGAGGAGTGGGCATGGAGTGACCACTCGTGCAGGGTTTGATGTCCTTGCTGCACACAGCACGTCTCCTTGGTGGTCTTGGTGAGACAAGCTGCTCGTGTGGCACCAAGTCATGGATGCTCCTGCAGAAACACCTGCTGGTAGGTAGCAAGCAGAGGCCCCATGGCCTGGGATAGCATCAAAGTGCCCATAGCAAATGGTCCTGGCACCTTCCCATGGCCTTGCTGGTAATTGCTTGGATTAAGAGTTATGTTATGACAATGGGAGACACCTGGTCCCAGGCATGGCTCACAGAGACTCTTTCATGTCCACCACAGTCATGGTTAGGGTCCCATGTCAGACCTGGTGGCCCTGTGGCTGCTTACAGAGACCGAGCAGAAAGGGACCCCTTTTCTGGGCAGGGTGCCGGGAGCAAGACTGCATGAGGGACCCAGATCTGCTGGCATTAGAAAAGGCGAGGTGGTGGCCTGAACGTGTCTCTAGATGTAGCCAGGATCTGCTTCCTGGATTTCACATCATCTTCCCTAAATCCCAGCAGTGCAGTCTGCCAGGAGAGGGACCCACAGTGCCCCGGGGGCAGCAGCTCTGCCAGGAGCTCTGGCCAAGTAGGGTGCTGAGGCAGAGCCTGGTTCCCGGCTGATTCCCCAGCGAGGAGCCTGCTCCTGCCCGTGGCTGAGTCACGGGCTGTGAGTAAGAGGCAGAGAAGGCTTTGCCATAGTAACGTCGGCGCTTCCCCGCTGCACGGCTGTGATGGGGAGCTGCTGCTCCAGACACAACCGCGCGGTCGCTGAATCGCTGAGGCGCCAACACCGCCGGTGCCGGGGCTTCACCGATGGGATGGGATGGAGCACTGGGGAGCCCTGCCCTCCTCCCGCTGCCTCTTCACACAGCCCTTTCTCAAGTGCCTTTTTCCCTCTCTCCTGCCCAGTTTGATAAAAATAGATTTTGAGCAAGCAGCGTTTCCAAGCAAAAAGCCATTGTGTTTGTTTGTTTTATCTGGAAGTTTTTTAAAGGATTGAAAAGTTGTTGGGGGGAGAGAGGGGACCAACTCTTCCCAGCACAGAGATCCAGCGGCAGAGTTAACGTTTCCACCATGGCTTTATCTTTTCATCCATGTAAATAGACGTCCTACACACGTCATCTGTGTGGGGCTTGCAGGGAGAGCCGGAGATGATGGGCCTGTTCCTACTGGTAATATTTACACAAGCAACAAGAGCAGGAAACAATAGCAAAGCCGAGACTTTTCCTTTAAGTCGGTGGGAGGGAGCAGCTCTCCGTGCCCTCGTGGCTGTGGCACATGCCCCGGCGAGCAGGGACGGGGCCATCCCAGGGCAGGACGGGGCACCAGGCAGCTCACCTTCGGGATGCTGTGCTGCCCGGGGTGTCCCCAGCACGGAAGTCAAAGTCCTTTGGCAGCACCTGCTGTGAGGGACATGAAAGTTGGTGCGTGAAAACATTGGCTGGGCCATAGCAGGGGCATCAGCTTTGTTATCTGCAGGTGAGCACCAGGGCATGGCCACGTGCAGTTGCGTAGCTGGAGGTGGTCCCTGGAGCGTGCAGGACCAACACGGTGCCTGTGTGTGATGAGCAGATGCAGGACCACCAGGCTCTTGCCAGCCCTGTGCTGCTGACTTCTGCATGTGCATCCCTTGTCCACATGCCTGTGCCATCCCTCAGAGGCTCACTGCCACCTGGGGCTGGAGCTCCATGTGGAGCCAGGATGACCATTGTGGGACAGTCAGAGTTTTTTGGCCAACGGAGACCGTGCTGCCAGGCTTTCAGCAGGTTCCAAGTCCTGCTTCCAAGGACTGATTTTTTTGAGGGTCTACCCAGGGAGACCGTGGTGGTGTTAGCATCCTGCTCAGCCCTGCAAGCAGGACCAGTGCTGTCTGCTCCCACACGGCTTCCCATGGACTTTCCTTCTCACCATCCTCTGCCTCTTCCCCAGGAGAAAGAAAGGAATGCCAAGAGGAAGAAGAAAAAAGGCACCGCCGTTCAAAACGAAGAAGCTGCCTTCCCTCCTGCAGCCGAGGACGAGGAGATGGAGGTGTCGGGGACGAGTGGAAATGAGGAGGAGATGGCAGAGGAGGCGGAAGGTGAGGGGGCTGGGGGGCTGCAGTGGGGGGACGTGCTCAGCTCGTGGCATTTTGGATGTCTCTGGGTTTCACATCTGCAAGGATTGCCCTGATCATTGCCCTCCGATGGATGGATGGATGGTTGGTTGGTTGGTTGGATGGTTATTTTTGGGAGCCCTTTGGTTTCTGATTTCCATCAGCACATGCTCCAAGAGCACCCAGCTTACCAGGGCCTGGCATACACCCTTGTAAACCACATTTCATGGTGTTTCCCTCCAAAGGAGGGTCCCTGGGTGCTCAGCAGGGTTAGATAGCCACCACTGTGGGCTCTCAAGGAGTTTAGCATGGACTCAAGAAGGGACAACCCACCAAGGTTTGTGTATGCCCATTCCCATCCCATCAGGGCATCGCTGCTGCCCTAGGTGCTGGAGCTCCCAGTGCTGCCAGCAAAGGCAGGGGAACCACAATCTCCCACTGGTGAGGCTGATGTACCTTGGCGGGTCTTTTCCTCCTCCTTTCCCTTTTAAGGCAGCATTTTCCTCCCTCCCAGCCATACCAAAGAAAGGAAACAACTTGAAAGTGACAATTTTCAGCTATTTATCGCTTAGAAAGCGCAGCAGCAAGTTTGGGGAAAATGTGCATAATTTTCCAACAATAGCCCCATTTGACTTTTGTCAAAGTGATTTAATAACTTAACCAGCACTGCTGGCACCACGCTGGTTCCTGGCCTTAGCACTCAGGCTAATGGGACTCGAAATGGGAAATCTTTTCAAATCCTCGTGGCGAGTGACTCATTACAAGGCAGATTCCAGGTAAATCTTTGTGCGAGGTGATACGTGACTCAGAGGCACAAAGTAGAAGGTAGTTACTGCTCTTTGTAAGAGCGCTTGAGAGGAAACAATGTATTTTTGAGATTAGAGATGGATCTCTTGACATGTTCCCAAGCCTCACGCTCCAAGCCACATCTCTTTGTTTTGCTGCCTGGGTGGGCCATGGAGAAGGAGAGGTGTGAGCAGGGGGGATGAAATGTCACCGGCATAGACGTGCTGGGACAACGTTATGTGTGAGATAGCCACTGGCTCCAGGGTGACATTTGGGGATGCTCATGCTCAGATGAGGGGTCTGTGGGCCATGTGGCCAGCCGAGGAGGGGGGAAGGACTTAGGGTGGGGGTTACAGTGTAGACCACAAATTCATCATCCGGAGGGAGTGCACTGGAGACTAGAGCTTGGTTGAGCCTGGGATGAGCCACCGTTGGATGTCTCAGCATGGTGTTTAGAGCAGCACCGAGTGGCAGTTGGAGAGAGTTTGGCCAGACACACTATAAACCTCATCCCTGGGTGGGGGACAGGATACCTCATTGCTCGATTGCAAGTGAGTAAAGGTTAGAGAAGGCTGAGATGCCTGACCGGTGGTGGGTGTTCCTGTTGAGGAAGGATGGATGTGGTTGGATGTACAGGTCTTGGGGGGCAGTCCCTTTGTGCCACTCATCTCACCAGCGTTCAAAAGCTGTGCTGTTATGGAGGGAGACAAGTCAAGGAATGCATGGGAAGAAGCCTCTGGGCACAAATGTGAGAGCCATGCCCAGTGGGGACATGCTGAGGTGGGACTGTGGAGGTCTCCTGGTGCCCCTGGCCCTGGACATGTTTGTGCAGCAAAGCTTGGAGGGAACAATCCTCTCTCCAGCTGTAGAAACAACCTTTCAGCGGCACCTTCATCTGAAGCGATGCATGGGCGCGTGTGCTTCCAGCTTCCTTCAAGCCCTTGGTGGCAGATTTGAGAGTGATCTTTTCCATGTAATAATTAATCTGTCCCACAGCACTGCCAGTGCTTTGCTTTCACCGACCCTGACCTCCTTTCCTTTGCCGTTGGCGGCTTAAATAACAACAAACACGCGTGGTGTTTTGGGATGGTCCCCAGCTGCCCCGGGGGTGGCAGAGCCAGGGACATGGGCAACGTAAGTCAGCGAGCAGGGTGCCAGAGAGGTGCCTGACCCCGGGGAGCAGAGCTGACCCAGAGCCATGGGTGAGAGGGCGAGGAGGGAGCAGGTCCTGTCCTGCGGATCCGGCCAGCAGCCAGAGTTTCCCCTTAAAGTCCAGCTTCCCAGTCACTTGGTCTCCAGGCTTCTGGGTGTGTGGTTTTGTGTCTGGGTGGGGGTTCACAACAGTTGTGCTGGGCGAGCAAAGAGGCCCCCAGAGCATCCCTTTGCTTAGTAGGCTCTGGATGTGGGGATCCCTGCCCCGCTCTCCCAGCCCCGGGATCATTTCCCCCTCGGAGGAACGAGGGCGTTCTCCTCCCATGGGAGGGGGCGGAGGCAGCGATATGGGAAGCGAGAATCTCGGGCTGATCCTTATTTTTATTTCTTCCCTTTTCTTAGCTGCAGTAAATAACAGCTCCGACACTGAGAGCATTCCCTCGCCGAGGCCCGAAGCCAAAGAAGGAGGCGAAAACGGGGCCAAGGCACCACCAGGGCCGGGAGGTGACTCAGGCGCAGAACCAGCAGTCAAGTTGGAAGAGGCTCCAACACCCCCTGACGCTCCCACTGCTCCCCCCACCAATCCCGCTCCTGCCACCAGCCCTCCACCGGAGGCAGCTCCCGAGCCGCCCAGCAGCGAGGAGAAGGTGCAGGAGGACCTGGTGGTGGACGTGGTGAAAACGGAGGAGCCAGAGGAGAAGGTGAGCAAAGAACCCTGCAAGAGCGAGGTGAAGAAGGAGGAGAGCGAAGACAGCCAGGAGAAGGACAAGGGGAATGACAAGAAGGCGGAAAGCGGTGTCAGCGTCGGAGGGACAGCAGGGACGGAGGGGACGCCCAAGGCTGAGAAGAAGGAGAGCCATAAAGGCAGTAAAGGCCCCGGGGTGAACCCCGACAGCGATTCCAGCGCGACCTGCAGCGCGGATGAGATGGACGAGCAGGATGCTGTGGATAAGAGCAGGTAGGAGTGGTGGGAAAGGTGGGCAAGTGCACGGCCTGAGGACCAAACCAACATCTCCATTGCTTGCTGCAGTGCCCATGTCTGCTTTCGTGAGGTCCTTCTTGGGAATATCACCACTCGGGTGCTCCCCGAGGTGAAGGGACCTGCCCAGCTGTGCCCCCAAGTTACCATGACCTTTTGGCCATTACTTGCAAAGCAGCAGTGAGACAGCATTCAGTGCAATGTCCCAGTGTATGGGAACGGTTTCTGTCCGAGTCATCACTGGCAGGAGAGAAGTCATAGCAGGGATGTGTTCCCAGTGCAGAGACGGGGTGAGCTTTTGTTGCTTGGATCCATAGGGGTGGATTATCCATCTTGGCTGTAAAGGGAGGATAATGAATGTGGGATGTGTGAGCTTTCCTGCGGTAGTGCCACTGGGTCCTCACCAGAGCCGCTGCAGTCCTGGCGCCAGCAGCCAAAGGTGCCTCTGACCCTTCCTGGGTGTCTCTTGGGGAAAGGAGGGGACACACTGGCCTCTTCCCCAGAGAAATGTCCTGTTCTTCGCCTGGCCCTTCCCACAGAGCTCTCCCCACTCAGGAGCCCCAGAAATGGGGAGAGGGTTTCCTTCTTTTTAAAGAATACATATGAATATGTACGCCTTCATAGCTGTGATTTCTCTGATGAGTCCTGCTTGATCCATGCTGGCTCCTGGGTCAGTAGGGACCTCTGATCCATCCTGCCATTGCACGCAGGGAAGGCAGTCCCTTCCTGCTCACCATCTCAGAGCTGGGCTGGGATGAGAGGCTGGCGTCCTGTGTCCTGCATCCCGCATCCCTCCCATGGGCTCGCAGGTGCAGTTTGGCAGCGGGGCAGGTGCTGCCATGCCGGGCGGGCTGCACGCAGCGCTGGGGACGGGGCTATTTAAAAAACCAGCTGAGCAAAGCAGTGGGACGAGGTGGCAGGGAGCCGTCATGCGTCTCCACCACCCCTTACGGCCTCCGCGCTTTCCCAGCGATGGGTGCAGGAGCCGGTGGGCGAGTGCTGCTCGTGCAGGAGCATCCTCCATGCAGCCCGGCTGCCCCGGCGGAGCAGCCCCTCTCCCTGCTGAGCAGCTGGAAGCAGCACTGGGGATGCCAAGGGGTGGTGCAGATGCTGCTGGCCCCAACCTCGTGGCGGGACCGAGGCCTCTTGGCTGCGGTGCTCCTCTCTGGCGGTGGATGGAGTCCAGCACCACCCCTTCCCACCCTCTCCTCCTTCCCAGACGGGAGAAAGCCTCCCAGCAAGGGAGAGTGAGGCCAGCAGGGCTGCACTCCTCCGGTTTAACATTAACCCAACCGAAAACAGAACAGCAGTGGCTTGTACCGACTTCCCAGCAGCAAAGGAGGTCCTCTTGGGAGTGACACTTTCATGCCCAGCTCCTCGCTGAGTCAGCGCCGATCTCGCTTGTCAAACAGTTACCAGCTTCCAGGAATATTAAACATTAAACAGGTGTCCTGTAGCTCCCAGGCCACTCCTCCGGTGTAGCAGGGGTGACAGCAGAGTCTGCTGGCACAGGGACACCGCAGCCAACACTGGCGCGTGGTGCTGCCCAGCCCGGGAGCCCCCGCGGGGTCTGCCTGCAGTTGGAGGTGTCACCACGGTCGTGCTCCTGGCGGGGACTCTGTGCCCATCCCTGGTGTTCCCCACCGGCCGGGGGTTGCTGTCCCGCGGGCGGGTGCCGCAGCCCCGCTGCCGCAGCGTGACTGGCGGTGAGCGGCACGAGGCAGCCGAGATGCCGCGTGAGCCGCCCCGTCACCACATCACCCGATGCTCACCCGCCCACCCAGCGCTGGCGAGGCGTGGGTGCTCTTCCCCGTGCTTGTAAAAGCACCGAGCTGTCCATGGCACCTCCCAGAAGGGGACGGAGGGTGGCTGGGGTGTCCCCGCTGCAAGAGGAAAGGGGCACGGGGTTGGTGTGGGGCACAGGGACAGCTCTTTTTGGGTCCTCCCGCAGTGCTCTCTAGCAAAGCCAAGTCCGGATTAAGGAGTCACAGGGTTCACTCATCAAAGCTGAAGAAGGCAGCTCACTGTCTGTGGTTCCACAGCGTGTGCTGCAAGAGGGCTGCTGCCAGCGCCGCGGTTCAGCAGGAGGTCACGCCAGATGGGGACGGATGAGGGAGGCCACGCAGAGTCACCCGCTGCAGACCTGGGGCATGGAGGGGAAAGCATTACACTGAGCCCCCCCTGCTCCATGGGGGCACGGGCTCGGCTATAGGTGCTGTGCTGGGCCAGCATCACATTGGTGCCGTGGCCCTGGCTTGGGGTAGCCCATCGGGGCAGTCTGGTAGCCATCGCCTTTGCGTTTGGCAGTGTCATGTATCAGTGTGTTGGCTCACTGGGTGATGAGTCTGGTCCCTGTCTCCATGGCAGAAGGTGAAGGTGTCCTGGTCACCCCCAGAGCTTGGTGCCTGGGAGGGGATGTTTCCTGTGTGTGTATCAACCCCTTCCTGCCCAAATCCTCCTCCCGTCCCTCCCAGCACCACCGGCCACATTTAGGGACTGGTGGTTGGTTTGGGAGGCCCCCAGTTGGCAGTGGGTAGATGTGGAATGCTGAGGGTTGTTCAGCCACGTCTTTCCAGAGCACAGCACCCAGCAGCCAGCCCCATGTTCCCTGCAAGATCTGCTGGGCAGGACTTAATACGTTATGTGATTTGCATAGTGATGAATTTAATATTGACTCTGGCTTCCTGAGCGTCAGGATCCCAGAGGGCTTTAGGAAACCTGAAGATCTTAAATGTGCTTAAAAAGATCTTAAAGGTGCTCAAACGCATCTCTGCAAGTGCTGTTGCTGGTCTCCAGAAAATTGGGCAGTGGCTCCATGGGCAGACATCGTTGGGATTATTCAGGGAGCAGCTTAGATTTGTTGCCCCAGGAAGTTGCCACCTTCCCTGGGTGCCCAATTGGAGCACCCCAGTCCCCGTGCAGAGGTGGGTCCCCTTCCCTTCCGGTGGCAGGGACCGTGCAGAGTGGGGGCTGGGGTGATCCCAGCACCATGAGATTGTTCCCCTCACATGGCCCTGCCACACTTGTTTATTCATCCAAGGGTGAGCATGGGATGACCTTGAGATTTATAGGCTGAAGAGAGCAGTGAAATAACAGCTAAAATAAACAAATCAAGCTGTAAATCTTGAAAACTATGAGCTGGCTTCAACAAATTGGAGTCGGGAAGGAGAGAAGGCAGAGGTGGCCTGGAGACGTGGTCCCCAGGGTCTTGGCATGGGCTCAGGAGCTGGACAGGCTGAGGGTTTGACCCATGGGTTCCATCCCCATCCCATTTTGGTGGCACCATGGAGATGCCCACCTTGCACTGTTTGCACAGGGGCTCTGTGGGGCTGGCTCAGTGTCTGCCAGGCAACTCCAATAGCCAAGGGGACGAGCAAATGGAGAGGGCACAGGGCTGCTCAGCTGCTGGGCTGAAGACCAAATCCCATCCAAATCCAGCCTCTCATCTTTCAAGTGATCCGAGCACTCCAGCTATGTGCACGTGGGTGCTTGCCCAGGCTTTAGCACCTTGAGAAAAGACAGTCCTTGAAGGGAGAGCGAGGCCAATCCCAAGTGCCAGGCGAGCACCACGTGCGAGCTCTGGATAGTGCTGTGATGCCCAAATGAAACCTGAACTGGTCGCTCTGCTCTCTGACTCCTGGCTCCAGTTCTCCCTCGGTTTATTTTGGACAACAGTAGATGTACTAGAAATAGTTATCTTGGGGGATGAGGGAAAGAGGGCTCAAGAGCCTGTGGAGCCAGGCATAATGGTCTCATTTGAGCATGGAGCTCCTCAGGGGTTGTCTTTGGGAAGCAGGGTTTGAATCCCATCCTGCTCCCCACCTGCCCTCAGCCTCATCATCCTATGGCAAAGCTGCCCCAGTTGCTAGCTGGGCATTGCTGGGCTGCATGGTGGGGGGCAGTGCCTCTCTGTGCCAGCCCTCGTAGACCAAAACAGCCTGAGGATGCCTGCAGCCCACCAAGGTCAAGGTGTGAGACACCTCCCCAGTGGCTGCGGGTCCCCGCGCTTTGGGCAGCGTGGCAGATTTTCCTGCTGAGCAGCCTCCTGTCGGACAAGCATCCTGATGGTGGATGCTGAGATCTGTGGAGTGGTAGTTGCCATCTAAACAGGTTTGGGGCCAGGGCAGCAGCTTGCAAGGCTGGGAGCCCAAGTGCATGATGTGTCCAAGAGCCCGGGTTCCCAGCAACGAGCAGCAGTCCAGCACGCTCCTCTCTGATGAAGAGGATGTCCTCTAGGCTCAGCAGCATAGAACGGAGGGATCAAGGCATGAGGGAGCAGTAGGACATGGAGCTTGTCCATGGCATTGCCCAGCTGATGTGCCTCTTTTGTGCCCAGGTTGCTGTCCCCCCGGCCCAGCCTACTCAACGCTGCCAGCGACGCCAGGCTGAACTCCTCGCCGCAGAAGCCACTGGACCTGAAGCAGCTGAAGCAGCGTGCTGCTGCCATCCCTCCCATCGTGAGTACCCACCAGCAGGGCCAGCACGTGCTCCTCCATCGGGCTGCGGCACGGTGACAAGGATGTGCTCAGCCCTGCGGGTGGCCGAGCCCGTGGTCGGCAGGGGCTGTGCCTGGGCAGTGCGAGCCCCCCGCAGGGAAGATGGTCTCTCTGCAGAGCATGTTCCCAGCTGCTGGAGCGACTCTGCCAGCAATGGTTGGATGTCCCTTGAGCTCTTTTATCAGAAAGTCGTGGGAGGTCTGGACAGAAAAAGCTGCTCATTGCCGCGTGACTGCTGCCTCCCATTGCTTTAAAAAAACGAGCATTCACCTTCCCACCCCTGTGCTTCTCTTCATCTCATGTGCTTGAAGGAGACCACATAAGAAGCATTTATGCTTTCTCTCATCCAGAAGCTCTCCTTGGTCCCCTTTTTTGGCTACCCAGTAGCCGTGTGCTGAAAGAATGTGTGTTCTCGAAGGCTGATGGTTCCTCCTGGTGCAGGGGCTTGGGCTGTGACATAAAGCACCCTGATATCTCCAGGGTCAACACCAGAGGAGCAGCATCGCAGGGCGAGGAGGGAGAAGATCCCTGCTTTGGGGGTTTGAGTACTCGGGGAAGACCCATTCCTGATGCTCTCCCAGTGTCCCATGCTACAGCTTAAGGTGGCTACTGTAGTGTAACTTGTGGCAAAAGCTACAAGCACCTAACTGTAGATGAGAGATTTTAAACAAGGGCAGTCTGAGGCTGTCCTGTAGTGTCACCAGCACAGACCTGATGCTCTTTGTTGTGGGCTTCTTTAATCTCCTTTGGCTGGTGAGCTTTGGAGCCCTGTTTGGGATGGTAAGACCTGCAGTGACAGCATGGGGCAGGTGCCTCTCCTAACACCTTGATGTCTCCAAGACTGTTACGGATGTCAGCAGCACGTGGCAAACACCACCAATTCTTATTGCCTTGCAGATTTCCGAAGGTTTCTCTGAGGGGATATTGCAGAGTGGAAGTGTGAAGCCTCAGGTGCCTCCCCATGCCTTGGCCCTCTACCAGCAGCAGATCACGAAAGCCCACGAGTCTGCCCGTGAGGATGTGCCCCCGAGCAAGCTGTCACAGTCCCAGCAGCAGCAGGCTGAGAAGGAACAGCAGCAGCCGAGCAGCAGTCCCAGGGGGAAGAGCAGGAGCCCCGCTGGTGGTGACAAGGAAGGTAGGAGGGTGTGTGTGTTTATCAGCAGAGGAGTGCCCGGTGTGTGCAGCTGTATGCAGCCAGCAGCTTTCCTCCTCTTCGGTGGAACCTTGCTTCAGCCTTTGAAAGCTCTTTAATAGCATCTTGAAGCAGGACCAGAGAGGCATGGCTAATTTCCCGTGTTCATTAGGCAGTACATCGTGTCTCATTGAGCCTGCAGCAGACACCAGGCCAGTGTCGAGTGCTGAGGAGGTGAAGATTGCCTTTATTAGCATCTCGGCCATTCGCTGGAGAGCAGAGAGGCCTGGAGGCATGCCAGGGCTCCGGGTACAATGGCCCTTTTCTACCTTGCTGCCTTTCTATAAAGAATGCTTTTAATGCTCAGCAGGGACCATTATTTCATTTAAAATCAAT
The DNA here is from genome assembly GCA_013398125.1 of Aegotheles bennettii. Classification (NCBI taxonomy): domain Eukaryota; kingdom Metazoa; phylum Chordata; class Aves; order Caprimulgiformes; family Aegothelidae; genus Aegotheles; species Aegotheles bennettii. The sequence goes on along the minus strand of VZRW01007557.1, from coordinate 332,292 downwards.
GCTAATACTGTGACTCGGAGTCCAAAGGTTCCTGTAAAGATTCCCAGTGCTTTCTCCCCGGAATAGCTCTGATGTGGTTTGGCTGCCTAATGAGCAATTCCGAGTTTCCCACCATAGAGGATCTGAAGCGTTATTAACTGGAGCACCTGGAGATCAAGGTTAAGGAGAGACAGGACATCCTGATGAGACCATCTTCTAAATGTGTTTTTAATCTGAGTGTCAGAGCCTGTTCCAGTTCAGAGTCCCTGTCCCTTCCCCTCGTAGCCAGCCTGAGGTTCAGTCGCGTGTGAAGATGAGACACTGTCACCAGTGGTGTGATCAGAGGGGTAGGGAGGTCAGGCTGCAAGGGTGGGATGTCCCCCAGTGCTGGATCCTGCACAGGGGTGGGTGCAACTGCAAGAATGACCTGCTTGTGCATGGAGGTGGAGGGTGGATAGGGCTACACTGCCAAGGCAGGTCTGCACTGCACCTGGGCTCTGATCTTTGCTGGAAAACCAGTGCACTAATTCACTCTCTGGCAGCCAGGATCTGAGCAGCCTGCTCTGCAGTGTCCAGGCCCAGGTACTTATTCTTCAAGCTGTCCTGTCCCTCTGGACAGAACAGTGTGCGTGCAAGGAGAGCTGGTTCCTGGCACGGGACCAGATTCTCTTTAGACAATAAATACTGCCGTGTGTGCATCACACCTCCAGGATGTTTTGCATATAAGCAAGGAAGGTGACTCCTCACCTGTAAAGAAAGGAGTTGCCCTCAAGTCATGGTGTTGCCACTCATGAAGTCCTGTCTCCAGCTGATCTTGTCCTGCTGTGCTCATATGTGCCCAGGCCCAACAGTTCCCTCCAGCTCTCCCCGCTGGCAGCAGGTCATCAAGTTTGATCTCTTCTGCACCTCAATCCTGGGAGGATCTGGTCTTGCACAGCACAGCTTCCTGGTGAGCTGGGTGGCACAGCCAGCACTCGAGCTTGGAGCTCTGCGTCACCGTGTCCCAGCTTCCTCCTGAGCACAGGAGGATGAGGAGATGAGGCAGGTTTGTGTGTGTTAGGTAGGAGGCAAGGTTGAGGGGTTGGACATTACGCATGCCATTCTGCGACCTGCTGGCACCATTATGAAATGCAGGAGTCTGATACCCAGGTGGATGTTTTATGGCTTTGTTCTCTGCAAAGTGCTAATGATACAAAGCACTTCATTCTCTCCCCTCACACCTCTGTAGTGCTCTGAATCTTCCATGTTAATGAAGGTAATTACGCCTGCCTGTGCTCCTGCAGGCATCTCAGCAGGTCTTGGGCTCCAGCTGTGTGATCTCCAAGCCCTGCATACCTGTACATGCGTGCTGGGTACTGGTGTGGGTCAGGGCTGCACATGGACCCTAGGGGATCATAGGCTGGTCTTCTCTGGTCATGGTGGGGTTGCATCTCCCATTTGGAAACTAGCAGGTTTGTGATGAGAGTCACCTCGAGGGGAGAAACCAAGTGCCCCAAAGCCCTGATTTTGGTACGAGTATGGGCTCAGGCAGCTGCTCAGCACAGTCTCTGCCTCTTGGAGCACATCCTGGCTGTGGATCAGGGGCTGGAGGGGAGATAGCCAGATCGTCCTGACAAATCCCTGTACGTCCCTTCCCCCCTCCCTGCTCTCCAAGGTGTCCCAGTGAAGTGACAGGCATCCAGGCTGCAGACACTGTGCTGCCACACCGCCTCTGCACGGGCCTCACCTTGCCCAGGAGAGCCCGGCGGAGCCTTCAAAGCCTTCGGGAGAGCCGCCTTGTGCCGCCTCCCAGCCAGGGGCCCGCTCCGCCGGAGCAGGTACTCCCGTTCCTCCCCCGCTCCATAGGAGAGCTTGAACTCTTGCAACCGCTCCGGAGATCAACATCCTCCACACCGCTCTGGATCCACTTCAAAGCCAAAGTCTTGCACACATCCTGGCCGAGGCGTTGGCTGCCTCGCAGCCGCTGGCGGGGGCCGGATCGGCTTGGCGGGCGGCCAGCACGGCCGTACCTTGCCGAGCACTGCCCTCCCCTCCCCTGCCTTCCCAGCTGCTGCTGGTGGGGCTGGGCAGAGGCATGGATCTCCCCTGCCTTCCGAGCTGCTGCTGGTGGGGCTGGGAGAGGCATGGATCTCCCCTGCCTTCCCAGCTGCTGCTGGTGGGGCTGGGAGAGGCATGGATCTCCCCTGCCTTCCGAGCTGCTGCTGGTGGGGCTGGGAGAGGCATGGATCTCCCCTGCCTTCCAAGCTGCTGCTGGTGGGGCTGGGAGAGGCATGGATCTCCCCTGCCTTCCCAGCTGCTGCTGCTGGGGCTGGGCAGTGGCATGGATCTCCCCGACAAGCAGATGGGTCTCTCTTCCCCTTGCCAAGTCACCATTGGGCATATCCCTGGTTATCACTCGGCGGGTGGAGAGCCAGCGGTGTATTCTGTGTTGATTTAGTTGTGTTTCATTTGGCCTTTGTAGGCGATGGGGAGCCAAGAGCATTAATTTGGATGACGGATCATATAAACTCTGACTCCTTCGCTCCCATTCCAGGGGCTTGATAAACGGTAATAGGAACTCTCTCTTCCCCGCGTTAAGTGCTGTTTTATCAAAAGCTGGCTGAGTTATGGCCACCCTCTAATGTGGGGGCAATTAGGAACTGGCCACATTTTATAGGCTGCAGAGGCAGGCAGGGGAGGGCCGGCTCCCGCGGGGAGGGGAGGAGGACAGGGCTCTCCAGGAGCCAGCCAGGGTGCACAGAGCCTCGGCTGACAGGACCTTGGCACCGGAGAGCATCTTCAGCTGGGACATCCCAGTGCTGTCCACCCACGCGTGAGCAGAGCCGAGGGGCTGAGCTGAAGGGGGGAAAATCAGGGAGCGTGGCCACGCCAGGGCCTCTCTGTCAGCCTGGAGGATGGGCCTGGGTTCCCCCGTACCAGCAGGACAAAGGGATCCTCTCTGGGATCCAGCGTGGGGAGAGAAGAGGCTGCAGCTGAGGTCTGGCCCCACCAGGCTGCAGAGGTGTGAGTGCCTGGACACTCCCACGTGCCAGTAATGGATTTCTTCTCTCACTGAAGGGGACAAGAATAATCTCCCAGCCTCTGAGTACACTGAACATTAATAATGATAATGCAGTAAAGCCTCATTAAATTGGGCCTCTGATAATCTACTTGCCCTATTATCAGGCTTAGCAGGATTCGGGCATCTATTTTTATCAAAAATTGATGGTTAAAGGCTGGGTTCATTTGTAATTGCTGTTGTTTACTGCCTAGTTTCTAATTTCTGATCAATGTGGACGTTACACAGGTAGGTCTGGAGAAGAGGGCAGTGCAAAATTAAGTGTTTATTGATTACGAGCAAATCCTACCAAACCTGCCAGTTATCCATCCAGAAAAGACTGACTCATCTGTCTGCTCAGCAAAGCATGAGGATGTGCTTGGGATGGGGCTGGTGCAGAGGAAGCCCTTCTTTCCCTGACACCCTGCAGAGCATGGCAGGATTCAGGCATCCCCAGCATGAATCCTCCATCATTAAGCACTTCTCAGCCTCCAATCAGCCTTTTCATAGCCAGGGATGCCCCAAGCCAGACCATCTCAGGAAGCTTTTCTGCCCCAGCTCCGATGCCTGGCAGAGGACCAGAAAGCCACTCTGCTTCCCACAGAAGCATCCAATTGTCCCATCTTGATCTTCATTTGCCTTTGACAGTCTTGTACAGCACGGTTGTCCCAGGTGTTCAGAGAACATCTGGTCACTTCAGGCACTGCACATTATTCCCTTCCTATCCAGCAAGCTGATGCCATTATTTCTGGCCACTTCCCGCAGCCTGCAAGTGGTTTCTGGCTGTCAGCTGTCCCTTAGTACAGCTGAGTTTTCATGTTGTGATGTGATGTGGGGATGAGCTTGTTCCCAGTGTGCCAGTGGATGGTGGGCCCTGCCACTGGGTGGTGGTCCCTGCCAGTGGCCCGGGGTTCCCTGGGCACCCTGTGCCTGGCTGCATGCTGCAGACCATGTTGTCACCAGTGAGCTGGTGCCTGCTGGATGTCCCCCATGTGTTAGGGGGATGCCAACCTCGGTGCCTTTTGGCTTTACCCTCAGTGAAGGGCTTGGCAGGATCGTTGTGCATCCCCCAGCCCTGCCATGGGGGCTGATGTGGAGCTGTGGGCACAGGCAGGATCTGCCATGGAGAGGTTTGCACCAAGCTCTGGCGAGGACCTGGACTCTGTGCTGGTCCCAGTGAGTGGCTGCACACCCAACACCATCTCTCCAGGGCAGGGTGGGATGTCCTTGGAGGTCCCAGCTGGCAGCAAGCACCGGCAGAGTCACCAACACAGACATCCATCCTCCCCACTGCACTTTAAGCATCTGAGGGAAATAAATGAGAGGTCTGGCAAACAAGCCTTATGAAGACCAGCTGAAGGAACTGGGGTTATTTAGCCTGGAGAAGAGGAGACTGAGAGGAGACCTTATTGCCCTCTACAACTACCTGAAAGGAGGTTGTAGTGAGGCTGGTGTTGGTCTCTTCTCCCAAATTGCTAATGGCAGGACGAGAGGAAATGGCCTCAAGTTCCACCAGGGGAAGTTTAGGTTGGATATTGGGAAGAAGTTCTTTACTGGGAGGGTGGTTGGGCACTGGAACGGGCTGCCCAGGGAGGTGGTGGAGTCACCGTCCCTGGGGGTATTCAAAAAATGGGTTGATGAGGCACTTGAGGCCATGGTCTGATGGTCTGATGGTCAGGAATATGATGGGATAAAGGTTGGACTTGATGACCCTTGAGGTCCCTTCCAACCATAATGATTCTATGATTCTATGAAATGCTGCCAAACCCAGGCAGGGACACTGAGGCTTCTTCTTTTTAGCTTGTGGGGAATGCAGCCTTCATCTCCTGGCCAGGTGGGACTGAACTGAAGCCACTCCCCTGCTGGGGGGTGGCTCTGGCTGCCCTGTGCCCGCTGGCACTGCTCAGCAAGCTGCTTGCTTTCTGTTCCCTTGCAGAAAAGTCTGTGCATTTCTCCTCCATCGCAGAGGCTCAGAAGCTGAGTGCGGAGCCGACGGCCGCCTCGTGCTGGCCCCCTGTCCTCTCCTACTCCCGGGATGTGATCAAAACCTCTTCCCAGGCGGAGCCCCACCTGTTCCAGTATAACCCACCAGGCAAGTGAAAGCCACAGGCTGCATGGTGTGTGCCCTCTGTCCTGCCCTGGGGCTGAGGACAGAGGCTGTCGTGCTCTTAAATCAGTGCAGCCTTTTTGGAGGGTGGGAAAGGGAGGGTTCAGCAGAAACCTGCCAACACCTGGCATGGAGCTCCCTCGGTGCTAATGCAGCAGTCTGGGGGTGGCCAGACGTGTCTCCCAGCTCTGGGGAGGACAGGTTTAGGGACAGGGTTTGTCACAGAGCAGTGTGGGTGCTCCCTGTGCTGCTCTCGTGCCAAGTCAGGCAGGTTTTACCCCTCGCTGCGCTGTCCCGCTCCAGCTGGAGGGCAGACAAGGCGGGCACAGAACATCCTCAGGCCACAGAGGGAATGAGGTGGTGATTTAAATTATCCCAGTCCTTTCCAAAATGACCATGTGGCTTGGATCCTAGTGCAGGGGCACAGCCAGCCAGTTCACTGCCTCCAGCCCCTGCTCCCTGCCTTGCCCCATTCTCCCCAGTGGCTGCCACCACTCTGCCTTCCCTGGGTCAGCTGACACTCGTGTTCTCTGCACAGGACACCCCATCCCACTGAACCTGCATGAGAGCTCTCGCTCAGGGCTGCAGAGGCTAGTGAGCATCTCCAACCCTCCTCCCCTCATCTCCTCCACCAAGCACCCCTCCGTGCTGGAGAGACCCGTCGGATCCATTTCCCAGGTAGGGTACCAGGTGCCAGCGGCCAGGGACACCTCACAGGGGCTGGTGGCCACTCCCTGACCTCTCCCCTCTCACCTCAGGGCATGCCCATCCAGCTCCACACACCCTACAGCTCCGAGCACGCCAAGGTCCCCGTCGGCTCCATCACCATGGGCCTGCCATTGACCATGGACCCCAAGAAACTGGGTAAGGAATTGGGTGCCATTGTTTCTCATGTGTTCTGAGAGCAGTGGGGAGAGAGCTTGCTGGCAGGGAAAGGAGGAGCACAGGACATGGCAAGAGAGCACAGAGAGACCTGCTAAGAGGATGAAAGGATTAGTCCATCGGGAGAGGAGAGACGCAGGGAGCTAAATTTGTGCTGTATAGGAAGGCAGCAACTTGGTCAGAGACACATCCCAGCCTATAAACACCCTCCAGCTAATGCTGTGATTGAAGGAAGGAAATAATACTGCTGCTCCCCAGGCCAGTAGGATAAAGAGTAAATGGCCTGAAGTGAACAAAGAAAGTGTTTAGTCTGCAGATTTGGAAGCATTTCTTAACAGCAGGAGGGGCTGGAGCAGGACTGAGCCTGGGGAGGTGGATCTGGGCCCTGTTATAAACCACCAGCACTGGGTTTTCAACACCAGCCCCGTTCCTGGTGCAGGCAGCACGTTCACCAGGGTGAGAGCCAGGGTCTGGCTTTGCTTGCCACCACTGATGTCCATCCCAAAGTGGTGGGGATGGTGCTGACCTGGGGCTGGCAGAGAGGGAACCCTCAAACAGCCCAGGGCTGCAGCCCCGTGCCCTGCACCGACGCTGATCCGTGGTTAATGTTTTCCAGTGCCTTTTCCTGGAGTAAAGCAGGAACAACTTTCTCCTAGAAGCCAGGCCAGCCAGCCGGAGAGTCTGGTTCTGCAGCCATCCCAGGAGGGCTCCATCCTGCGGGGTGAGGAGCTGGGGTGGCCGGTGCCTGCTCCGGTGGGGCGGGGAGGGGATGCTGTCACTGCCACACCTGGCAAACACTGCACTGGCTGTGGCTGCCCAGTGATTTTGGGTTTGATTTCTGGGGTTGTGCCCAGCAGAAGGCTTCTCTTCACCCCATTTCTCCAGCGTGGCCAGCAGGGTGGCAGATAGGGCTGTACAGTGTCTCAACGTTTCTAACCATCTCCCCAGATCAGGGCGTTGATCCTGAGGGAGGTTCTGTGTTCCAGGAGCACCTGAAAATCTGTTGCTTAAGACAAAGCAAGACCTGTTCAAATTCCATTAATCATTTTTTTCAAGCTCTTCCCTGGTGCTGCTGCAGCTGGGCAGGGACCATGTTTTATTTAAATGCAGCCATCACATGTTTCTTTCCCCATTAGCTAGGCAGAAGAAAATAAATGCAAAGGTGTTGCTTTTAAGTGGAAATTCTGGTTTGTGAAACCCCCCAGCTGAGGCAGTCAGAAGCCTGAGTGCAATGGGCTGGCTCCAACCCAGGGCAGATACACCCGAATGAACTCGAACCACCCCAGCTGCATCTCCCCAGAGATCTGCTCTGATCACATCAGGAGAGGCTGGGGCAGGCCGGGCTCCCTCCCGGGCCTGTGAACCTGCATGAAGGCAGCATGGGGATGATAGTTTCAAAATACCCATTTTTTCTGACTCATAGTCCTGCGGTCGAGGGCTGGGTCCCTCAGGGAGGGGCTCTTGCAAGGCATGGGATGTAGCACTGAAGTCTCTTGGAGGGCTTCCCCTCCACTGCCCCAGCTCGCGGGGCATCGGGTCGGATCCTGCGGTTTGTCGGTAGCCTCAGCCCCACAGATTTGTGCTGCAGGGCAAACCCAGCCCCCAGCTCACTGCCTTTGTGTCCTACAGGTACTTCCCTCAGCTCTGCCTCGGGAGGGAGCATCACCAAGGGAACACCCACATCCAGACCCCCTCCGGAGTCGCCCATCACCTACCGAGGATCCATCACACACGTAAGTCGCTCATCCCGGTGGGTTTTGCTCATCCCGGTGGGTTTTGCTCCCTGGGAGCTGGTGGCTGCAGCCTGCGGTGCTGGACATGGGTTGGGGGGTTGTGGGGCACAGTGAGCACGCAGCACAGAGCTGAACAACACAGGACCATGATGCTCCCATCCCGTGAAGCCCCTCGGAGAGGCCTGTGGTCAGAACCTTTGCAAACAGCCTTGTCCCAAGAGCCCTGTCCCGTGAGCTGAGCATGCAGAAGAGCAGAGCTCAGCAGGCAGTGATGCAGAGCCTCACAGCATGTCTAAACCCTTCTTTGCTTCCCATAGCTGTCAGAAACAGAGGCAAAAGCAGCTTTAAATGTCTCTGGGAAAATAATCTTGCCAGTGCAAAAAGGTGGGGTGGAGAGAAGCGAATGGGTGGAGGAGAGGGGGAGGCTGCAAGGTGCATGTAGGACAGCAAGGTCTCCTGCCAGGGCTGTGTGCCCTGTGCTGGGGCTCCTGCCCAAAGGATCTCATGAGCAGAAAGATACTTTGGCCTTAATCTCCACTATCCATCTTCAGAAGAGCAGCTGGCAAGCGGGCGATAGTTTTTTGCAGTGTGAGTTATTGCTCACCTGGTAGCAGAGCAGAGAGCATTAAAAAAAAAATAATCTGTTTCCCATGGGGAATTTATCTGGTCATCATTCAGGTATTTACAGCCACTGCGCTCAGATTTTTGCCTGCCTCCTTCAAGGAGAGTGACCATGTTCCCTTTGGCCCTGGGGACCTGAACCTGAGTCCTTGCCTGGAACAAAGGCTCTGCTTGGTGCCCTGCATCCAGCAGCTGCCAGGAGCGGATGCTTGAGGGCTGTAAATAACCCTTCAGAGCAAGCACATGCTCCATCCCCTCGTGTGCCCCTGCAGCAGCAAGGGCTGGGCATGAAGGGTCTAGAGCACCATGTCCCAGAGACCAGAAGATGAGCAGTTTGTCCATCTAGATTGTCATAGAATCATAGAATCATTATGGTTGGAAGGGACCTCCAGGGTCATCAAGTCCAACCTTTATCCCATCATATTCCTGACCATCAGACCATCAGACCATGGCCTCAAGTGCCCCATCAACCCGTTTTTTGAACACCCCCAGGGACAGTGACTCCACCACCCCCCTGGGCAGCCCATTCCAGTGCCCAACCACCCTCTGAGTAAAGAACTTCTTCCTAATCTCCAACCTAAACTTCCCCTGATGGAACTTGAGGCCATTTCTTCTCATCCTGTCCTTAGCAATTTGGGAGAAGAGACCAACACCAGCCTCACTACAACCTCCTTTTAGGTAGTTGTAGAGGGTAATTGTAGAGTTGTAGTTGTCCATCTAGATTGCTTTGTTTGGATTGGAAATAAGGTACCAAGCCCAGCCCCAGGGCATTATCTGCCTCTCCTGGCCCAGCAGCCTGCATCCATCAGCTCCCATTGGGGAGAAGGAGCCCCCCGTTCCAGCAGCAGCTCTGGGTACCAGAGCTGATATCTGATCTCACATTAATCATCCAGTTCACAGAAGGCAGATCTTGAATATATGCTCTCTGCTCTGAAGCCATCTGTCATCACTTGCTTTCAAATCCCCCCCGAGCACGTCCGCGGAAGGAGGTGACTTACCTGGGGCTGGGAGAGCCGGTACCGGCTGTACTGCGAGGGGAAGGGATCAGAGCTTGGAACCCACATGCTGGCACTTCCCAGCAGCTGCGGTGGGATTCTGGGGACCCTCAGGGGGCTTGGGACAGAGCAGGGACATCTCCAAGCGGGGGTGGGGGCATAGTTTGCACTGGCACAACCTGGAAGCATCAGCAACTCTGGCTGGGTCATCGCTTCCACGAGGCTTCCCAGGGGTTGGTGGGGTTGGACAAGCAGAGTAGGAGGGTGTCAGTCAAGAGCATTGCTGTGCCTTCCCTGCAGTGGGGTGGGGGACTGGCGCCCCACAGGGTGACCCAGTCAGTACCCACAGGCTGCAATGGCAGTGGGGTGTTAACCACCAGCATCATCTTCAAGGGCATCCAGCTCTGGGTGTTTTGAAGGGGATTTGCAGAGGGTGGCTGTGAGCTGTGTCTGTGTGTGCCTCTAGGGAAGGAGAGGTTTCACCCCAGTTTGTGTGAGGAGCCGGGTGCTGTCTGTTGGAGAGCCAACCTCGCTCCAGGACCTGCTGTCTCACCCGGGGTGCTGCCAGCTGCCAGCTCCTGCACGGGCAGCTCGCTGGAGTTCACACGTGCTGCCAGCAGATGTGTCCTGGGCACACGGGACATCTCTGTGGCTCCTGTACCAGGCTGGGAAGATAGGCTGCAGGGAAAAGCGACTGCTCGAGCAGTCCCTGCTGTCACTGAGGTGTCCCCAGGGGTGCACCAGCCCTGTCCCCCCGAGCCTCTGGGGTGGCAGCAGGCTGGGTGTCTCACCACGAAACATGCAGAGCCATGGAGCTGCTGTTCTGGAGGTCTGCACTGTCCTCACCCCCTGCCTCTTCCCAGCAGCCTCACACACATCCCGTACCTTCTCACGGCTCCTCGTTACCCTCCTCATCAATAATTAAGCCGCGATTCCCTCACTGTGGGTTGTGCCAGGAAGCGGAGGCCGGGAGCGCTCTCCTCCGCCCGGCTTCCCGCGGGAACAGCCTGTCCCTCCTTAATGCCTTGTGACACTGTTAAATATGGATCTTGGTGGCTTTCCAAGGGCACCCCGGCAGAAGTGCTGTACAAAGGAACCATTACCAGGATAATCGGAGAAGACAGCCCCAGCAGAGCAGAGAAGGCGAGAGAGGATGCCATGCCCAAAGGACATGTCATCTACGAAGGGAAGAAGGGCCACGTGCTGTCCTATGAGGGTAAGTCCTAATCCTCTGCCTGTTCAGGGCAGGTGCCAGGGGTTTGTGCCACCGTGGCTGGGAGTTGGGAGCTCTTTGAGGAAACACTGATGAAGTGCAATGGGTTGGCCTCGTATCTTCACTTCCAGTGTCATTTCTTTTCCTTCCCACCCCACCTGCCTACAGCCTGGTGGGCTTCCCTCTGTCCTGTCTGGTTATCTCACCTTGGAGGTGGCTTTGCCAGCGAGCAGGGCTGTGATGGGCCCCTGGCTGTGGACAGGGTCTCTGATTTTGGTTGATATTGGGAAGCAGAAGAGAGGAGAGGATCAGATGGGAAGGCATTGCCTTCATCCCTAGCACCCTGTGCAGGAGGGGACTGACCGAAAACGTTATGAGGACATCCTCAAGCTCCTGGGCCAAGGTGGGACTCAAGAACCTGCAAGGTGGAGCCAAGTCAGGTAGTTTGGCATAAAGGTTCATTCGGACATCAGATTCCTATCAGCAACATCATGGTCACCATGCAGCTTTCCCAGCGTGGGGCTGCCCTGCAGGAATCCTCCTGGGCCTGGCAGCACCATGCCTCAGTGTCTTCTGAATTTTGCCACAGCATCTGTAGCTATTGGAGGCGGTGAAGCCATTCCTGTATCCTGCAAGGAGCCTGTCTTGGAGGTGCATCAGCCTGTTGCCAGCTACTCTCACCCGGAGGTGCTCAGGACCCATCTGGGGTGAGAAGTGATGGTGTCACTTGTTAACTGGGCTGACCCTGCCCACCTGGGGAGCAGAGTACTGCAAAGCAAAGCCAGGCACACAACCGAGCTGCTCCAGAAAGGGCTCTGGAGAGCCCCAGAAGCCATCCTGCAGCTCATCCCCCCTGCTACACGGTAAGGCAGATGCTGACAGTGCCTCGCTGTGTCAGCGGTGCCAGCAGGCATCACCAGCTGCTCCTGCCTCCTCTGCGCCTGCTCATCCCAGCGCAGCACTGGCCATCAAAGCTGCTCTGCCAGTCCCTGTGGCTCCCCTTGGAGATAAGCAGATGTTCCTCTCCGGTGGAGCTGGGAACGACTCCTCCGTGCTCGCCTTTCGCCCTGTGCTGGGTTGGGCATCTCTGGCGTGGAGCCGGGCTCCTCCTCGCCCGCAGCTGGGGTGGGGAAGAGCTGAGTTACAAACACCATGGCCCCGTGTCCCCTTGGGGTAAAATACTGCTGTGTGCTCTGCTGTGTGCAGGGACAGCCCTCCTCATGTGTCACCTCTCTTCTCACTTGGATTTGGAGATGACTAAGGAGCAGAACCTCACCTCAGCCATGCTTGCCCGCCTCAGCAGGTATCCCTGGTTGGCTGCTGTGCTGCCTGACCCCTCTGCCTCCCTCCCTGGGGCAGAGCATCCCTTTTAGCCAGCCTGGCAGCCCAGTCCTGCAGCAGAAGTCCCTCTCCTCTTGCCCACAAATGCAGGCAGCTGGTTTCAGCCCAGGCTGGTTGTTTCATCTGGGGCCGGAGGCAGAGGGATCAGATCAGGCCATGGGGGACAACTCGCAAACTTTGGCTGATGCCAGCTCTCTGTGTGCCCTGGGACCACAGGGACCTTTCAGGATGGGGCTCTGCGCCGTGCCTCTTGCCTGCCACATGGAAACCAGCTTGTCCCATGCCTGCCCACATTTGCTGTCAACTCTAGCCCAGATAAGAAGTGTCACCGCAGGAGGCTCGTGTCTGGCTGCCCTTTGGGACAGTTGGCAGGGCTCGGACCAGGGAGGACGTAGGAAGCATTTCAGGACTTGTTTGTGCAAGGAGCTATTTTAATCTTCTCTGCTCAGGCTTGGAGTCGAATGAGGTTGATCTCAAACACGATGCCACCAGGGAAGAGACAAGGAAGGCTCCCAGCAGTGAGGACTGCCCGTGCCCAGAGCTGGGATCCTGCTCTGGGCAGTGATGGAGCTCTGCAGACCAGGCTCTTCCCCATTGCTCTTGTCCATGTCAGCCTGAGTCTCCTTGGCTGCAGCCTCTCATCCTACCCCCCATGGACACAGATAAGGAATTAATTCCTTTCTCTCCATGGCAGCCTTTTACCTGCTTGATAGCATTTATCACATCTCATCTGCTTCTGCAGCCCTGCCTCCTGCCCCCCTACAGCCCAGCGAGGCTTCGCAGCCTGGAGCAGAAGAGTTAAAAAAAAAATATTAAATAAGAAAAGTGAAATTGTTGGTGATTATGAATTTTGGCAAGCAGAAAAAAAATTGCAAATTCTTTAGTGTCATGAGGGTGCTTAAAATAAAAGAGCTGTAATGAGACGAGATCCTGTAGCATGTGCAAGCTGAATTGTGCTAGATTGGTTATTCTCATTCTGCATATGATTGCTGATGGCTTCTGTCAGGCGAGGGACGTGGGCTTGCAGTGATTTGCTTTCTGTTTAGTCTCTCTTCTCCTTCACGCCCTCCCCCTGCTTCCCAGCGATACAAAGGGTGCCTGGGACCGTCCCCTTGTGCAGAAGGGCTGTTGGTGACAGATGTGCCTTGATGACAGGGTGCAGGCGCTTGGCTGGTTCTGAGCATCACCCCTGGATTGCTCCCGTCAAATGAATCTGAAGTGAAGGCTCGGGGACAGATCCCCCTCTTGTTTCTCCACGTGCAGCCCCAAACCCTTTCTGGATTGAGTGGGTGCTGTTTGCAGAAACCAATAGTGGGTGTGAAGTTGTAATAATCCCAGTTTATTAATCAGTGGGTTTGCCGAGGAAGAGTTCTGTTCTGCTTATCCACAACGGGATGAATGTTTTTCACTTCTCCATTTTCTCTCATTGTATAACCACCTTTGCCCAGGAAGAGGAGGATCAGGGCACGAGCAATCCTTGGCAGGGACGGCCAGGCCAGGGATGATGGTCAGAGGCATTCATCTCTCCAAACCACCATCCCTGCTGGGAGCTCGTTACATAAACACGAGGTGCTCGGCGGGGTCAGAAGCTGCTGCTCCATTCCCAGCCCACTGCACACAATGGATGCCTGGGTGTGCTGCTGCCTGGCACAGGCATGGCTGTGCTTGCAGAGAGGCAGGGGCTGTAGCTCAGGACAGTTGTCTACTGGTGGTTTGCAGAAGAATCTGCTCGGGGTTTGGCCATGAGGTGGTCGGCGCTTCCCCCATCAGTCCTGCGTGGGACTTTCTGCCGTCCCCGCTCTCCGTGCACTCACCACTGCTTCAAAGGAATCATTCTCAGCTTTGCCTCCCCCCCTTTTCCCTGATTTTCTCACCCAGGGAGTGTCTCGGCAAATGTTAAGGCTGGCCAAGATCCCAAACAGTAGGTGTCTAGCAAAAATCAAAACAAACAGGGGAAAAAAAATCAAAATCCCCAGACCCAGAGGGCCAAGTTCAGTGGAAGCACAGCTGCTCCCACCAGCGCCGTGCTGGCTCCAGGCTGTCCTGCTGCCTACATCTGGCCCCCGTCGGGGAGGGAGGGAGTGGGACACGACAGGGCGGATGCTCCTACCCGAGCGGGAGGCACGGATCTGGAGTCTGAGGCAGGCAGGGAGGGGAGAAAACACCAGCTGAATTTCTTGGAAGCCAACCTCGTGCAACATTGCTGGCGTTGCCGAGTGGTGGCTGATGCTGGGCTGGGATCTGACCTTTCAGCAGCGCACGCAAACAGCAGCACACACCCTCCCTTGGCCTGGACTGGCTTTCCATGCTCCTGATGGTGCTTCCCGGCCTTCCTTTCCCCAGGTGGAGTTGTTGCTTCTCAGTGTCCCAAAGAAGACGGCAGGAGCTTGGGAGCTTCACATGAGACCACAGGAACCAAGCGGACCTATGATATGATGGAGGGGAGGATCAGCCGGGGCTTATCAGCCCGTGATACCTTATCAGCCAGCATTGAAGGTGGGTCTGGGTGAAACCTTTCACCTGTGCTGTGTTAGTAGTGACCTGCAGAGACCCCACGTTGACTCTTACCTACATGATGCCTCTTCCCATGCCTGTGTTTTGGCAGTGGTTAGCTGGTACCCTGCAGCACATCCCAGAAGGACAGCATCTGACCAGCATGGGAGAACAAGGGACACAGACTGGCCCATTTGCCTTTGGTCTCTGTTCTGGTAGACCAGTTTCAGGACTACAAAATAAGGAAGTACATTTTTTAAAAAACAAGAGAAATCAAGTAATTTAGAAATTGTCAGATGTTCTTCCCTGTGGTCCCAGCAGTCACTGGTAACACTGTCCTCTTGCATTCATTGTAAATGAACTCCTGTGTCACAACCCAACTTTCCTCCTCGAATCTGTTCCAGGTCTCATGGGTCGAGCAATCCCTCCGGACCGACACAGTCCCCACAACCTAAAGGAGCAGCATCACATGCGGGGCTCAATCACACAAGGTAAGGTCTGCAAGCAGAAGATGGCCAGAGGTAACGTGGGGAAATATCTCACAGGCGTGGCCCCATGTTCTTATTGTCAGGCTAGGGCAGGAGGAAACAAGGATGGACACATCAAGGTCCAGCTGCACATTTCTGCAGCCTCAGCTATGTGCCAGAGAGGTTTTCAGTCTTGCTCAGCTTCCAACCTAAGTTCTCACCAAAGTCAGGGGTAAAATCCCCAGTGACTTGCGTGAAGGCAGGTTGAAACTAGTATGAAATGGGTGCAGGAAGTGGTGGTAGATATGAGGAGGTCCAGCTGCGTTAATGATGTAGCTGCTCTGTGTGCTCAGTTGGGTACCAGTCCCCGAGTTACCTGCATTTACTAGAGACCCCCTTGGACTGAGCATCCCCATGGGGACTGGGAGTCCAGTATCTGACTGGAAAATCACCCTCTGCATCCAACATCTGCTTGGGGGTTGCAGGAATACCTCGGTCCTACGTGGAGGCCCATGAGGACTACCTCAGAAGAGAAGCCAAACAGCTCAAGAGGGAAAACACTCCACCAAGGGACCTATCTGATGCCTACAAGGTCAGGTCTCACGAGGGCCTTACTCCCCTGAAAATGAAACCAGCCCATGAAGGCCTGGTGGCCACGGTGAAAGAAGCAGGAAGATCAATCCATGAGATTCCCCGGGAGGAGCTGAGGCGGACACCGGACATCTCTCTGACAAGACCTCTGAAGGAAGGCTCCATCACGCAGGTGAGTATGGGGCCAACAGCAGATGAGTTTGGTCCTATTCAGCTGCTGTCCTTGCACAAACCCTGGGGGCCATTCCCAAGGTAAAGGGAGACCAGAGAGGACTTTGGGTTGGAAGCACGTCACTGGCGAGAATTGAGGCTTTGATCTTTAAAGGTCCCTTCCAACCCAAACCATGCTCTGATCCTTCCCAGTGAATGGATACGCAACCTGGGGAAGGGAACTCAGCATCCCCTGACCTGTTAAGAAAGTGGTGCTCCATCCCCACATTCACATGGAAGGGGACACATTTGGCTCTTGTTCAAGGCCAGAGTCAATTTGGTGCCCTTGGCAACTGTGACTCTGGGTGCACATTGACTTGGTCTTCTCCCTTTATGGGCAAGTGTCAACCCAGCAAGGCCAGTAGTTAGGATGAAACGTAGCGTGCTGTCTCCTGTTGGGCTCCAAATATTTGGAAGGTTCCCATGGCACCTCGTAGTCCTACCTCATTTCCCAGTGTGTAGGAGAGGCGTGATGGGCACAGCCTGCCTTCAGCACTGACTCATCAGCATCTTGTTGGAGCACAACAAGACATGCAGGATGGGTGCTCCACCCTGCCCTGTGCCGTGTGGAGCTGTCATCTCTGCGTTGCCGGTGGCCAAGTAAACTGGTGTCCTGACCCACGGGAGGAAGCACGAGTCCCTTTGAAACTTGATGGGGTGTGGTTGCTTCATCCCCTGCTGCTCTGTGCCCCTCTGATGTCCTCTCTACCTTCTGTCCCCAGGGTACCCCACTGAAGTACGACAGTGGCTCTTCCTCCTCGAGTACCAAAAAGCATGATGTGAGGTCCATCATCGGCAGTCCCAGCAGGACTTTTCACTCTGTGCACTCGCTGGACGTCATCCAAGACCCGAGGAATCTGGAGAGAGCTTACGAAGAGAGCCTGAAAAACAGGCCAAGCCCAGTGACAAACTCGGGTGGCTCCATCGCCAGAGGAGCTCCTGTAATTGTACCCGAGCCGGGCAAACCCCACCAAAGTGCCCTGGCCTATGAGGACCACCAGGCAGGGCACAGCACGGCGTTCGGCAGCCACCTGCACAGGGGGTCTCCGGTGTCCACGCGGGAGTCCACGCCGCGGCAGCACGAAGGTACTTGGTGAACCTTAAATTTGATGCTGAGATTTCTAGCCAGGTGAGCAGGCCCGGTGCATGGGAGGTGGCTGCAGACCCTACCTGCCCGAGCTGTTCCTGGCAGGTCCCTGTCAAACCCGTTCTGCCCAGCACCCACTCCTGCCCACAGTGCAGGTGACTCACGGCACTGGGGTGGCTGCCAGGGCTCAGCTCCCTTCCCCAGGTGCTCACACAGTGAGAGCACCCCACATCTGCACTGGGGTGGCCAAAGGGAGACTTGGACCGTGGCTGGGGAAGCTGATGGATTCTGCATATCCAGAGAGTTCTGAGGTGCAGAGAATCTCCAGGAGGAGTCCCCATGGCATGGGTCTGGATCCATCTGCTTCTTGCTCCCCAAGCCAGGGCTGGGCAGCATTTGGTGTGCAGTCTGATGCAAGGGGTTTGGTCACACTCCTTGGGGGTGGCTCTGTGTCATGGACATCATGAGCTGGTGATGCTCATCCTAAGTGGAATGAGAAGCACCATCAATGCCAAACTCGGGTTGGGAGAGTTGAGAGACATCCCTGACATGACCCAACCTCCCCTCCGTGTGCTGAGAAAGAGCTTACAGCTCCAGAGGGTGATGGAACCCCCTGGGCTGTGTTTCGTCATCATTGCCAGGAGTTTTGGGGTCCCCAGCTCTGCCCAGCAGTGATGACCTCCTCATACTGAGGAGTGCAGCAGCAAGGCTCCACCGCCAGCTGCTTGTGTGGGCTAGGAGGAGCTCGCAGCCCACCCAGTGTGGTGTGGATGCCTGGGGACAGGCTTCTTCTCCTGGGTGCAGCTGGGGCTGGACCTGCCTTGGCCTTGGTGGTGTCATGTGCCATGGCAGCGCTGGAAGGAGAGAAAGGTCCCTTGAGTTCAGGGAGAGCCACGGGCATCACTGGGGGACACACTTGGCTGCAGGCATCCCTCAGGGACATGGCTTGGCCACAGTGCTCAGTCTCTGACTCATTTCCTTCTACTTGCTGCAGGGAGCATCACTGCCGGGAAGCCAGTGTCCCAGGACAGAAAGATCACCCCCACATCCAGAGAGCTCACCAACTCCAAGTCTCCACACGCCCCCGTGGCCGACCACCACCACCCCATCTCCCCATATGAGCACCTGCTCCGTGGTGTGAGCGGGGTCGACCTGTACCGAGGACACATCCCGTTGGCTTTTGACCCTGCTGCCATCCCGAGGGGAATCCAACTGGAAGCAGGTACCTTCAGCAGGGGCACAGTCTCTTTGGGATTGGCTTTTTCCTGGTTATGCTCCAAAAGCTGGAGGTCTCTGGGATCTGGTCTCCTTCGCTGGAGACATTCAAACCCTGCCTGGATGCGTTCCTGTGTGATGGACTCTAGGTGACCCTGCTCTGGCAGGAGGGTTGGACTGGATGATCTTTTGAGGTCCCTTCCAACCCCTAGGATTCTGTGATTCTGTGAAAAGCCACTTCATGTCTGCATCCTTTTCTCTCCCAGCTGCTGCTTACTACCTGCCGAGGCATCTGGCTCCGAGCCCCACGTACCCCCACCTCTACCCCCCGTACCTCATCCGGGGCTACCCGGACACGGCCGCCATGGAGAACCGTCAGACCATCATCAACGACTACATCACGTCCCAGCAGATGCACCACAACGCCGCAGCCACGGCCATGGCGCAGCGGGCGGACATGCTGCGCGGCTTGTCACCCCGGGAGCCCTCCCTCGCCCTCAACTATGCAGCAGGTTCTCCACCCACCGGGCGTTTGGGGGCATTTTGGGAGGAGGAGGCTGGGTCAGGCCAGCACCAGCACCTCCAGCGCTGGGGCCAAGGGCTGAGCCAGCAGCACGGTGTCACCCAGCAGTGTAGGAGCTTGGCTGGTGAGCATGGAGGACAGCAGGGGGAATTTGATGCTATTTTTGCCACCTTTAGTTGCTTGCTCTGGTTTTGGGTCACTTCCCAGCCTGGCCCTGTTGGCTTTTGAAGATGAAAATGCCCTCCCAGAAGGATACCTGGCCTTCTGCAAGAAGTGGGTCATGTTGGGGAGCACATGGGGCACGGTGCTCCTGCCCCTCCACAGGCAGAGCAGTGCTGGTCTCCAGCTGATGCTGCCTGCAGCCCCCTCACTCAGCCAGGACAGAGCTCAGTGTCTTCCTTCCCCATTATTTCCAGCAGTGGGACACGTTGTATTTGCCCACAGAGGGGTCCCCAGAGCAGCAGGACAGGTTGACCCTCCCCAGCATCACTCCCCGCTCCAGCATGGCCAAGAAGCAGCAGCTCAGTGCCATCCTGACAGTCCTCTTGCTTCTCTCACCAGGAATCATCGACCTGTCCCAAGTGCCACACCTGCCTGTCCTCGTGCCCCCCACCCCTGGCACCTCTGCCACCACCATGGACCGCATCACCTACATCCCCGGACCCCCCCAGACCTTCGGCAGCCGGCACAGCAGCTCCCCGCTCTCCCCAGGTAATGCTGCTGGTTTGGTTGCTGTTCCCATGGGGGAGCTCAGGACCACAAGCTCAGCATGAGGGGACAGATGAGAGGAGCCCAAATTCCTTCTCACTCAGGGACCAGCCCACTGGCTCCCTCAAACCAGCTCCTCTCATCCTGCTTTTTGTGGGCTTCCTTGCTTTTCCCTCTTCTTCCCCAAAGTGGCAGCTGGCAAACAGCTTTGTGGAAGGCCATCCCCTGGAGATGGTGCCAGGACAGCTGTTGTGTCATTTGCCCAGGTTTTGTTGCACTGGATGCCCCCATCTCTCCTGTTCCAGGTGACCTTGGATGGAGCCATTCCTTATCTGCTGTGCAGACCCAGCAGTGTGAAGAATGGGTGGTGTTCCCTGGGGGGAATCACTCTGTCTGCAGCCCTTTCACTGCCTTTTGGTTGGGTTTCAGGAGGCCCCACGCACATGACCAAACAGTCAGGATCATCAGTGTCCGAGCGGGAGCGAGAGCGGGAACGGGAGAGGGAGCGTGAAAAATCCATCCTAGCATCCACCACGGTGGAGCATGCACCCATCTGGAGACCAGGTAGGCTGGGAAAGAGCCCAGCACCACATCTTGGGGCCCATGCTGGTTGGAGGTAGGGTTGGGACTATAAAACCAAGAGCTGAAGAAGCCCTTCATTGTGTTTTCCCCAGGTACAGAGCAGTCCAGCAGCCGTTCGTCCTCACACTCTCACAGCCACCAGCACTCTCCCGTCTCGCCGCGCACCCACGAGACCATCCAGCAGCGCCCCAGTGTGCTCCACAACACGAGCATGAAGATCATCTCCTCGGAGACCCCCACCCCTTCCGTCCTGCGGTATGTCCCCTGCCACAGTTCCTGCCACTCGCTGCACCCCTGCTCCGGGGCAGCCACGGTGGGTCATTAAAGAGCATCCCATGGGACACCTCTGAGATGGAGCAAGTGTTGGTTTGGCCTTCAGCCTGAGCGAGAGCAGGACTGGGCCTTACTGGGAGGTTCTGATGGGGAGAGGAGGATTTTGGTGCTCAATTCCTTCACTTTTCCTGGTGGCTTTTACTGCTACCAGTAAAGAAAGCAGGAGCATCCCTGTGCCCAAATACAGGTACGACTTCTCTTGCTGAAAGTTGCCTGGTAGTGCAGTTAAGAAGGTCTCTCAGACCTGTCCCATGGGTTTTGTTCTCCCCAGTTGATTCATCCAGGCCACAGCCAATACCTTGTGGCCAGTTACTGTGGTGGAGGCTCCATCCAAGCCCTCCTCACCTGCTCCAGCATGGGCCAGCCCTACACTCAGGAGATGTCAGCTAAGCAGGGCTGAACACTGGGGCTCTGGTGACAGCACTCCGCTTTTTCCACATGCTTCTCTCATCTTCACTTAATCTTCATTTGCCTTCCAGATCCTCCTCCACCACTACCACGTCACCGATCCGCTCCGCTGCCTTCCCCTCGGCCTCCACCCTGCGCTCCTCCATCGGTGCAGCAGACGGCTACGCGGCCCTGATGGACCCAACCATCCTGCAGAAAGAGGCCTCAAGGGCACGAGAAGCCAAGGCAGAAAGACCCCAGACTGACAACAACGTCTTCACCTCGAAGCTGCCCAGTGGGGCCAACCTTGAACAGTCGCCTTCGCCCATTAAAGCCATGGAGTCGAGACCTTTACCCGCCTCTGGACCCGGTTCTTCTCATCACTATAGCAGAGGACAGGGGAAAAGCCAGCAGCACCATCACCCTCTGGACCAGCAGCACACAGCCTCGGGCCCCGAGCAGCACAGTAGAGAAAAGAGTCAAAGTAAACCTTTTTCAATGCAGGAACAGGAGCTCCGAGCACTCGGTAAGGCCACCACGACAGCGGCCAACTTCATAGGTGTGATTGTCATGTGCCAAATGTCTCCTGCTAAGGGGCAGGGAGGAAGACGCTCGCTGGGTAACGACTGTGCTAGAGCTGGTGAGAAACTGGAGGGCAGGGGTGAGAGAGCTGGGCTCTCAAACCCATTTGATTTCAGTATTTCTTATTTTTAGTTGCACGTTTTGGCCACTGGATTCATCAGCCCCCCCGGTGTGCTCGTCCCTCTGCTTCCCGGTTCTTGTGTTATTCCAGACTTTTTTTATCCGTGTGTGTTTTAAGGATCTTCCCTTCTCCCACCCTCTTTTATTTTTTCCCCTTGCCAAGTTCTGTTTTGCAAACGTTGCTCAGTTCCTGGTATTGCTTTTTACGGACAATAGCAATTTGCTAATTGTGATTTCCCCCTCGTTAGAGGTTCCCAGGCAGTCTGGAAGGACGAGTTGTGGGTAATAAATCAAATGAGTGCAGTGGAGAACTGGGAGTGTGAGCCAGGGCAGGGCTGCTGGCGGTCAGACACGCACCTCCCTGCTCACAGCTGTACCACTGATGCTCAGTGTAGGATCTCAGAGGGCTTCGAAGGCTGCTGCACGATGCAGCTTGGACAGAGGGTCCCTTGGCTGGGGGTGCCCTCGCTCAGGGTCCCAGTGCTGGGTGCTGCACAAGAGGGCAATGCAGGCAGGGCTGTCCAGGGATCACTCAACTCAGCCATGCTCATTAGCCATTTCCAGAGCAGACCACAGGAACCACCTGGCAGCAATCTTGTGTAGGACTCAGAAGTTCTGGGATAAGTTTCTCCAGAAGGAAGTGTGGGGAGGAGGCTGGATTCAAGGTCTGGGTTATTCTTGATGGGACCGGTCTTCACCCAGAGCATTCATCCAGGCTCCCACCAGCATGCAGAAGCAGCAGGCAGCCTGTGGGGATTTCATGGAACTCCATCTTCAAGTTGAATTTGGTTGCTGACTCTCGTGCTGTCACCATGAGCTGCTGAGTGTCCAGCTCTGCAGGATGGGACATCACCTCCATACAGCAGCCATCACCGCAGCTGGGCAGCAGTGGGGTCCCTGTGATGTGACCTGCCAGATCTTCCCTCAGCTCTTCTTTCCCCCCTTCGCTGAACGCGTGGCTCTACCCGCAAGCCGTGGTGGCCACAGCATTAGGGAAAAGCCAAGTGAGCTCCTGGTTTTAACTCCCTTTTCCCATTTCCCCAGGCTTTCATGGAGGCTACAGCCCTGAGCGGATGGAAGCAGTGAGTCCCGTGAGCTCGCCCAGCCTGTCCCATGAGAAAGGGGCCAAGCTGCTGCAGGAGGCAGAGAAGGGGCACGGGGAGCATGACCTGAGGCAGAAGCAGCAAGGTGAGGGCAGGGGCTGCCAGTGCCAGCATGGGGGCTTCATCACCAGGGCTTGCTCACCGTGCCCCGGTGCCATGCCGGGATGGTGGTTGAGGAAGATGGACACAGATGTCATCTCATGCCTGCTGTCTTCTTTGTGCCTCTCCCAGGCTCGCTGAAGGCCTCGGCTGCTGAAGCAGCCCACCTGCAGCACCTCCGGCAGCCTGACGGCCCCCAGCCCCAGTGCCAGCCCCTGCAGTCCAGCCAGAGCCTCAAGGGCATGAACCAGCGGGTGGTCACGCTGGCCCAGCACATCAGTGTGAGTAACCTTGTCCTCACGTTCCCGCTGGGGCTCAGGGGAGGAGGAAAGAGCTGATATGAAGTCTGCCTGATGGGGAAGGGCTGGGAGTGATGCTAGAGACATCAGCACCCCTGGTTGGGGGTGGAGACAGCAGGGTGCATCAGGCTGCTCAGCCCGGGTGTTTGTGTCCCCAACAAGCCCACCCCAAGGGCTGCTGCAGGCAGGAGGCAGATGTTCCACCCCTGCAGGGACCAACCAGCCCAGTTCCCTCCCACTTGCCCTGTCTTAGTTGAGCCCAGCAAAGCAAGAGGTGGAAACCAACTCTTTATTTCTGGGTTTCTTCTAGGAGGTCATCACGCAGGACTACACGCGCCATCACCCGCAGCAGCTCAACTCCCACATCCAGACCCCAGTGTACGCCTTCCCTGGGGCCACTTGCCCCGTGCTGGACCTGCGCCGCACGCCCAGCGAGGCCTATCTGCAGCAGCAGGAGCACACAGCCACCACCAGGATCTCCCCGCAGAACGAGGGTGGCAAGAGGTGAGGTCGGAGAGTCCAACCAGAGCTGGTGCCAGTCTGAGCTCAGATACACCAGAGGTATCCAGGGTGAGGAGCCTGGCAGGTGCCCTTGGCTGCCTGGGACCCCAGTAAGGCAGTGCCCAGGGCAGGCTGGCGTTTAGCATTGCTGAATTTATGGTCCCTGGCTCATGGGTCAGATGGGTCGCTTGCTTACATGGCCCAGAGTGTCAAACTGCCTTCTGGTTTGGTCATTTTTCCCCTGTGGTGGTGCCTCTCTTGCTGTTCCCATTGTTCTGGAGGTGGTCTCCAGAGCCCGGAGTGTGTACATGATCTCCTTCCCGATCTGGCCAGTGTCACAGAATTATTTAGGTGGGAAGGGACCTCTACAGACCAGCCAGCCCAACACCTTGCTCAAGCACATCAGCTGGAGCAGGTTGTCCAGAGCCATGGCCAGTTTAGTTTCAGTATCTCCACTTATGGAGACTTCAGCACCTCTCTGGGCAACCTGTACAGCATTTGAGCACCCTCAAAAGGTGTTTCCTTGTGTTGGGATGGAATATCCTGTGTTCTGGTTTGTGCCAATTGCCTCTTGCCCTGTCACTGTCCTCAGTCCCTGGCAGGTCCCAGTACAGGTCTGGCTGCTGTTGTATGGAATTGAAAAATGGGAAGTATGAGGATGGGGTCTGTCCTCCCACCCAAACACCAACAGAGACCCAGATGAACCCAGGGAAGGGTGGTGTCTCCAAACTGGTGTTCCCTTGCTGGTAAATGGGATTATTACACATCTGTGCCTGCTCCTAGACTTGGCTTTGTAACATCAGGGGAGAGAGCCCAGCCCTGGCCACCCAGCGATGAAAAAACTGGGGGGAAAAAAACAGAAACCACAGAAAGAAGAAAGACATGAGTTCCCAGAACTTGCCGTGAGGAATTCCTCACACACTGGAGCCTGGCTGTGTCCCAGGCACTGGCCTGGGGGGCCTGTGCTGCTCCCCATTACCCACAGCCAGGGAGCCCCTGAGTGGCGCCAGCCGAGGTGGCCGGGAGGTGGTGGGTGATGCCCTCCCTGTGCCTGCAAACACGGGGGACAATCAAAACCCCTTAAAGTCCCAGCCCTGCAGGGATTGTGTCCCTGCCATTGAGGGACACTTGGGCTGAGCCAGCGAGTCCCAGGACTGGTTCTGCTGGCTGGCTGGGGACCTGGGCCGTGTCTCAGCTCAGTCCTGCTCGTGCAGGACAATGCCCACACTGAGCTCTTCCCCCAGCTTCCCCTAAAGGACCCCGTGAGCCCACAGGAGTGCAGAAGGTTTGGCTTTTCTCCCTGCTGTAGGAAAGCTGTTTCAGTGCTCCCCTCCCCTCCAAACCCAAGCTGCTGTGCAGGGACAGAGATGTTGCAATAACCTGATTGCATCTCCCCATGGCTTCCTGCAGGTCCCCGGAGCAGAGCAAAGCTCCGGCCGGGAGCGGGTCCGACAACTGCATCGAGCCGGTCTCTCCACCAGACGGCGTGGGAGAGCCCGAGCACGCCAAGAACGCCACGTACCCGGTCCTGTACCGCGAGGGCGAGCAGATGGACCAGAGGTAAGGCCAAGGGAGGGGGTGTTCCCCCATCCCCACACTCATCCTGGCCCAGGCTGCTCTTCTTGCAGCCAAAAGCAATGTCACATCCCAGGCTGCTGTCCATTTATGGGGGCTTTTCAACACGGTGTGGGACGTTTATGGTACAGAAAGGTTGGAGATCCCAAATCTCTTGGGAGCCCTCAGGCTGATTTTTGAGGATTTCCACTAAAGGAGGAGTCTCCCTAGGTAGGACTTTGTGAGCTGGACGTTGCAGAGGTTTCCAATGGCCTTTTGCTTTGCAGGATGGGGTCCAAGTCCCCAGGAAACAACACTCAGCCTCCAGCTTTCTTCAGCAAGCTGACTGAGAGCAACTCTGCCATGGTGAAGTCCAAGAAACAGGAGATCATCAAGAAGCTCAGCACAACCAACAAAAACGAAACGGAGTACAGTAAGGACATGTCAGAGGCAAAGTGGGGGGCACTGGGGGGAAAAAAGCCTTGAGAACACATGAAGCAAAGGAGTTTTAGGAAGGGGAGCTCCCAGCCAGCGCCCTCTGCATCGTGCCATCATTTGTTGGGAAGCGCAAGGTCCAAATGCTCCCTGGGATGAGCCATGCTGGTGCCAGCAATGGCTATTTGCATCTGGGGAGGCAATGGGAAGCTTCCCAGCCTCATGTCTCCTTGCTCTGGGGCTGTCAATCCCACCAGCACCAGATAACCTCAATAAGAAGGAAATAATGAGCTGAGTTCAGGAGACTTAAGAGCAATTGATATTTTAACGAATGGCCAGCCAAGCTGAATCCTTCCTCCTGGAGATACATCTTCCCCCATTCCTTTGAGCCCTACATCAATGTTGGTGTAGCTCTGTAAAACTAACCAGGCTGGCTTATATTAGAAATTCAGCCCGTTCATTCATTAACCACTAATAGAGTAGATAGGATCATAATTTAATTTAGCCCAGCATTATACAGTCGATACTAATTCAGTCTGAATCCATCTTACAACAGCTGCATTGGATAAGAGGGACCAAGCTGTCTCGTCTCCTGGATGATGTTACCATGAGCCAACAGTATTGTTATGCCCCTTTGGGGACATGTGGCTGAACCCTGTGACCTTCCACGCTTTCCCTTATCAGGGGAAAATAACATAGAAATAGGAAACACCTCTTATTTGATGAGAATTTCTGTTATTCTAAGGAAAGTGATATCCAAGTCAAACAGCTCAGCTAAGAGGGAAAATATTGATTTAACATTTCTTCTCCTCCTCCTCGCCCTCCCCACTGCCCAGACCTGCTCCATGGGTGTGGGGATTTGAGCCTTTGGAAGTCCCAGAGGCAGGAGAGAGGGGTTGGTGTCGCAGAGCTTGGGAGCCAAAGGGCTGGAGGGAGGGGGGTCAGCACTGAGCACACAGACATTGCCCTGGCTCTCTGGGCTCTGCTTCTCTGCCCTTTCCCAGCTGGCGAGACGTGCCTGCTGTGGTTCTCCCAAAGGCAATTAATTAATTGATTCGTTAATTAATTTAATTAATTAATTGAGCACTGGCACAGCTCCCCAGGGCAGTGGTCACAGCACCAAGCCTGCCTGAGTTCAAGCAGCATCTGGATGGTGCTCTCGGGCACATGGTGTGACTCTTGGGGTCTGCACAGGGACAGGAGTTGGACTCGGTGATCCTGGAGGGTCCCTTCCAGCTCCACATGTTCTGTGATTCCCTGATTCTGTGATCCTGGTCCCAGCCAGCACCTGCAGACCCACCCCGGTGTCAGCCTGGGCGCTGTGACGGGGACACCAGTGTCTTGTCGTGGCTGGCAGGGCAGGTCCCTCCCTACCACCAGCCTGCACGTGCTGCTCCCCATACTGAAGAGCTTCTTTATTTTTCTCCAGATGTTGGGCAGCCTGGGACAGAGATTTTCAATATGCCGGCGATTACTGGAGCAGGTAACTCCCATATTCCTGTGTCATACCTCGTTCCCTATGGGGCTCTCAGCGACAGAGAGCAGGAGACTCAGTAGATTTTAAGCACCTCCTTTTGCCCTAAGACCAAGCGTAACGGTTGCTGGGGGGTTGAAGCCTTGGGACACGTGGTAACTCCCAGCTGTTGTGTTGGAAACAGAGCGGTGTAATTCCTCGGAAAGCTTGGCAGGGCTTGAGGACAGGTTAAAAGCCAAGCAAGGGTCGGCCATCTGATACCAACAGAGGGTGAAACTATACAGCAAGGTGGACCTCACGCTTGGGAGAGAGCACCTTGCTCTTGGTGGGACCTTGCAGTCACCCATGGATGGGTAGGAGGGCAGCAGTGAAGGGGGACATGAGGGTGGGAAACAGAGTCTGTGCCACCATGGGCTGGGCAGGCTGCAGGAGCTGGATGTGAAAGCAAACTGGGGTGAGAGCAGCACCCCGTAGCCTTGAACGGTGAGTGTTGGGCAAGCCAGTGATGGCTGAGGGACCAGAGGAGGAGTTACCCTGGAGGTGGAGCTGCGCTCAGGCACAGGGGTGCTGGCAGCGTGCTCAGTCCTCCAGGTGCTTAAATAATGGGGTGACTCCAGTTTCTCAGGAGCTGGGAAGAAGTGTTCAGCTGGTGGCTGGGTCGAGCCATGGTGGTGCAGCTGGTGCCACGCAGAAGGGCTTTGTGGGCAGGACAGCTTGGACCTCTGCTGCTGGGCCGAGCAAGGGGCTCCCGGTGGGGGGGCGGTTTCAGGCTGATGGCCTGGTTCTAGAGGAGCATCTTTGGTGATATCTGGGTGCTGTGGTGGTGGTCAGCCTGCAGGCAGCTGTGGTGGGCTTCAGTGAACCCCTGGCCCTAACCAGCATTAACCTGCTGGGCTGCCTAACTGGGGGTCCACTGGCTGCACCCAGGACTGCACCCCAGCCCCTGGAGTGTTCTCAGGGAGAAAGGGTGCTGGGAAGGGCTCAGGATGGTCCCCCAGACACTCAGGGAGATGTATTTGCCGTGCTGAGCCTGAGGGTCACCACAGAGGAGCTGAAATGGAGATTTAGGAGCTTCCTCGGGGCCACATGAGCCTCCCAGCCCTGCTGCACCTCAGCTTTCAGCCCAGCTGGGGAAGGAGGAGAGAGAGCAGCTTGAGGAAGGGATATTGGAAAAGAGGGGTGGGAAGTGGCCCTGTGGAGCTGGACAGCCAGCATGGGCTTCCCTGACATGGGACAGAGACCAGCCTGAGGGAGAAGAAGGGTGTGAAGGCTGTCAAGCTGTTGCCACCTGCTGCAGCAGTGTCTGGGTGGGCACCCGAATGAGTGAAATTCATCTCCATTGAGGAGTATTAATTAATACTTAATTAAGTATGAATACTTATTAATATAACATATTATAATATTTAATTATATTATAATAATTATAATATTCAATATATTTATTATATATTTACATATCATTATTATAAATCTATTATAATTAATGTAATATTATTAATAATTAAGTATTGATGCCCTCCTACAGCAGGAACACCTTCAGGTTGTTCGTTTTAAGTAGGAGGAATGACCAAACTTTCTCATAACCAAGGGAAGGAGGTGTGTGGGTGAGGGCTCTGCAGCAGGGGGTGAGACCACTCACCCGTGCAGATATGTTTGGGAAGATCCAGCTCACGTGGGCAGCTGGGAGGAGAGGGTCTGCAGCAGACAAAATCTGGAGGGAGTGGAAACCCAGCCTCCTGAGGGCATCCCCTGATTAAAGCTGCTCCTGCTGTGCCTGAGGGAGGTGTAAAGGCAGAGTATAGGGAGCTGAGGACCAGGGTCTGGCTGGAGTGGCCCAGGAAGGATGAGCAAACCCAGGGTCCATCCCTTCCCGAGCAGAGGGGCAGCAATCCCAATAGGAGCACCTCTGGGATGGGGCAGGCTGGGGGGTGGAGGGGGGGCTGCTGGTGAGTGTTCCCCACCAGCCTGCTGTTTGTGTGTCTGTATTTTGCCCTCGCTTGTCCCCTGTAACCGCCGCATTGGGAATGATGGTGGCTGAGCCTCGTGCCCTCTGGTCCCTGTGCGGTGCTGCACCATAACTGCATGGCTTGAGACTCACACCCACGCGGGCAACCCCTGCACCTCTGCACCCTGCCCGCGGCCACGGCGGGGAGCCCTGGGAGCACCCGGCCCGGGGGAGGAAGGGAGCGGGCTGGAACCATGGGCTGGGGGCTTGCAAAGAGCCAGAGGAGGGACGAAGGGACTCTGCCCTCTCCCCAGTGCAGCCCAGCCCCAGCAGCTGCCCGTGCCCATCAGGGGCTGCCTGCGTTTGCCACTTCTCATGCCAGGGCCAAATCCAGGCACCTCTTCCCGATCAAGTGTTTTTGTGGGGTGCCCCCTCTTTCTTCGCTGACTTTTCCTCCATGGGAAGCTCCCCCAGCCTCCAAATTCCCAGCACACCGACTGTTGGTCCGTGTGTGCATCCGTACTCATCCAGGTGACTCCTGCCCCCATGCCAGCCTGGCACAGCCCTTCCTTCTTGCAGTCGCTCCCTGGGGCTCAGCAACAACCCCTTACCCCGTCCTCCAAGCCCTCGGCCCTGGGGATCCCTGCCTGCAGCACTCCAGGAACCCCCATCCCGGTGTAAGTCCCATCCCATCCCGTCCCATCGCCAGCCCCTGCCGAGCCCTGGGGCGGGATGGAGCGGGGAGGAGGAGGAGGAGGACGGGTGCATTGCAGCGCTTTAAAGAACAAGATGACAAAGTTTGTTGCTTTGCGAGAATGTGCTGACTGTTTGTTTCTTCCCTTCTCCCTTGTCTCCTTTCTCCCCTTTCCCCGTCCCCCCCATCTTTCTTCTCATTTGGCTCCCCCCATCTCCCGTCCCCTTTCTCTTCCCTCTCCCGTATCTCCCAGGGCTAATCAGTTGTAGGAGCCAGTCGGTCCAAGAGAATTCCAGTACCAACATGGGGTTGGAGGCAATAATTAGGAAAGCCCTAATGGGTAAATATGACGAGCAGTGGGAAGAGCGCTCACCTCTCAGTGCCAATGCTTTTAACTCTCTGAATGCCAGTGCAAGCCTGCCCGCTGCTATGCCCATAACTCCTGCTGATGGACGAAACGAGGACGTGCGCTCCTTGCCAGGTCTGCAGCCCTCTCCACCTTCGCTCTCTCTGTGTTATTAATTCTCAGCCTTCATTTTTCCCCTTTTGTGGGTGGATTTATTCGCCCCCCCTCCCCTCCCCGCCCCCATTTTTATTCATTTTGGTTTTCTTTTCCCCCCTCCCTCCCCCAGCTTCAAGCTTTGTGAATCCGCTGATTAATCCTGGTCTTGTTTGATGTTAATTTAATAGTCTCGGAAGGTGCTGTTGCTTTCTCTAAACCACTGACTGCTCCTTTCCCCGTTTGTTGGTTTTAAATATCTCCTTTTTTTATTTTGATTTTTTTTTAACACCATTGAAAGGTTTATTGGGGGGGAACCCAAACCCCCAAAAATGAAGCCATAAACTTAAATAGCCACCCCAAACTGTCCATAAACCCCGGGCGGGATCGCTGCTTCTGAAACAGGGGAAGGAGCTGAGAAGGACCAGCACAGGGAGACACAGGGCAGGGTGGCCTTTCCCTCCCCACCCCAGGCTTGGGGGGGTCGGGGCAGGCTCCAGCCTGGGACACAGGGTTGGATGGGGCCTGGAGCTGCCTGGAGCAAGAGGGAGAGCCATGGGGGAGTACAGGTGATAGAGTTGGGGGACAACTTCAGAGGGCAGGGCTGGGGGAGCTGCCCCGTGGGCTTGCAGAGCCAGCTGGGCACCACGGCAGGGTCTGCCCGGCTTCAGGAGAGGCTTGGGCAGAGCCAGGAGGGTTGTTCTGCAGATCCCCAGTTAAGGAAAGGCGGAGAGGGACCAGGGGTGGATGGGGAAGAGTGTTTGTCCCCCATGCACCTGCAAAGGGCAGACTGCCACTTGTGAGCCCCCTGCACAGACATGGGGGGGTCACCCGTGACAGTCTGGGCACGGACCACCGTGTCCTGGGGGCACACACACCTTCCTCCGGGCCAGCTCGGACCAGGTGCTCTTTAGCTTGTTGCAGAAAAGCTTTTCTGGCTCCTGCATGAAACCAGCAGCTTCTTCCAGCCACGCTTCCCAAGGCCGGGCGCGGGCTGCCCGGGCAGGGTGGGATGCAGAGCCTGTCCATCCCTCCCCATTTGGGAGCTCCCCCCGGTTTAGCCAGGCTGACCTCCCCGGCAGAGGCTCTTTTGGCTTTAAACCTTTTAAAACCAGGCTGAACATCACCAGGGACTTTGCTGTAACACTGAAGACCATCCTGGCCATGTAGACCACGGGAACGGGGCATGTGCTCAGGGTTCCAGCACCCACATAGCTCCTGGGAGGGTCCCTGCAACAGACAGAGCTCCCATCCCTTGACCCATCTTTGTGGGCTGAGCCACGAGCAGGCTCGGGAGAGTTCCCTGCAGAGGAACAGCCCGGCCAAAGCTGCCCTGGATCCGCTCCACGGGACAGCTGGTGGCATCAACCCACAAAGTGGAGAAACATGCAGGAGGGGACGGAAACCCACCTGCCCCCATCGCCCTTCCCACCGCGGTGCCATCGGCCCCTGGGGTGAGCTCTCCTCCTGCCACCAGCCATTTCTGCAAGCTCTCAAGAGGGAAGCTCTGGGTACCCCTGCACCCCCTCCCCGACCCCCATGGCCATGAGCCGGGTGATGAGCGGGCGCTTCTCTTTGCAGGAGGAGGGGGGAAGCCAAAGATCTCTGCCAGACCCAACAGCCGCAAGGCCAAGTCCCCGGCGCCGGGGCTGTCCTCGGGCGAGCGGCCGCCCTCTGTCTCCTCGGTGCACTCGGAGGGCGACTGCAACCGGCGGACGCCCCTCACCAACCGTGTCTGGGAGGACAGGCCATCATCTGCAGGTGGGACTCAGGGGGGACGTGTCCCCAAAGTGGCCGTGCCACCCTCTCAGGTAGTGGGGGAACAGCCCACTAGAGTCCAGAGGAGGCCATGGAGATGCTGAGAGAGTTGGGGGTGTTCAGCCTGGAGAGGAGACTTTGGAGCACCTTCCAGTGCCTGAAGGGGCTCCAGGAAAGCTGGAGAGGGACTGGTGCCAAGGGCAAGGAGTGATGGGACGAGGGGGAACGGGTTCCAAGTGCCAGAGGGGAGATGGAGATGGGATGGGAGGGAGAAATTCCTTGGTGTGAGGGTGGTGAGAGCCTGGCCCAGGGTGCCCAGAGAAGCTGTGGCTGCCCCTTCCTGGCAGTGTCCAAGGCCAGGTTGGATGGGGCTTGGAGCCCCCTGGTGTGGTGGGAGGTGTCCCTGCCCATGGCAGGGGGGGGCACGGGGGGAGCTTTAAGGTCCCTTCTGACCCAAACCAGTCTGGGACTTGATGATTCCACTGCCCTGGTGCTGACTCTTGCTTCCTCCCCCTGCCCAGGTTCGACGCCGTTCCCCTACAACCCGCTCACCATGCGGCTCCCCAGCGGGGTGGTGACAGCAGCCCCCACCGCCCCGCTGCCGCAGGGGACCCCGGGCAGCC
The DNA here is from genome assembly GCA_013398125.1 of Aegotheles bennettii. Taxonomy (NCBI): domain Eukaryota; kingdom Metazoa; phylum Chordata; class Aves; order Caprimulgiformes; family Aegothelidae; genus Aegotheles; species Aegotheles bennettii. The sequence goes on along the minus strand of VZRW01007557.1, from coordinate 300,102 downwards.
AGCACCACGCCTGGGACGAGGAGCCCAAGCCCCTGCTCTGCTCCCAGTACGAAACCCTCTCGGACAGTGAATGAAGGGAGCCAGGGGCAGGGAGACAGCAACCAAACCCGGGGCGGGGGGAGCAGTGGGACACCCGGAGCGAGCGCCCACCGCCCCGGCCCCGCTGGCTCCCACGAGCGAAGACGCAGGAGCAGAGCTGTTTTATTTTTTCCTTTTCCTTTTTTTTCCTTCCTTCCCCACTCAACCAGCCAATATGGGGGGATGTTTGTTGTTCTTTTTTTTTTTAATTTTTTTGTTTGTTTTTCTTTCTCAACATCTGGAAATTTCTGCATCCTCTTTGGTCTGAAAAAAAAAAAAAAAGAAGAAAAAAGCCTTAACGAGACAAAATCCAAGGAATCCATCTTCGATCGTGGCAGCCTTGCCGGGGCAGTGGAGAGAGGGACTGTGAGTGGCCACGTCCTGGAGCTGCGCCGGCTCGGACGCTCTGCCGGAGTCGAGTGAGGGGCTGTGGGATGCTCCCCCCATCCCGGCCGTGGGACTGTGCTGCAGACCTTGTGTGGGTTAAAGGAAAAAAAAAAAGCAAAAGAAAACAAAAAGCTATGTTTAAGAAGTGAAATAGGACGGAACTGCCCCGGTTTGGTTCCCCCTGGCTGATCTGGGGGCTGGTGGCCCCCTCGTTGATCGGATCAGCCCCGGAGCGGTCTCGGCTTCAGACGTGGCTGGGCTGAGCGGGCAGGGAGGGTGCCAAGAGCTGTTTCTTCAAACCAAGAAAATCCTGGTCCCTTTGGTGGAAGCGATGCTGGGCTTGAATGGGAGCGGGCAGGGATGGCCCCGGGATGGCCGCTTGCTGCCCACGGGGGGGGCTCAGTTGCTTTAAGTGCATTGTTTTCTGAATGGTGAGAAAGGGCAATTGTAAATTGTATTGGTCTACAGGGTATATTTTTGATACCTTCAGTGAATTATGTCAATATTTTACGCAAGGAAGGACTTAAACAAAACACAGTATTACGTGCTGTAAAAGAGGTTCTGTTCTTACATGCAGGCTTTGATGCGTTTGTCCATTGTATGGAAGGGTTTAAAAAAAAACAAAAGAGAAGGTGACAATGACCCATTGAAGTTATCTGTAAGTCAGGAGAATGTATGAATTTAGTTTAAAAAAAAAATACGAAAATCTTGCCATGGTTGCAGGGCCCCCTCCCCCCTCCCCGTTCCACACACCTTTGCTGAGTCAGCAGAACTCGTTTGCTGGTTGTAGATGTTGATTCTCCGGAGCCCTGGGAGCTGGCCGGGTGCCGGGGCAGGGTGGGCAGGAGGCCTCTGCCTGGCAGGGAGCTCACAGGCAAATTTAAAAAAAAAAAAAAAAAAAAAAGAAAGAAAAAGGAAAAAAAAAGTTTTTATTGTATTTTTGTGATACACACGAATGCTCTACTTTACATTATTTTTTTCATTCCATGATGTTGGCTCATATCTGCAGTTACATGGTTAAAGAACAAAATATTAGACTTTTTTTCATTCACTTCTGCTTTCTCGCTCTGGGGGCAAAAAAAAAGGCAAAAAAAACAAAAATATGTATTAAATGCTTTGCATTCTATAGGCTAGAGGAACCCGGAGCACGGCACAGACTGTCTGCCCCTCGCTGCTGGGTGGGCATCCATCCTCCTGATGGATCTTTCTTTTCCCCCTGCAACGTTCCCAGGTTGATTCTGATTTCAAAGCAAGAGAATGATGGTGTTTGTTGTTTGTTTGAGGTTTGGTTTTGTTTTTTTTTTTTTCTTTTTCGTTGGGTTTTTTTTGTTTGTTTTTTTTACAATGTACAGGTTTTTAATGTTCATCAATGTTTGTGTCTTTTCTGTTGTGCTTTTTTTNGTTTTTTTTTTTTTTTCTAAAGAAAAAAAAAATCCAAGACAATGCACAAGCGATGTGGAAGTCTTTCCGTTCCCAGGTTACTGCTGCTGGTGTCTTCGTGGCTCTGAGATGTAAAAAAAACTGACAGAGCTGATGTCTGGGCATAACGCTATTAAAGTGTTGCAGATTTTGCTGGGAGAAAAAAAAATAATCCAAATCCAACCCCATCTTCAAAGCCGCCTCCTTAACCTTTTCGGAAAAAAATAGCAAAAAAAAAAAGAGAAAAAAAAAAACACAACAAAGAATAAAGTTCCCACTTGGCACAGTAGCAATACTGTGTGCTGCGTTGGTGTCTGCAGGAGTGCCAGAAGGTGCCAACCCATGCTGGGCATGGGGTGAGACGTGGAGAGGGGCGAAAGTAGTGCCCGGACTGAGCCGCGCCGAGCACACGGTGGTACCCGCGGCCCCGCTGCGTGCTGAGGATGGAGGCACTGGGGTGGTTCCTCACCTTGTGGGTCCCTGAACACACATGGCAGGGCCTCGGGACATTGGGAAGGACCAGGAGCTGCAGAGCCACCTTCTCGCCGTCCCAGCCGGAGCGAGGTTGGGTTGTCCTCCCCGTTAATCCCGGCAGCGTTTGCCCACACCGTAGCCAGCACCTGAAGCCATGGGCTGGAGGGTGAAGAGCTCGTCCCACCCTGCAGTGCCCTGTAGCCATGTGTCTCTTTTCCTAATGTTTCCACTGTGTCTGAGGGTGTGCAAGGCAAGGGTCGGGGCTGGTGGGGCTGACCATGAGCCCCAAAGTGCTGCTGGTGCCCGGGGCTGTGCTGTGAGGGTGACAAAGGAGTGCTCAGATGTTTGTGAGGTTGTTTTAGTCCACTGGGGGTTTGTGGCTCGGTGCTGGTGGATGGATGGTTGGGCAGATGTTCTCCACCATCCTCTGGGCAGGACTGTGTTTGCAGGAGGGGATGGTGCTGCGGGACTGGGATGACAGGGATTTGCTGGGGAGATGCTGGTGACCCCCAGCCACTGCTTGGTGGCATCCTTTAGGATCCTCTCTGGAGCAGGGAGGAGGACACATTGCTGATGTTCCTGGCTCTGTACAAGAGCTCGGGCCCCAGCAGTGCCCCATGTCCCCATCACACCAGGGCAGCTTGCCCTGGGGGGTTTTGTTGTGGCAGGATCCCACCCGTGGGGACCTGCAGGGAGCTCAGGCCCAGGCCTGGCCACGGCCCAGCTTGGTTTTGGCACTTTCTGTCCTGCTGTGTCTCCATTGTTTGGTTTCCCCACACACGCCCTGACCCTGCACAGACCCTCCTGCAGCCACCTGTCCCCCAGCACATCCCCACAGGGACCCTGGGGGGGACACAGGGCAGCAGCAGCTCCTGTCGGGGAGCAGGGAGTGGATTCATCCGTTTGGGTCTGAGTTGGCAGCACGTGGGATGCGAGGCTGCAGAGTCCGGGGGCTGCTGCAGAGGGGTGACCCCCCCTTCTCCCTGCTCACACCTGGGCTGGGGCATCACAGCTTTGGGAAAGGAGGAGCTTTGGGTGCTTTGCCTGCGCCTGGGGAGCGGGAAGGGGGGTCCCAGGGACTGTGGTCACCAAGGGATGCTGGAGGAGGGCTCCCCAATGTTGCGTGACTGGTTTGTCTGTCCAGGGGGTGTCCAAAAGGCTCCTGTCCCTGTGCTGGAGCAGGATCACCCTGCATCCTTTCTGGATCACCCAGACACCACCAGAAGTCCCTCCAGGTACGTACCCCCACAAACCTGGACACTCCACCATCCACCAGCTCCCGTGGGTGTACACAAGGTAGGTACCTGCTGGCTCTTAAAGCTCATTCTAAAGAGCTCTGAGAGCAGAGATTTTGTTGAAATCCTTGGGAAGGCTTTCACTGCTCTGCAGGCAATTGGAGGAAGTTAATAACCAGTCCAAACAGAAGCCAAGCTGCTCAGCCTCTCGCATGGGGGCTGAAACGCTGCCGAGGGCTGACAGTGGTGGCCCTGGTCAATAATTCATACTGATGCTCAAGAAACAGAGGTGGGAAAACTCTAAAGGCCAACGTTTATTATTTAATGATGGAAACATTTAGGTCTGCTTGAAAAGCTCTTGTGGAAGGAGATGAAAATGAAACGGGACAAAAGCAGATGGCTTCAAAAATAGCAGTAAAAAAAGATGTCAGCTACCCAAACTCACCTGTGTTCTGAGCAGGCAGCAGATGGGGGGTTTCAGGAGATGGTCCCTGATGTCCTTGCCCTGGACGGAGGCCATGATGAGAAGGTGCAGGAGCGTTGTGACCTTCTGGTGATGAATTGGTGTTTAGTTAAGATTATGGGGATTTTGTTTTTTCCCGTTGGGAAAGAAAGAAAGCAAAATGAGGGGTTTTTTTAGCGAGACCAGGCTGAGTTAGAAGAACAGGGAGGAGAGGGCACCAGACCAAGGTTGTCCTTGCACCCAGCCCTGTGCCCTCCCCAGCCCCTAGCAGAGCGTGGCCTCTTCCACTGAACGGGGCAGATGTGCCTTTGGCCAGCAGAGCTGGTAACTGTTCCTGGGCTCCTTGCAGCAGGAAGCATTTTTATCCTGTCCTGACAATTGCAATGCAGATCGTCATTCATCAGCTCTTGGGAGTTGCCATGAAGTTATATATGCGCTCTGATAACGGCACAGAGGGCTAAAGAGCTGATCTTGGCAGGAGATGAGACGTTCTAGGCTGGAGAGTAACTTGGAAGGGAAAGAGAGCAGCTTTTGATGGGATGCCTGGATCTTATCAGTGCTGGGACACTGGAGGGTGTTGGGCAGGGGTGTTTGGGCTGGCCGAGCTCTACCCGGTTTGTGTCCCCATCTGGGAACAGAGTTGGGTTTGTAAGTCTTGGGAATGAGTGTCACTGTGTGCGTGTGGGTGGGTAACAGCTGAATTAATTGTCAGGTTTATTTATCCTTTCATTTTTGGCCTCCTGTAATTACTAAAATGAGTATTTGTCAGGACTCCAGGCAGCAGAGTGGTAATAAATCACACTGATGGGAGGTTGGAGCAGTTGTGTCTGAGGGAGCTGAGATCTGTGTCGGCTTCGGTGAAGTGCAAGTGCTGTCAGAGGAGCTGGTTGGGCTGGTGCACAAACAAGAAAACAAACAAACCCCCCCAAAAAACAGCTTTGCAGAAATGCTCCTGGAATACAAATCCCTGGCTGCACAGTTCTGCAGCCTGGAGCCGTGGTTGTGAGGAGGAATTACCTCGGGGATGTAGGGGATGCTCCAGGATCCTGTGGGGCTGTGGGTCCCTTCCTGGGGTGGCACCAGGGTGTCCAAAAATGCTGCTGTGAAAGGTACAGCAGGGAGGGCTGCGTGCCCTGGGCTGCAAACCTGCCAAAGCTGGGTTGAAAGGCAAAATCCTTGTGCTGCAAACACACCGGGGCTTTCTGGGGCTTCCCAGAGTGGTTGCTCTGCTCCAAGTCAGGCTCTGCTGGGCTCTGCCCTCGCTGGTGCTGTGGGTTCCCTCCTGCCGGCATGGTGGTGATGCTGTGCCAGGGGACACGGGTGGGTGCCCGGATCCCAACTGAGGAGGGACCACACTCAGCTGCAGACAGAGCAACCACTGACAGGTGAGGCCTTCCTCTTGTTGGCCTTGTAAATGGAGATCAGGACAAAACACCCCCCCGAGAGCCATTCTGCCACCTGCATCACAGAGGAGTGTTGGTCACACGGTGTTTCCAGTCCATATTTTTGGAGAGGCCAGTGTGTTTCCCTTCTTTGGGAATAATCTGAATGTCTCTTGCTGTAAGCACATGTAACTGCTGAAGTACAGGGTGTTGGGAGTGGTGGTAGACTCCATCTAGAGACTTCTGCTTTGAAGTCGGACGCCGTTGTAAGCTCTGCAGGGTACTTTTGCTTAGAAAAAGCAGCAGTTGTCAGTGAAGATTGATCTCAGTCCAGGAATTTTTGTTGCCCCCTGACTTCGTATTTATTAGTCATTTGCAATCTCTGTGATGACTGGATGCATGTTCAGCTCAGAGAAAACTCTGTTGCAGGATTTGCCGAGGCCATGCCAGGGGATAGGAAACACCACTCATGCCAGCTGGGAGCTCCAGCCATGCTAATAATGGTGTACTTCAAATTGTCATTATTAATTGCCATGGCAGCCCCCAGTGCTCCCAAGCAGAGACTTAGGAGACCCATGAAAGAAACACAAGTCCTGGGGAAGTTGGTCTGAGGTCTCACCCATGGGTGTGCAACCTCAGTCAGGACAGCCCAAACCCAATTGCTCTGCACGTTGCAAGTCAGCATTTGCCTGCAAGAGAAGGGGCATCTGCATGGGCTGCTGGGGCTCCTCTCCCACCTCCAGTGGCACAGGGGGAAGAGGACATTTCATTAAGAGCAACAAGCAGAGCCAACAGCATTCAGAAGGTTGCTCTTGAAGACTTTACATCCTCATTCAACATGTTCCTCAAACTCTGCTCAGAGCAGCTGTCAGTGGATGCAGTACGATGGGCCCTGAGTCAACTCTGGTGAGACGTGGACTCTGACGAGGTTTGGACTGACTTGGGTGTTTGTTTGCAAAAGGCTGGAGTGCAGATATGCAACCCTGATCTGGCTCTGCCTGAGATCCAGGAGTATTTTCTGCTGCTGTTTCATCCTAAGCCCTTTCCAGAAAGCGAAGCAGCTGCCAGAGGTCAGACACGAGGAGCCTGGTCGGTGCGTGCCTGAAGATGGGTGCCAGGTCTGGATCTACATTCCAGTTGGACCGAAGCAGAGCTTTTCCCCACGGGGTTTTTAATCCTGGGCCTTGGCCTAGAGCCATCTCCAGCTTTCGTGTTTTTGGAACCAAAAAGGAGCGCCATGCTGGTCAAGGGAAGAACAAATCCTTATGCTCCAACTCTATACTCTGACAAGAAGTCACAACCAGCTCAAGTGGTGCTGGCTCCTTAGAAGTGAAACCCATCTAACTTCACCCCACCGAACCCATTTTTAAGCTCCCAGGATAAATTCAATCTCCGTGGGCTGATGGAGCATCCTGCTCCCCTTCAGACCAGCACAACCTCTGAGCTGGAGCTGCCTCCTCCGTCCAGTGGTGAAGGAGAAACCAAGCAGCAGAGGTTGCTTTTGGGTCTCTTTGTGGGGGAGGGCAGCCTTTTTATTAGGTCCAGATGTTGCTTTCTGCCCCGGGCCATGCTGGGAAGTAAAGCAAAGTGTGTTAATGTTGGCTGGAGGAGCCTCGTTGGAAACACACTTGAAGGAACTGAGGTTCCTCCTGCACCCCTGTTTCCTGGGGGCTGGGGGAACATGGGCCAGCACAGAGGCACAGGCACGGGTGAGGAGTTGGCCTGCTGCTGAGCAGCCTCTTTCCTTTGTCCTCCAAAAATCTCCCAACACAGAGCGTGGCTTTGCGTAACTTGGAAGGGAAAGAGGGCTCTTGGGTCCCTGCTGTCCCCCAGTTGGTGGCTGCTGTCCCCAAGCTGGTGGCACCCACAGGGTGAGTCTTCCCCATCATTGAGCTGACAGGTCCCTTCAGAACCAATTTGCTGTTGGGCTCCATATGGAGATGTGGAGATGGAGGACTCTGTGTGAGGGGCAAGGCTGCTCTCCAGATGCTCTTTCTCACAATTAGGCAGTGTTTAAAAATATGTGATTTTTTTTATTATTATTTTTTAATGTCTCCCCCTTTCTGAGTGCATATAGAGGACAGTGGTTTGGAGGGGTGAGGGGCTGGGTGGGGGAGGATGGCAGGACCAGATCAGCAGTTCCTCCACAAATGGAGCTTTCCCAGGGAGCACTGACTGGGCAGCACAGCACCGCGTGGCTGGTGAACGGAGCTGGGCTCTGATGGGTCCCCGTGAGCCCGTGCCAAGCCTGGAGGCCTCCAAACACGTGGCTCATTAACCACGGGCTGCAGCCACAGCTGGGGCTCACACAGAGGGCTGGGCTGGTGCTGCCAAAACGTTTGTAAGCCCCGGAGGACTCGGAAAGGGCCCACGCTGCAAAGTTCAAGGGCAGACCCAAAGGCAGAGCAGCGCCGTGCTTAGCAAAGTACCCTGAGCCTCCAGTGCTGCTCCACCATTCCCTGCTCCACTCCACCTTCATTTCAGTCTGGTAACAGGCTCAGGCTGGAGCTGTGAGGATGCTCAACTCCTCTCCCAGACACTAGTTAGGGACCTGCATGTCTCTGGGTGCTGTCTCCTCTAGTTCAATTATATTTTGGGGTAAAGCCTGTGCTCAACCAGCCAAGGATGCTCTAAGAGGCCTGAGCTGCTGCCAGCCCATAATGTCTCACTAGAAGCTGGGCCTGAAGCTAAGACCCCAGCTCTGCACCTCCAAGGCCGTCCTACTTGGTCACAGCAGGTCAGTAGGTCCATAACACAATGATGTGCACCATCTCCCAGCCAGGCACAGGGGATGCCTGTGCTTAACCCCATCCCTTGCACCGGGTGGCCAAGCTGTGCTCTTCAGCAGCTAAAACAAATGTCCTGGAAGCACAGGTGCTGAAGCAAAAAGCCCTGTCGGAAGCACAGCACAAACCCATCTGCGAGTGGAAGAGGTCAGAGAAGAATACAAAGGCTTTTATTTCCCGAGGCATTTGTCAGCAAGACAAATGTGGTGGGGTTTTTCTTATATTTGCTGCATTTTCCTAGCTGGCCTCCCACACAGACACCAGTGGATGTTCAGTGGCATCACACAAGGTGCTGGCTTTGACCTTTGTGACCGAACTCAGACAAGGAATCGGTTGGATCCCTGTCCAGTGTCAGCAAGTGGGCATATTTAAAGGGAATGAGCAGGTTTCAGTGCTGTATCTGTAAGTAGTTTATTGCTGGCATGTTCCCCTCTTACCCTTATTATTTATGTTGAAAATGATAAATGAGGGATTGATGGTGCTAGCTGGTTTGTGAATAATCAGGTTGTTTCACTGTAAAGCCCTGGGGGAAGGTAACGTTTCTACAATCCTCCATCAAAGAGAATGCAGTTTGCACTCGTGTTTGTGCACATGTGTGTGTTGCTCATTCCTCCACCGCTTTGCACTTGGCATCTTTGCATCTTCCTGCAAGTCTGAGTACCCCCACACGCTCCCACGGCACGTCCCAGTGCCCACGCAGGTTTCCCAGTCCCTGCAGCCCCTTGGCATCGTCACCCATGTTCGGAGCAGTTTGCTCTCCAAAGGGGGAGGTGATGGGTGTTTCGGAGGCTGCAGGGCCGGGGTGCAGGCTGGGTGCTCTGTACAGAGGGCACCAGCTGCAGCAGTCAGCTTGGAAGAAGCCCTGATCCCGTTTGTACTTCAAGGAGCTGCAAATAGCCCCAGGTCTCAGGATTTTCTTGCGAGACGGGAAGAGCCCAGGGGAGATGAGCTGAATGTTTATGTATATAGAAATGTCTGATCACGGGGCTCAGAACAGGCTCGGGGAGGGAATCTGGAGGTGGTTAGCTGGAGAGGAGGATATTTATATGCTAGCAATGTGCTGTCCGCCTGTTTGCAGGGTAGGAAGGATACAGTGAGCATCAAAGGCTTGGCAGAACGAGCATTTTCATCCTCGTAGATGTGAACTCCCCGTCTGTCTTGGACTCCAAGGCATAGGACTGTTTGGATCCAGTATCATTATTAGAAGCAGAAAATAGAGCTCATAAAACTCCCTCCTTAGGCCCCAGAAAAGCAATTCCAGGACCCTCTACCCTACTCGTGAACAAGCCGTTCCTGCATTAATTTCCCACTGTGGCTTGACATGGTGCCAGAATAAGGGGACTCGGAGCTTCAGCAGAAGCTTTGGAGCCCTGGGGCAGGTCCTTGCCCCTCTCCTGGGTAACCAGACCTGTTTTTAGAAACAGGCAAGAGAGCTGGGAATGGTTAACATGGTGGCAAACCTGCATGGCCAAGCCAGGTTCCTTCAAGGCCACGAGGTAACCACAGAGGCTGCACCTGCGGTGGGAATCACTCCCCCAGGCAATGGGCTGAAAATCAGCACTAGATACACTCCATACCATGGCTGAGCAGACACTGCAGAAGGCAGTGAGGAGCGCCAGCCAGGGAAGCCACCATCCCAACATCCTGAGGCCCATGCAGCCACCCTGAGGTCACAACTGCTGAAGCCAAGGTGCGCCCTGAGGCACTGAACCTGCATCACAGGACAAGAGGAGGTTTCAGAATTGCATCTAGAGTATCTCAGGTAGGTTCAATCATCTTGGGATGGCTGCTCTGGGAGGTAGTTGTGGAGCCACAGGGTCAGCTGCTCTGTGGACAGAGGGACATCCAGGCATACCTGCTGTGACAGACTCCCATCCCACATCTACTCCCCACAGAGATGGCCTAAGTGTCAGTTCAGTGTCCTGTGCTAGAGGAGACGCGGTTCGTGGAGGTGGCTGGGACATTCATCAGCCTGTGCTGCTGGTGGTGGTTCTGTCACGCAGGGACATGTTCGTGACGTTTTGAAGACTGTGACACAACTTTCCTGCTGCTTGGCAATGCCCAGATGTTCTGAAGATACTTCTGCAGGTCCAGGCTGTGACATTGCCATCCACTGAGCAATAAGGAGCAGAACAAGCCCAAGGTCTTGCACGTGGTAGTTTCAAGCTGACAGCTTGGCAGCAGCGGGGAGTTTTTACTGCTCCAGTGTCAGGTAAGGTTCTTTCTCTGGAAAATCCATCATTTGTTGACCGTACATAGCTGTGGAATGAAATTTGATAAAGGCATCTGCTGTTCCCTTACAGCTCTGCTTTGCTGATTGGAACAGGGATCCCTGTATGTGGGGTTTTATTATTATTTAATTTGTAGCTGCCCATTATCAGCAGCTTCTTTTAGGTGAGGCTTTTGGCATTTTACACTCAGCATTCTTGCTGTCTGTAAAACCAGCCTAAACCTTTCCTTCTGCTCATAAAGGCATCTAGTCTAAATTCAAAGTCCATCCATTATAGCTTCAGTGCCTTGTAATCCCTCGGAGATATGTGCAATTACTCTCTGAAATATCCCAGGAGCAAAACTAATACCAAGCATCATCTGCTTAAATTTACAACATCCAAATGGCACGGTAAAAGCCACTAGCTTAGGGGTTAGCTCATCTGAGTGCACTTGCCAAAACACATATCCTGCATCTAATGCTGCTTTGGCTGCTGAGGATTTAGGTGCCACCCCAGGAATCTTCATTGGACGGCATTCACGTTTTATGGTTTTATTTAAGTAACAGGAGTGGATGCACATGTCCTTCACCATACTCCCCCTGCCTTCTCCAAGTTGCTGCATCTCTGTGGGTGTGTGAGCACAAGCACGTCTCCCATCCTTCATCCTAGGAGCAGTTCAGCTGTGATTTGTGTCAAAAAGCTTGAGATGAGGACAGGGGCACTTCCCGTGCACCTGAAGCAAGCCTCTTGTGTAACGTGGCTTCCCTTCTTTCCATTCCTTAGAGTTTAACAGCCATTTTCATTCAAGCCTATTGACTTCATCCCTATAAATCCAATTTGATTTTTCCATAAGGATTACTGTCATTCTCCTTCCAGACATCTTAGATCTTGGAAGACAGCTGAGTGCTCTACTAATAGCTGGCTGGCGAGCCTGAGCCATTTCCAGCACTGGCTTTAGAACACCCTTCATGGCTAGGCAGGGTTTTAGCCCTGAGGCAACCCATTCCACTCCATGATTTGGAACACCAGGATATAGCAGGGGTCCTGGTACTGCACTAGGATGTGGATACCTGGATATGAAATAAGCATTATGTTGGTTCTTCCTGCTCTTTAAGGCCATGGAAAAGCTGGGGGAGGAATTACCTAGATCAAACACCAGGGCTTCAGAGCTGGGTGGAATAAGATTGAGCAGGAAGAGGAAAATTTAGGGTGAAGAAATGAAAAAAATGCCTCTGTAGGAAAAGTGAGATTTGTGCCCTTTGCTTGAGCTATTTCAACTTTCCCTGGACATAACTGACAGAGCAGATTTTATATGTCTGCAACCACAGCCTCCTGACCACAGGAGCTGAGCTGAATCCCACAGGCAAGGGAGGGAGACACCAAAAACATTCCCTCTAAATGGGAAAAGGTCATTAGGGACCAAGTAAATGGGTAAGAGGAAGGAAACTCCAGATACATCAGCATGACAGTTTGAGCATTTTATTATGATATATAAATTTTGTCTTCTTAAATTACTCCCTATGAGTTGAACAGGAAGGGATTATTGCGGAGGGGGGAATATACAAAAATAAAAGGATATTGTGAACTACTGCATCACCACATATACAACAATAAAGTACTTTACAAGCACTTAGAGAATCAGACTTACAAAAATAAAAATTATGACACATCCTTATGCATTTCCACCAGTAATATGCCCTTTTCTTCCTTCTCTAACCTTCAAACACATTTCAGCCCCATCTTCAGGTCACAACTCACATGGTAGGATACTTTGCTCATTTCCGTGGCCATCACAGTATCTGAAAAGGAGTTAGTGCCTCCCCAGACTTATAAATACAACAGTTATTGGAGAGCTTTAGAACAGAACAGATCAATTTGTGAGTGATGGGGTGATCCTCAGGGAGCACAGTTTATCTGACAGTAGAAATGTGAATATCCCACAAGATACATCATTTCCTAGAAAGTGTTCCCCCATCTCCACGCAGGGACAGCCCTGTGTATGTGCTTGATACACAGAGTCCCCTGAAAGCCTGGGGAATGCTGGTGCTCACAGACTTCAGTGGGACTGAATAACTGTGACAGAGGATAGATCTGATTTTGTTTCAGCTCTAAAGAACCCAAGGAGGCTCTTTGCTGCAGGAAAAAAGGCAGGTTAAAACTACAATGGCCAAGTATCCCAGCTCACAGTGTTCACACACAGAACCATTCACCTCTAGATCAGACTCACGCAGCCTTTGGTCCTCAGTTTGCTTTACAAAGTCTTTTGCACATCGACCTTCTAGTGACCTTTCCCATTTTTTTTAAGACACACTCAACATAAATAGTAAACAGCACTCGCTTCTCTGACCAGCAGCTCACTCAAACACTGCTATCAACACCCAAACCTCATTTCATCATTCCCAGAAAGCCTGCACCTAAGGTGCAAATCTGGCTGTGTTTCACATTAAGAAAAGTAGAGCTGGCTTAGAGAAAAAAAAATACAGATAAAGAAGCAGTAAACTGTTTTGGTCGTAGTTGCTCTGCATTTTGTGCAAAGTATCAACATTTAGTTCGAGTTCCCTCTTTCTGGCCCCAAATGCAATGACAGCAATGCAGGCAGAGCAGACACGAGCGTGCTCTGCTGCATTCAGGGGCCAACTGATCCCAGGGATGAAGGGCAAACCCTGCACCTTTTAGATAGACAGGGACTTCCCATAGTAAAAAAATCAACTCTCCCCTCCCCAAAATCGATGCCTTCTGAGAAAGTTTCTGATTTCAAAAATAACTATTGACAGAAAATAATTCCTGAAGGCAGAGTCTGCTTTACCTATCAGGCTTACAGGACTGTGGGCAACAGGCACGTTGGGATCCTGGGGAGAAAGCGTGGAGCCACAGTCCAGCTGCTCCAGGAAATGCCCTTTCTAAGCAGCATCTCCGTGGCCTAAATTTGTCATTTGTATCTTTGAGAAAATACATATGAACAAAGATCTGTTGGTTGAGATGAGTAACGCTCCATTTAAAAGAAAACCCCCTCTCTAGAGGGATCTAATCATTCCTTTTGGATGTACAAACATGCTACAGGTGAGGCACTTCGTGGCTGCTGGGAGTGACTCTTAACTGGCAACACACAATCACAAAATTCAGTTTCTGTTTAAGCAAAGCTATAAAAATAGTCATTGCTCTTCCCAGTCATGAGCAAGATGGACTTTGGTTCTTCTATGGCTGCCTAACACAGCCATAGGGATAGGAGCAATAGGGACAGAGGTGGGCAGGCAGGGTGGGATCTGTGCCCACGTGAGGGTGAAGACCTGACCTTCTGTGGTTTTCTTTGAGCTCAGGAAAAACAAAGTCCCTTTCCAATGCCAGCTTTCACAGAGAAACAAAGCAGCTTGTGATGGACCCATGGGAGTCATCGTATAAGAAGGTATTTTTCAAAAATTTCTACAGATCTCAGGCACTTGGCAATGTCACAGCTTGGATGTGGTCCAGGGTGGTAGCCCACCATGGCCTGTCCATGGCGACACAGCTCAAAGTGTGTTTGGCAGAGAAACCCAAGCTGCTGGCTGGCGTTTCTTCCCTGACATGGCAAAACCAGAAAAGCTGCTTAAACTCAACAGAGCAGGAGCACGTTAAGTCATTTCTAGTCTATTTGCAGAGAAAACAAAGCATGAAGCTTCAAAGAGGCCTGGCCTGGACGTGTGGGGACCCTACAGTGCCAAGGATGCATCCCTCCAGTGCCCCCTCCCGGGGGTCACACTGACCTGTGAGACTTTGCCCTAGCAGCCCCTATCCCTGTGTGGTGAAGGACCAGGCTCTGGGTCAGGCCTCTCTGCTGGAGTTGTATTCACACACTGGGTTTCTGGCTTTTTTGTAGTTCTTTTTTCTTTAGGAAAAACTAACAGTGGACAAAGTGGGCAGGAGCCTGCAGCTGGTCACGATAAAAGAGATTTTCTGGGGAAAACCTGTCCTGATCAAAGACCAGTGTGATCAAAAAGCTGCAGCTTTGTGCTTGGAGCAGGGGAATAATCTGTGAACAGGAGAAAAGCCTGATGTGTGGGCAGAACAGGGAGTCTCTGGCTGTCAGGTCAGCCTGTCTCCATGCTTGCAGGATCTCCTGGGTATGAGTATTGGCCCTGCTTTGGAACCTGGATTACTCAGCTTGGAAACCTACCCCCTTTGCTACAGACCCTCACACGTGCATGGGAAGAACCCTCCAGAGCCTTCACGATGTCCCCTGGAAGGCAGGTGAGTATTTCCACTGGTCGCGAGGCTCACTAGCACTTGGTGGAATGGGACAGACCTCAAGATGAGATAACAAGTAGGTGCACCACCAACTTGCATTGCACTGGGACCACACTCACCCTAGTTTCAGCTGCCCCCCTTCTAAGCTAACTCTGCAGCACTCGTTTGCTGAGGCTCCAGGGAGCACGGTTGCTCCAGGCACAATAATCCCTTCGGAGACAGATGCTGCTTTTCCAAGCTTTGATGCTGACAGTCAGTGACAGCAAAATCTGACCAATAACTAACATAATCCTTGTCTCTGTGCCACTGAAAAGAATCCAACAGTAGGTGGAAGCCTTGGGAATCCTTTTGAGAGATTTCTCCCTACCAAGTCCTAACTCCCAAACAGAGAGGCGGAGTTAATCAGTTAATCACTCCTCTAACACACATCTTTCAGTACTAATGATGCTTCAGCCGTCAGGATTTAACTTTAAAAGATCTTATATTTACCTCTGGTGGAAAAATTGTGCTTTGTTTTAAACGAGAGAACTCTGTTTCATAAAGGTCACAGTTCTGGTCACGTCTACAAATTGCCTTTTGAAACCGATGGAAAAAAGTATCTTTATAAGTCATTATTTAATTTTATTATATTTTTTAAGTTTTTCAGATTTTTGTTTTTCTTAATCTCTGTGGGTTTGTGCGTCAACTGTTCTAGGCAACCAGCTATGTCTTGTTGATATTGTTAATAGGTTTTCTGACTTGGCTGCTCAGCTGTGTTCTGAAATAACTTGATCAGACTCACAGCAAGTCAGGAACAAAATGGAAAGTTTAGAAGAGGGAAAGCTGGAAATTCATTTCCGGAGCTGTGTGGTTATTTTCTAAGTCTGGGCTCCTCTGAGCAGCATGCAAAAATTCTTGGTAAGATTTCTGGAGACAATTCCATGCCATTTCCAAAGGTTATATGTTTGCAGGAATCCAGGCTCTTGCAGATTTTCAACAAGCTACCGAAGTGAAGAGATACTGGGAGATGTGATTCATGAGCAGGGAATGGTTCGCCTTAGGATGGCTGCAGTGCCTCCTGCTCTCTCTGTGTTTCTCAGTCCTTTTGCAGAGATCCTTTTGCTCAGCTGTTTGTCAAGTACCTGTTGAATTGCTACAGCCTGGCTGATTAGGGAAACCTGCACGGATTTGGGCTCTTCAATACTTCAAGCTCTACACTGAGAACGTTTGGCTGCTCCTCCACAGTCAGCGAAGCTCTCCATGCCACAGGTATGGAAACGACTGAGAGGGTGAGCAACTTCCTCATGAGTTAACCTTGCACTGGCTTCTCTGAAAGTAGGTAGCATCTTCCTGTACTACACTCCTCTCCACAACATAGCAGAAACGCCAAAGGGCTGCAAGTGTGTAAAGATCCCTGTAAATTGGGTGTTCCAGACAACAAACAGCATGGCACACTCGAACTGACAGTACTTTTGGAAAGGGCACCGGGTCCTAAATCACTTGGACACTTCTAGATAAAGGCCCTTCAGGTATTCAGTTTCCTCAGTCTCCCCTGCCTACTCTTGGCTGGGCCCACAGAAGAGGCGGCCATGTCTCAGGGTAGGCCTTTCCCCCACCTCCTGCTTGTGCTGTGCCTTGCTGTGGTACAGAAATGCTTAGTAAGAGCACTGCCCACCTGTTTTCTTCCTCTTTTTCTTGGTGACAGTCCTTGCTCCTCCCAGTAAGTTGGGCCTGGGGTTACTGCAGTGTCGTAACATTGCAGCTCTCTCGCAGATGAGCTGTTGGAGCAAGCTGTGATGTATTGACACAAATAACTGCCTCCTCTGCATTCAAACTCTAAGAAACCTGGCTTGGTATACGCTGGGCAGACTGGACGCTGGCTCTGCAGTTGGTGTTCCCTTTTGCAGAGGTCAAAATAGCTGTGGAGGTTACCGTGAGTCTCACCTGTGTGCTGGACGAGACCTACAGAGCTCACAAGGCAGCAATCTGTTATGGGTAACAGGGTCCTTTGTCATCTTGATTTCATCTAAACACAAGTCAAAAATAGATATGCTTGGGAAAAAAAACAAAACCAAAAATAAAATCCAGATCATGAATGTCAGGAACGTCGCAAAATACAAGCCAGCCTCTCACTGATCAAAACCATCCCGTGCCCTGTGAGCCTCCTCCCAGCCAGTTCAGCCTCACCCAAGACAACGTGTTCTCCAGCCATGAATACTCAGTCGCCATCAATGAAGGCCCAGGCAGAGACCCAGCAAAGGCCACAGCCTCCTTGAGGTCGCGAGGTTGCCAGCGGCAGGGCGGATCAGAGGGTCTCGCTGTAGATGACGCACGGGCTGGTTTCCTCACAGAGTTCCAGCTGCACGCTGGAAGCAAACCAACGCTTGGCACAACCCAAGCTGTAGTTGAGGGTGGTCCGGTAAATGTTCTTGGCACGCTTAGGAAAAATGATGGTCGTGCTCTGAAACCTCAGTGGCTTCTGGCGGGGCTCAAAGATCAGCTGGGACTTGTAGTTCCGCCAGGTGCAATTGGGAGCAGCGATGACTGTCTCACTGTAGGTGGTGATGGTGGGGATGGGGCCGTAGAAGATGTCATCCCGATAATGCTTCTCGGAGTCATACTTCACCTCAGAATTGCACCTACAGAGGACAGCAAGGTATCAGGAACACAGCCCAGGCAGTGAAGGAGAGAAGATAGGCAGGACTCTTCTCTAACCCTTCGGAGCTGGCAATGTTTAAGACCTCTTAAGCACAGACGCTGGGACAGCTGCCAATCCTACAACCCAAAGCAGAGGGCCAAGAGGACTCCTTCCTGCTGGTGCGTCTTGGTGGAACCCCAACTTGCTATGAATCCATGTCAGCATTTCTGCAGTGCATGTGCACAAGGGACCAATCCTGTCTGGTCATGCCAGGACAGAAGAGACCTTGTTGCACAGGCTCCAAGCCATCTACTTCTTCCTCTGGTTTCCTCCATGGGCCCCAGGTGGGGCCTCAGCTTAGCCCTGAGATCTACACTAGAGGCAAACACCCTGTGAGCAAAGGACATCAAGAAGCGGTGAAACCCCTCAGCTGGGGTAGGTCAGAGGCTGAAGAATGGACATTCATCCATGGACTGTGCAGGAAAAGCTTGAAATCCCAGGAATATTCTTGATCCAGCCTTTTCCTGAGCATTTTTAACAAGCACAGCCATGCAGCATCAACTTGAAATGCTGAGGGCCCCTGTGAAACAAAGGTCAGCTGACCACTGATTCATGGTTGGTCTCGCCACACTCCCCACTGCTAGTGCTAGGCCTGGGGGTGTCACTGCCCCAGTGACCAGGCTGAACAGATGCTGGTGGTGGGCCATGGCCATGGGATGTCACACTGGGGTCAGGGGGAGCCTACTTCTCATGGACACAAGGATGTATGGACACTAAGCCACGTAAGGGGCTTTTCCCAGAACCCCTGACCATGGGGAGCAGCAGGACTTTCACTTGTTCTCAACTCCCCAAACGCTCCTCCAGCAATCAGCAGCCAAGGAATGTGCAGCTCCACGTAAAAAAGATTAAAAGCTGGGTGTGTGCTTGTCATTACCTCCAGCCGGAGGGAGCTTGACTGATTGTGCACTGCCTGTAACCTGAGCTGCTGTAATGTATTTTGCACAGCCAGGGTGTAAGCAAGTCATTCAGCACACATAAAACAAGGCTCCGATGTAATCACCATAAAAACATGCCCGCTGGCAGTTCCTCAGCACGCAGAGATTTACTGGGGTGCATTTCCAGTGAGAAGTTTGCATAGGTTGAGGGGGGTGGGAATTGGGTTTACAGTCCTCCCACCGTCCCTGCCCTAAGCTGTGTGTAACTGCTCCACGCTGCCTGCAGAGTACATTCCACACCAGCAAAGGAGCAAGAGAAGAGCAGAGGCCAACGTTTATCCATCTGCTGCAGCACCAGCTCCACAGGAGGTCAGAACATCTCCAGCACTGACTTGAGGGACCATCTCCTCATGAGGAGGAGCTTGTTCTGTCTCTGTGGGCTGGTCTAATGTTGGTTTCTCTGCTGCAAGGGCTAACAAAACCAGGTGCCAGTTATAAAGGTGTTGCTTCTTCTGAGGATACAAGTCAGCAGGGAACAGGATGACAACCATCAGGTTACTTAGTGGAGGCCATCAAGCCTGCAGATGGTAATGGTTTTCTCTCCTTGCCTTGGATTGGAGCTGGCCTTGAAGGAAAGCCTTCTTCTCTTACAACCTCCCTCAAGTTCTTGCCTCCTCCCCTCCACCTCTGCTGCTGTCAGTGTGTCTACTTCAGGCATTACTCTCCCACCTGTCCCTCCCTTCCCATCAAAATAACCATGACTCCCATTTGTAAACACCTTTTAATTTTTTACAGAAGGAAAATCACTAGAAAAAAAGACAGAAATCCCCACCTACCCACCCAGTCTCATCTGTACCTGATTTCCTGCACGGGCTCAGGGTTGACCTCAATGCTTTCTCCAAAAAACACAGGGTACATTCGAGGCCTGATCTCTGGCATGGATGGGTTCAGGAGCAGGTAAGGCATCTGCACGGAAGAAAAGCACAGCAAGTGTTGGGACACAACAGATG
Organism: Aegotheles bennettii; assembly: GCA_013398125.1. Lineage (NCBI taxonomy): Eukaryota > Metazoa > Chordata > Aves > Caprimulgiformes > Aegothelidae > Aegotheles > Aegotheles bennettii. The sequence continues at coordinate 280,885 of VZRW01007557.1, read as the reverse complement.
AGGCTGGTAAGTTCATAATGTGCTGTGGGTGGCAGCTGAGCATCCAGCAGTAGCACATTCAGCACTGGGAGGAGACACCAGTGCCTCCAACCTTGCTAACTCCATCTCCTCAGAGTCCCGTGGGAGACACTGCAGGTGACAGGCTCTTTGGCAATGACAGCAGGTGACTGTGGCACCATCAGGACCAACTTTGTTTCATGCAGGCTAAGCTTACCTTGTTTGCACTCTCAGCATCACTCAGCTCCCCCTCACTGTCCCTGTCTTTTCTGGGTTTGTAGCAGGGCCCCGAGTTAGCGGTGTGTTCCCCACGCCAAGGAACGCACTCCTCTCCATGCTCAAAAGGCAGGACCACTGTCAAGTTGCCAAGAAACAGCCTCAAGGTGGTTGGCAGAGAACGGGACCACTAACCCCCATCCTCACACAGACAAGCCTTGTGCAGGCCTTGCATTTAAGATGCCCCAACTTTCTGACCGACGTCCAGACCAAGTCCCAGCTCGCAGGGGCGATGCGATGCAGCAGGCTGCCCTCCACCCACCAGTACCACCCTCTCCACCTCCCTCTGCCCAGCACATCCCCCAGGTAAGTGACTCTGCCCAGATCTCTGGCACTCCATGCTGCAGTATTTGTTGAAATTTAGCCCTTCCTTTCCTGTTTCTCATAGGAATTGCAATTGTTAGGAGGTTTTCTGTAGCTCTGATGTTGCCTTCACTGTTGTGAATTAAGAAGGTTCATGAAGACTCAAAGTGCACCAGTATGGAGAAGTGCTAAAGTCTGATGGAACACAGAGATAGCACCCAAGTCTGCTGACTTAAAGGATGTAGGTCTACTTAAGTGAGATGTGTGTATATATATATATTTCTATATACGTATGTGCTGAAAATAATGCACCCCTTGCAGCAAGGGAAGTGGTAGACTTGCTGTTGCTGAGGTCTCAATAATGTCTGTCATGCTCCAAGGAATGTTCTAGTTAACCATGCACACCGGAGTGTGGGGTGAGATGCTGAGGCACCCTGTGGCCTCTGCAGTGCAGGAAGCAAGTTTAGAGCCAGGAATTTTTAATGAATGGAGCTGCTCCAATTCACGACACCAAAAACTGGATTTTTAAGACTAATTACACGCTGAAGTTACTTACTCTTGACAAATTGTGACAGTCCAGTCTAGGCTCCTCTGCCCACCACATAAATTGGTAATCCCACTTCTCTATACTGGAGTGCTCTTAAACATCAGTTCCCACATACAGGGATCCAGTGTCTGGACCAAGCCCAGCAGCTAACTAAGCCTAACCCTGCCCTCCTGGAAAAATGTCATTGCAGGGCTTGGTCCCTGCCACCACTTTTCTGTCAAGTAGCAATTTATGACACACAGGATTTCTTTAAAGGAGATGGGTTGGCAGCCTCTGTGCAGGGTTGAAAGGTCTCTACATGGGTGAAAAACTGGTGGAGTTCTTCCACTTTTCACCATGCCTAGGCCATCCTTGCTGAAATCAGCTGTTTTTCATCAGTGTAAGTCAGTAAGATCATCTCAGAACTCACAGAATCCACTGAGGATACAGCTGTTGTATTGGCTTGCTGTTCCCATGCCACCCCTTTCCACCTTCCCCATCATCTTTTGGTAGGGAAGTACCAGAGGGAACACTGGAGCTGTGACCTGGTTCCTACTGGCAGTGCTCAGTAAGGTCCTGCAGCTTGTGCCCTGCTCAGTACAACCCACAGCTCTCCAGATGCTCCCCAGGTTATCCCTCGAGCTGGTGTCAACTGGTGAAGCTCTGCCGAGTCCACTCAACAGCTTCAGCTCCCACAAACTGAGGTCTGGTTTTCTGCAGTGACTTGGGCTTTCTGCCTTAGGCTAAGGCAAAAAATGCCATTGCTTCATCTGAATTCACCAAGCCCTTCAATTCTGTGTCTCAAAGCAACAAAGCTGTTTACTCTTTCAATACTGAAATATCCCTGCACTTTACCACTGCGTTAAACTGCCAACTAAAATGGCCAACCCTTCTTTTTGATTGAATATCCCTGTTCCATTGTCAAAAAAGGACAGTATTTGCATAGGTATGGGAGGGGGGGAAGAAGGAGGGGGAGAAAAAGATATGTTCACCCTCACTACCAAACACTGGCCAAAAGGCAAAGTTCATTCCTGGATTGCTTTCAAGTCTCTTGACAGGCAAGGGCAAGGGCAGCCTTTCTGGTCATAAATAAAGCTCTTTGCTGCTGAAATATGAATTGTTTAGATCAGACAAGCCTTAGTTCACGAGGGTGCAGATCTCCAGCTTCTAAGTGTCTGCACATGGCCAGAGCTCTTTCTAAAGACATCTTGTACATAAGGAGAGGTTCGTTTGGGTTCAGGAGTGAAACGCCACGTGCACATGGGCTCTGTGAACAGCAGGTGGGTTGGTCTTTTGGGGGCTCACCTGCAAAGAGACACAGATTGCTTTAACTGGTGAAGGAAGAAAGGCTGGGTATACACATCCCTCCTGCAGGAGACTCTTCTCTTTCTCTTTATACTCCTGTGGCCATACCTGACGTTGGTGAAACTTCACTTGAGAACCTGCCCCCTTTATACACTGTGCCCACCTGAAGAGGGATCTTGTCCAAAAGACCCCAAACTGGTCTCTGCTTGCAGATCAGGTAAGAAAATGATCACCTCTGATCCTCTCTTTGAAAAGCTCAGCTCAGCAAAAGGTGTTTCCAGCTTCTCAGATGGAACACTGAATTTGCATGGGGCAGAAAGGTGGGACAAGCTGCAATGTTATATGGTTGGCACATGTCAAAAGTTGGATTTTTGACACCAGCTCCTTCCGATCTGTTTTAAGGTAAAAACAAAACAAAATGTTCTACCTGTCAAAAAAAGTACTGACTCAATTCTATTTTCTTCTGCATAGGAATGGTTGAAAGAAGAGAAAAGAGTGGACTGCTGAGCTCCCTTGAGAAGATCATGATCCTTGGCACATTTCTAGCAATCATCACTCCGCGATCTCCAGACACTTCACAAGCAAGGTGAGTTTCTCTATCACCCTGTAACACAGACGGGCTGGGAGGGAGCAGAACTTGTTGCACACTACTGGGGACCACTGATGGTGTAGAGGAGAAACCCACATATATTTAGACCAGGTTCTCCACAAGTGATCTAGAGTTGAGACCTGTCTATCCAAAGAACAAACCCTAGGGTTGCCCTGCTGGGAGGCTACAGCTGGGGCCTGATTAATCTGTCCCCAGTAACTGGAGCTGTGCTGATACTTGCTGTCATTTTAATTTTCTTTCCAGTACATAATTTATTTCAACCAGCAAAGGGTTACAGTATTATTAAAAAGCTGAGGTGCTTTCTTGTTTGGCTGCATTTTTCCCTCTGTCTTCACTCTGATGCCTTTCAGGCATTGAACAGCCTGGGCAGCTAAACTCTGCTTTTTCCAAGTAGCACATAGATTAAACACAGATAAAACTGGTTGCTGAACAGAATTCCATCTACAGCTAAGCAAGAGCAGTTCCTTTATTGAGTAAGTTTTAAGGGGGGCTCTCGCTTTAGGACAGACACACATCCTTCAGCTCCGTGTCATTGCTTCCTACCTGCCCCAAGTGTCATCCCAGTGGCTGGTTCCTGGGGGTATTTAGATCACAGAATTCTGAACAACAGCAAAAATAATATAGTGGGCAGAAATAATGCTATTTTATGCCTAATAATTATGTAGAGTCAGTGGGCTCTGTTAAGATACTTTTCATTTGGGGTAACTTACAGGAATGGAGGCGGAGTTATCAAATAGTAAACAAAGATGAGGAAAAAAAGTTACAAGAAACTGGCCTGAAATATCCTGACTGTTCTTTAGCTTCCAAATTCCAGACTGCAAAGCAACAAAAAAGGAAAGGAAATTAATGTGACTTGAAATAAATAACCCCTAAAAAAACCTTTCCCCAGAGAGCACGAAGAACCAGAACTGGCCAACTCCTTTTGCTACGGTCATTATGTGGAAGGCACTAAGATGTGGCATTAGATCTCTGGGGACTGTAAGGGGAAACAGTTTTCCAAGCATTAGGGCTGCAAACAGGATACAGCTTCCCAAATCCCTAGCTCCTAACTTAGCTAAGGCATCAGCAAATCTCTCACCACATTTTCCCACTATGGTAACATGTCAGGTCCATGAAAATGTCACTTTACTCAGCTGTTATTTACAGCTATAATGAAAGACCTGGCGGAGTTATTGGACACACATCTACATTCTCCGCTCGAGCTGATAAGCAGTATTTGTTTAACAGACCATTTATTTTCCCAATATCTTCACGTATTGCACATTACGAGTAATTTATACTCGAGCCGGATGAGATTATATTTGGAGGTGATAACAGCAAATGCAGACCTCAGGTAGAAAGCAAGGCTTTATTATTTCAAAGACTTACATCCTCCCTGCCTATCTCCCCCTTCTATTTGGAGTGGGAAATGTGTGGCACGCAATGGAAACTGAACAGCTAGAAGCCACAACCCTAGACACAGCCACATTTTCTAGAGTAGATGGTGAGACCCCTGTGACTGCTTCCCTGATCTGCCCAGAAGGGACGGACATCTGCCACGGTTTGCAGAGGCCCAGAGCCATTCCCCCTCCTTCGCTCCTGGTGTTCAATCAAGAAGGGAGAGGACAGGGTGCATACTCAGAACGGACAGGGGACAGCCAGGTGGAGGGCTTTTGCCAGGCAGCAGACACGGGCATGAAACTGAAACCACCACCAACGCATGCCAGCGAAATTCCTGCAGGATCCGTCCCATGGGAACAGCTCAGAAGTGGGTCGGGATGCTGGCTGGCAAACACCAATCCCCGAGGCAAGCCCTGCTGCTGTGCCAGATGGGTGCCTCACTCCCTGCACAAGTCTGGGGCTTTCCTCAGAGCTGCTGGAACCCACAGGGGCTTGGAGAGTCACATCACTTGCTCCGTGTGCAGGCTGCGAGCTGGCTCGGGCTGGGGGTGCTGGGTCTCTCTCTCGTGTGCTTTCACTGTAGGCATTGGTAGGTCTAGAGGGTGTGTATTACCTGGGAACCCTCTGATGGCCATGTTCCTCACCCAGTCCCCACAAGACAGTCCTGGAGCACTTTCAGTGTAGGATGAGGTGCTGGCTCTGTGGCCCAAGGGCTTTTCAAAATGCAGTATGTCAGGAAGAAGCGTTTTGTTTTTGTTTTTCTTTTTTAGTATCAGCCATCAATCCAACCGGGTTGGCACACATGCTGACCTGGACCCTGTTGTTGGGACCGTGCCTGTGAAGGCTGTGCCAAGGGGCAAGGTATCCAAGGAATCTCCTCCCACCACACAAGACTGATTCTGGCACTGCACCATCGTCCAACACAGCTCCTGAATGTAAGTAGGAATTCCCTGTGCAGGGGCATTCACCTGACAGCTGATCCCCTGGGATAGTGTCCTACAGAAGTCAGCGCTCAGTGAGGCAGGCTGAATGCACAAATACTTCAGTCTTTTAAATAAAAAGGAACTTGCTGCACTGGCAACAGCGTTGGGAAGGGACAAGAAGTCTGCTGCCTCAAGAAGGCACCACTGATAGTTCTGCAGATGACTGAGATCCTGATCTGCCCTGATGTCCAGCCATTGGGAGTTATGCTATTGAATGCAAAGCCCTTATTTCAGCACAGGCCAAAAGCAGTTCTTCTAGCCTAAAACTATAGCCCAGGGCAACAACAATGGCAAAAAATCTAAGCAGATCTGGCTACTTTGTTATCATTCTCTTCCCTTCCAGCGACTGTTCCTTTGTGCATATTCTTAGAGATTTATTTCATTGTATTTATGTCCCTTCTGACCCAGCACCACACGCCAAGCCTAGAGAATTCAGTGACTCAAGTCCTGAGAATCAATTTAACTATGTTTTCAGATTTAAAAGGCAGAACTAGGTAAAAGTCACCTTCTATTTCCATTGGCATATTTGCACTTAGGCACAAAACAACTGACAAATTCCCTACATGGACTTTATTTGAAGAAAATTTGAAGAATTTCTCATGCACTGCAAGTAAAATGCAAAAATTTTTTTAAAAAGTCCCTAAATGGTGTTGAACTTGCAGTATTTATGACTCTGGCCCTAAACTGCCTTTAATATTTTCTTGGATCCCAAAACTGTAGCCAAAATGGCTGGTTAAATGTGAATAAATGGTGCATTGTCTTTGAAACAAAGTCACGCTTATTAAAGAGGAGAGAGTTTACTTTTTTCAGAGTCACAGTTAATAACACAGAGCAGAGAGAGCATGGATCTTACACACGAGAAAGTCTTCGATAAGGGCATGCAGTCTCATTTTAGTCTGTATGAGAAGAGCTGTCCTAGAGCAGAAAAATTCTTCAGCATATTTTTGAAGCTGGAGCAAAATAGCTGACTGCAAAAGAACGCAACTGGGTTCAGAGTGGTGGTTTTGATAGGTCTGGAGCAAGGAGTAGCATGAAATACTTCTCACAGATCTGGAATGTTGTTTTCTTCACCTGACAGCAATTTATTGTAACTGTACATACTAGAATTTTGGCCGTTAGTAACTGAGCTTATTTATACACAGTTTTATAGCATTATAACACAAAGAGTGCAGGCTGCATTCTTGGCCCTGTCACGTTTATAAGCAAAACAAACACTAATATAATAAGGGATTTTAAAGAGCATGCCTTGGTTTGCAAATAGCTGCAATTATTAATTTGCCAATTCTGCATGCTCCGATGAACAGCAGAGTAGTAGAGTTAAACAGAAGCACATTCATGGGCTTGTAATTGCTCATAGATCTTCAAGTCCTTGTTAAATGGCAAGATTAAAGCTAATTAGACACTGAAATTTAGCAGTATGAAGCAAGCAATGCTTTTCCTGCTTTAATAACAGCTGCAAGTACAGTAATGAGAAGTGAAACTCTGTACATTCAAGCAGAGTGAAAGTTTCTGTTTACTTCATTATTTTGCAGTGTACAGTCCCATACCACTCCAAATAACAAGGTCCTGTCAGTTTCAGTGTTAGGATCTCTGCAACCTTTTGTACCTACTAAGGGCATGGAAATACGATGTATGAAACCCATACTCTTAGCAGCAGGAGCCCAGGGCTACCCATATAAAATTTGGAAACATTTACAGCGCGATTTCCTCGGAAATGTGTAAGATGTTCATTTATGATCAAAATCTAAAAAATAACTGCAAAACTTAATTTTGCCTTACACAGATCACAGGAGTAACATTTTATCTGTAGGAGCCAAGCACTGAAACGCTCAGCCCTAACAGTCCAAAAGCTGGAATAGGTTTTCTCATGCTCTTTCATCTTCAATATCTAAGGGCTTTCTTGGGAGGAATGGTGGCCAACTGTCATGTTACTAGGATGGAGGCTGTCATATCCCCATTACTGAGCTTCGCAGACACCTCCACCCCAGCTGTTTTCTGGTCCAGCAAGCCTTCATTCATCTTCCTCCCACATTTTATTTTAGAAATTCATAGCAACAGCCTGATCCTGCCAAATCTGAGGCGTGCAGGTAACTCTTGGTACATAAACAGTCCCATCAAGACAGCGCACACGCCCAGGCATCTGCAGGTAAGGCTCTGTACTTGGAACCACAGCGTTTGAGAATTGATTTTCATAATTAACACCTCACGCCCTACCCACCATAGCCTGGTGAGAAGGAGTCATTGTTCACGGGGAAGGTTTTGGCATGTTCGGGAGTAAAAGGTGGTTTTCAATAATATGCTAAAATAGCCTCAGAACTTAAGGAAGTAAATGAGGGTGTGAGAAGTCATTGCAAAATGTCTCTACCAGTCTTTTAATTGTCACTAATCCATAGGTAGGTAAATTTTTCCCATGGAAAGATTTGTGCTGCGGTTTTTAGCCCGTATAGAAGCCAATTAACTGTGAATACACCCACAAATGTCTTTTATATACGTTAAAAAAAAAAACCTTTTGAAAGATCCCCGGGGAAGAACTTTCATCATCCTTTAAAAACCTCCACCACCACCTCATACGCTCTGAACTCTGTGCTTTAAAACCAGTTTTTTATAGCTGAGGGATAGAAATAAACAAAATAAAGCAGAATAATGGTCATAATAAATCTACCCAAATCCTACACAAACGCTTCGCTGGCACTGCTCAGGCTCCCCGAGATCTGCAGTGCTGCTGCCAGCTGTCTGAGCTTGCAAACCCCATTCCCCTCAGCCCTGCAGACCCACGCCACGCAACCCCATGGAAATAGAACCTTCCCCAGGCCCTGTCCCCAGACCAACTTGCCACATCCCTGAGTTAACAGGCAGTTTTGCCCAGTTTTGCCTAGTTTTGCCCAGTTTTTTGCCTCTCACACAGGGCTCCAGCAAACGTGGCTCCATGCTCCAGACAGACCCACGGTGGGATGCAGGAGCGTAGGGACGGCTGGCGGCCGGGTTCCCCCGCCTGGATCCAGATGGATGCAGCTCCAACCCGTACCCACCAGGCAGGATGGTGGCACTGAGAAGCAACCACACTTCCCTGTTCCTCAGGTGGGCAGGAGGGCCCGTTTCAGAGCCGGGTTTCACTCCCGTGCCGTTATTAAGAGCTCACCCAGCCAAACTGCCAACACCTCTGCCAGCATCGCCGGCCCTGGGCCGAGCCCCCGGGCACACCAGGGGCAGTGCCAAGGCCAGAACTGCGGCTGCGATGGGCACCAGAGCAGGGGGACACGGCCCAGGGGGGGCACACGGCCCAGGGGGGGCACAGGCCCCTTCCTCGCTGCCCCCCGCCAGCCGCTCTCCCCCTCGGGCCCGGGGTTTGGCTCTTACCACTTTGCCGTCCTTGGCCTCTCGCCGGTGCCCCGGGGCCGGGGGGTCCGCGCCGCTGCTGCCCCCCGCTCGGCCCTCGCCGGGTGAGAGGGAGTAGAAGGGGGGGCTGGGGCTGGGGGGCAGCCCCGAGTCCGGGCTGTCCAGCAAGCCTTCCCGGCTCTTCTCCTTCAGGCTCTCGTCCATGCCCTGCAGCTGTAGGTGCCCTACCATGTCTGGGGGGCAGCGAGGGGGCCGCGGCGGGAGGAAATCCTCCAGCGCTGCCCGCCGCGGAGGGAGGGGAGGGCAAAGGAGCCCGGGGGGCTCCCCCTGAGTGCCGACCGCCGCCACCAGCCTGCCGGAGCCCGGGCTGCGGAGGGGCGAGGCAGCGCCAGCCGCACCGGGCTGTCCCGGCCGCCTTC
>VZRW01007557.1:200433-271645 GCA_013398125.1 Aegotheles bennettii | reverse complement strand
GCCGCGATCGTCCACGGGGCTGCCGCCGTCCGCCCGCCCGCCGCCTCCCGGCGGCCCATTTATCCGGAGAGGGTGGGAGGGGAGCCGGGGAGCGCCCTCCCCTTCCCCCGGTCCCCCAGCTCTGCCCCGGCCGCACATTTTCAGGCACTTCCCAGGCAGCGAGCGCCTTTGGCGCCGCCCGCCCGCCCTCTCCCCTCCGGGCGTCGCCCCCCGAGGGGACCCGAGGCAACCCCCGGCCCTGGCAGAGGGGCCTCTCCCCGCACCGCCAGCGCCGGCCTGCGGCTTCCCTCCTCTGATTTCCCTCACTTCTGCTTTTCCCCTCAATTCTGTATGACTTTTCCCTCAATCCTGTATGATTTTTCCCTCAGTTCCGTCTGATTTTTCCCTCAGTTCTGATGCTCGTCCTTCTCTCGCCCTCGCTCCCCAAAGCAGCCTTTCCCCTCAGTGCCAAGGTGTGAAGGGAGAGCTCTTCTCAAGAGCCATCGTCTCTCTTTGCCTTGAGGTGTCCAAGGGTGGCTTCCCCGAGGCAGCAGGTGGCCATGGCTGTGTTGGCTACCACAGTGTGTGTGACCACAGCCCCTGTGCCAGCCGTGCCCTCATGGCCGTCCTTGCACCTCACGCTTGGTGCAGCCCAAACCAATCTCTTTGGCTCCACAGCTGCTGGTCCACAACCACCGAGGAGCTGGTGTCCCCATCCTGGCTGTCGTGTGTTTGTGGCCACCATAAATCACAGAATCACAGAATTCTAGGGTTGGAAGGGACCTCGAAGGATCATCCAGTCCAACCCCCCCGCCGGAGCAGGGTCACCTAGAGTCCATCACACAGGAACGCATCCAGGCGGGGTTTGAATGTCTCCAGTGAAGGAGACTCCACAACCTCTCTGGGCAGCCTGGTCCAGTGCTAATGGAAAAGTGCCCATAAATGCAATGGGAGGGCATCCCAAAGCCCAGCTGGCCAGGAGTGGTGTGTGTCAGAGGCACTGAGGGCAATGGGGAGTCCATATCGACCCCCAGGGTGCAGAGGAGCCAGCAGCAGGTAAACAGGGTGGGCTTGCTGAAGCCAACATGGACATTTATTGTACAATAACTGGCTGACATTAGTGTTACCTTGTCCTTACAGCCTTGGATATGCTTGATTCATGGCAAATAGGTTTCCATGGGAAAATGTTGAGATTCAACTGGCTGCCTCCTCATGGTCCGAGCTGTTGGCCCACGACCCAGCAGAACAGGATCACACCTGGTTGTGCTACAAAACTGACAAATGCAGTGCTTGTTATGGCAGCTAATGGAAATGTGAGGGGTCTGGTGTTGCACCTAGGGATGAAGGCTTTCAAGCCTTTAAGATGGAAGCCCTCAGGATGGCACAGCATCTTCAGACATTGGATTTGATCCTACAAGGGCTCACACCCCTGTTCTGAGGGAACGGGTCACACTGCATGGTGGTAGGTGAACCCACCAGCTAAAAAAACTGGATTTGTTTAGTCTTAATCTTGCTCAAGTAAAAAGGAAAGGCCAAGGATGCCCAAATCCACCCTTGGCTGAAATGAGGGGCCCTCCTCGGAGTGACTGAAGCGATCTGTATGCACTGAGCTGTGCAGAGGAATGTCACTGATTTATAAATGTCAAACAGGCACCGAGCAGCCCACACACGAACCTCAGTGAATTCTTACCTCTGACCCGCTCGTCAGCTCCAGCAGCCAAACAGGCTGATTTAGAGCCCCTTACTGTAAGGGCTCTAATGTCTCACACAGGCTACGGCTGATCTGAAAATGTCAAAGGGGACCAAAGGTCAAAATTTCCATAAATTAGGCCCTGGCTTGCTACCTATCACGTAATAGGATTCTCTGGCCAGTTAACACTGTGAACTCAGGCATTCAGCCCAGCAGTTCCCCTGCAGCCCTGCTCCCCTGCCCCTCTCCTGAACTGGTGAGACCGTGTGTGCAAGGGGAAGAAGTGTCTTCAGAGCTGCTTTCCTCCAAGGCGAAAAAAGGAGCAGGACACAGGGACACCAGACAGGGGTGAGTGTGCAAGCCTTTACTCCTAGAGAGGTGTATTTTAACTTGGGGAGCAGCGTGGGGACACTGTGTTTTTTCTGATTCTTCTTTTGAGAAACTACAATCCACTTTTTTTCCGGAGAGAAATAACCTGTATTTTTAAAGGTAAATTTCAGTACAATGCATGTGTTCAGCACAGAAGTGGGTGTTCACAGGTTAGGGTTTGCTGAGCTCACAACAGTTGAAATGTGGGGCACTCTTGAGCATCGCCAAGCACTTGTAGGGATATCGCCTTCACTTGTGACTGACAAAACTGCTGCTGGGTTCTGCAGACCATATGTGTGCACATATTGTGGTGGTATTCTTATTGTTGTTGCTGTTGTTTTTATGTTTAAAGTTAGCAGTGGGTTGCTCACCCAAGATGGAGCCCTCATGTGTAAAGCACAGGGTGGACAGGTGGCAAGAAACCCTCCTGTCTTGATGGCTGTGATAGAGATGACTCATTCTTTGGTCAGAAGTCCTCCTGGAGCCACAGTATCCATCTCTTGGCCAGTGAAAATTTGCCTGAATGGAAACTCGGTGAAGGATACAGTGTACAGACACAGAGGTATATACAGGGTAGTAGAATCAGACCTGTTGAAACAGGACATATACATTGCACAGTGCCCTACCAAAGGAGAAAAACAAGTGCAGGATACTCAGTCAAGGCCATGTTGCTCTACTGAAACCCTCCTTAGTTCAGCAATTCTTTATTTGCTGGAAGGAATCACTAGGGGCTGGTACATTCCTGTGTCTTGGCTTGGGAACAGGGAAACTGGGCCCTTGTGTGGGTCAAGGGTGGGACAAGGAGGAAGGAGAAGTCTGGAGGGAAGTTTTCTGAAGCAGCTGAGTGCAGACAAACAGGTGCAAATACAGCGGTACAAGGGCAGCAGTGTGTGAAGGCACAGGCTGCAGGACAGTGGCCTCCACTACCAGCACAAACTCTGCAGGAATAACCCTGCCTAGCTGGGAATTTGGGTGTAAAACAACAACAAATAAGGAGTGGGGAGTCAAGTAGCAGAAAACCAGGGAAAATTCCAGCAGGACTGTGTCTGTTCAGATTCACACTCAGTCAGAGCTGACAACATTGGTGTTATAGTTTGAAGTTTCGTCCGTCCCGGGAACGAACGAGTTAAACGAGTTATTCCATATCAAGCCTTCTGCTGATAAACTGAGAACTACTGAGCAAGTTTTTTTTTTTCTTTCTCTGTGTTTGGGTTTTTGAACTGCATTCTTGAAAGGGGGGGCAGCGACGTTTGCCCGTATAGAGAGACTGTTNCATTGGTAAAAGAGGGCTTTGTGAAGTGCACATTTCTCAGAGCTTCTCCAGCTTTTTTTTCATTGGTCCATTATAAAATATAATCCCCAGGCCCAGTCTTGAAACAGGCAAAGAAACGCATGTGAAGAGACCCTGTGCTTTGCTGGGAGCTGCAGGGGCTCGGTGCTGCTCAGGAGCACAGACCTGCAATTCCACATGTGGCATTGACAGCTCTTCTCAGGTAATGAGCAGAGCATCAGGGATGCAATGGGATCTGTACCCTTGCTCACCGAGCTCCATTTAGTTGTGTCTGAGGTTTCCAGGTGAGGCTTTACAAAGCAAAATGTGTGGAGGGCTGCATGGTCTCAGAGAGCCCTCAGTCAAGTGCTGTGACTTCATCCACACGTGTGGATGTTTGTTCCTCTTTGCTGCTGGCTGCCTTGCCAAGCACCATAGGACTCACGTCTGGCACTCCTCTCCCTGGTGGTATTCCTGGGATCCCTTTGCAGCCGCTCTACATCCCTGACCTTCTCTCTGCCCTCCTTCCTTACAGCCAGGTTCTGGCTGGGCTCCTTTATCCAGCACAACTGTGCTACAACATCCAGCAGTCCTTTATGGCCATGAATATCCCACTAGTAAGATATATCACGAATGGTTGGATCAAAATGTACAAAACAATGCAGCACAGGTGGGAAGTCACAAGAGAGAGACTGCGTGGGCAGCGGGGCAGGAACCCAGACAGCCTTCCTGGTGTGAGCAGCCCTGCTTCTGGATAAAAGCTGGTGTCCCTCCTTAAATCCACTGGGATTGAAGCCTCTCCATGCTTTGGTGAGTCCTCTGCCTCTGATTTTCCTAGCTATTCTCTTAGCTAGGTTTGAGTACTTCAGGAATCTGCCACCCCACAGGCATGGTGGAATGTCAGCGTCACGTGCTGAGTTTCCTTCCACTGCTGCCAGGCTTGAAAGACAAATACAGTGAGGGAAGAAAGAGACAGGATACAAACACCTACATCGGGACTTTTTCTGAAGCAGGCTGAGTGGCAAAATGGGAATAATGCTTGGAATGTCCATTCTGGTTCAGTGTCGAACCTGATCCTTCAGAACACCCACAGCATAACCAGTGCCAGTGAGAACAGCTCGGGCCACCCTTGGATGTAACTCTGCTCTTTGGTTCCCCCCTAAGAGGCGCAGCCTTTCCTTGCTGCAGTGTGTTCCTGACAATAGTGTTGAAAGGCACCAAAGCAGCAGCATCACTGAGAGGAATATGACCTCAGAGCAGGAGGCACATAACAGGCACATAGCAGAGCCTGGCACCTCATAGAGTTGTTCACCTTGGCCCAAAATGATCCAAAGCACGAGGGTGGCACACCACTGCAGACTGTGCTGGTCCAGGTGGTGACACAAAGAGCAGGAAGCACATCCATAGTGCTGGACCTGGAAACCACATGCCAGTAATGATTCATTTTGCAGGGCAGCACGGCGGGGTGCATATCAAAGGAACCTTTCTGCCTGAAAAGCTGAGGCCATTTATCAAGAATTAAAATCACTTCCTGAAAGGTCTATTAATTTATTTTTAGGCAGCCCCCACATCAGAAGTTTTTCCAGCCTGAACTTGGGAGTCTTGGCTGTCTGGTCCAGAGAAGGCCACAGCCCAGAACGAAAAAAGTTAACAAAGGCAGTTGGTTCTGAGAGTTTCTCTCGGGAGATACCTGGTCTCCTTGCAGCATCCTCAGCTGTAGCTTTGCCAAGTCACTACAAGGTCTTGTAGCTTGCTCCTGTCTCCTGTTAGCACTGTGTCAGTTCTGCACTGTAGGAGCAACCGGAATGCTATGCAGCTCCCTCAAATCATGGCTGCACCTTCCCTGTTACCCTCAGCAGATAAACAGTCCCTCCTAGCAGTGACTTGGAACAAACTGTCTAGCAGGAAATGGGAATGAAAGCCACACAATCTCCTTTTCTGGAGTCAGGAGTGCCTGTTCTTGGCAATAAATCAAAGGAAGCAAATTTCCTTTGGATATCCTGGGCTTGACATAAAGACAGTGCATCTCCCAGACGAGACAGTAGACTTTGCAACTGCAGTAGAGAAGGAAGGATGATCTTTGAAGGATATGCATAGGGTTACATGCAAATGTTGCCTTCTCACATTTGACTGCAGTTTGTACAGTTTGTGCCACAATCAAGGCACAAAAATAACTGAATGTGAGCAAAGGATCTGAAGCACAGAGAAATCATCACAAAGACTTCTGCTGACTCTGCTTGCATTTGAGTAGGGTGCTACATGCAGAGTATTTGATTACTTGTGGAGTCCAGTTGGCATTTGCTGGTATTGTTACATACTTGAGTCAAAACACCTCCCTGCCTCACTGCCCCGGAGAAGGACCTGCCAGTTATCCTGTGAAATTTCCTCTGCTTGTCTGTCAGGGCTGCTGTGCCGTAATCTTGGAGGATAATCAACAGCGAAACCATTCATAAATCACAGCTAACAGAAAAGACGCCGATAGGGTCTTAAATTTCAAGCCTGTGAAGCCATCATTTCAACAATGACAGTCAAAGGGGAGATTAAGAATTCTTTTACATGGAAAAGTTTTTCTTGGAAGAGCAACCCTCTCTTTGGTTGCCTGTAAATACGGTCATGTGGATTTGATTTTAAATGGCCCTTCTGCCCACTTGCAGGGAACGCTCTGCAACCCCGACAGGCCTCTTCTCACACCAAGCTGGCGTATGGAGGGACCGCGGTGGGATTTGAATAAGGCATCAAAACCAAAGAACTAAAGCTTTGCCCGGTGCTAGCAGAAACCAAATGGCCTGCCTGTTTGGGAGGCAGTGGCAGGACGTTCCAGAGAACCAGACCCCTCTTGGCTCGAGTCCACCATACCTCTGGGCCCAACTGCAGAATGGGAATAAGACTAGTGCCTTGTTTTATGGTGCAAGTAAAGCATTCGGAGATTATCCATACTTGCACCTCATGGTGTTTAAGGCTGTGAGGGTATTGTGAAGTCTGTTGCCAAAAAGTGAATGCAGAGCTGGATTAACACCCCACCCTCAGGGTAGGTGATCTCTCTCTGATCCAAATGGAGTCTTGCTTTGTTCGTTTGGGCTAAGTGCTATACCTGGAAGAAAGGGAGGGAGAGTGTCTCCGTGTAGTTCTTGCCCTCCCTGCTGTCGACCAGCAGTGCTCGCAGCATTGCTCTTCAGGTTGAGAAGAGCAAGTCTTAGACTGGCTCCAGATGCGTGCTCATGGCTGTCCCCAGACAGCCCAGCTGGGAATGGACTCTGCCTGTTCAATGAAACGCTGGGATAACAAATGCTTGCAGCATGGTTTCCTGCTAATGCTGAAGAGTTCTATTTGAATACTTACTCAGAGTAAGGTCTGGCTGTAGCTGCCTCCTTTCCATCCACAGGGCAGAGCAGAAGAGCTAATAATGACATTATTGGGCAAAGATTAATTCCCTCGCTCAGACTGAACCATTTTCAGAATCACTGGTGGACATCTAGGGCTGGTGTAGCACTGAAGTCTAGTGATGAGGTTTCCGAGGGTGCGTAGCACTGATGCCACTGTGGTAACAAATAACTTGTATTTAGAACTGCCTTGTTAAATTAAAAACAGCAAATTAGTTAGCTCAGTTAAGCTACCTGAGGTCGGGGAGCTTGAAGGAACCATTTTTTTTAATTGAAGAAAAATATCAAAATCAAATCTTCCTTCATGTAAAGATTTGGGGGTTTTTTTTGTTTGCAAAGGAAGCATCACCCTTACTATGAGAAAATATAACTCATAAAGCCTGGTGATGAAATCCTGCAAAGGAGCAGAGTTGGAGGAATGAAAGCCTGAAGAAGATGTAATGGGAGCAGGAGAAGAAACACCATGTGGAGGAACACAATCTACTAAGACATGTAATGTGCTTTCCTTCAGTTACTCTTCTGTTGAGAGTGGGAACTAGGTGGCTCTGTGCTGGTCCCTGATTTCTAGACATACACTGTGTTTCCTACTTGTGTTTTTCTAGCCTGCTTAGATTTCTGACTGACAAGGAAAAATATCACAGCGGGAAGGACACTTCTGTTCTAAGCACGGTTAAAGAAAAATGAGCACATCAAAAACTACTCTGAAGAATTAAAAACTCTTTCAAAAAAGCAAGTGTTTCACAGCTGAAGGTTTTCTGTTTTGTTTTTTTTTTAAAATGGAAGAAGCATGGACAACAGTGAGGATAACTCTTCCCGAGAAAAAAATCCCAAAACTTTATTTTCAGATTTATTTCTTTAAGTGATCATTTAGAATGCAGGACCAGAGGAGAGATGTAAAGCCTCACTGAGCAGCTTACAGATTAAATTCTTGACTCAACAAATAGGTGTCATTTTAAGGAGTCTTATAGTTCATATTCTTGGCTAGCCTGTTGTGATCGTGTTGTGTCTCTGTGATTTATGACACATTATTCCCTGTCTAACAGCCAATGGTGCATTTCTTCTCCTGGTATCCACCCCATTTAGCACATTTGTAAGGCTTGGAAGGACAACCACAGCTCTCAAATTGCCTGTGGGATGTGGCATGTTGAAAACAGGGTGTGACACAGTGACACGTGATGGACAATGGGGGAGATGGCTTCACTGGTCCCTTAGCTCTATTTCTGACAGCTCTAAATTAGGTATGACATGAAATAAATTATTGGTGCACCATATGGTGACCTGAGGATTGGAAGGCCATCTTCTTCCAAGAGCAGTAGCTGTCAACCTGTCACTTGTGGAAGGAAACCAAGAAAAGCAAATCTAGTCAGTTTAAATTCACTGTACAGGAGCTGCATCACTGCTGAGAGTCCACAAATGGAAAAAAAACAGAACTCACTGTCCAGGGACCTCTTCAAGTTAAAAGCCTTTGGTTCTCATGTCTAAGTTAATATCCCACTGAAAACCAGCTGCTTCATGGTCTCAGCATCTCTCCTAATGAAAGGATGGGAGTTGAGAACTGAGCCTTCTTGAAGGACATCAGTCCATAGATGCTGGAACTCAGTAAATTCATTGTTAGAAATAATTCTACTGAAAATCTGCTTTCCTTCTTGTTTATCAGCAGGCTCTCAGCAGATCCCTCAAACACAGCCCTCCTCTGTGGCCATCCAGGAATAACTTGGTTCCCAGGCACGGGACTCAAGGTTGGGCAAGACTGGTGAGGCAAAGCCCTCTGAATTTACTGAATTGCCATCAAGGTTTTAGCAGTGGTGGATGGTCAAGTGTGGTCATCTGTCCCCTGACAGCTGGGCTGAGACCACTGGAGTCATCAGCTGAATTGCCTTGAATTGATGACCTGCAGGTTTAAAGCACTACAACCCAGTCTCCATTATGCACACAGCTCCCATTTCCTTTTGTATTTCTTTAATAGAAAAATAACAGGAAAAGCAATTACTGGCCATATGAAATGTAAGTTCATACAGTATTTCCTATAAGACTTCAAGTGACTCCTTGTTAAAGCAGATAAGTTAATCTATCATTTGGTTCAGGTCACAGTAGGTTTTCAGCTTTAAATCACCCTGGCATGGTAACTAATGGCATTTACCATCGAAATGATGTTGAAAAAACAAGGAATCTGGGCAATTATTAGGTGTATATTTCCGGTGGAAACAGCCCACGTAAAGACAGTGTCGGTGAGAGGGATGATTGATCAGCTGGATTTTGCTCCCTTGCGTTTTCTTGACCACGTTCTCTACAACACAGGATTAACTGTCACACAATTATTGACATGAAATCTGCTATGGACTTTTCAGCATGAGGAACTCTGGCACTGTCAGGACAGGCTCAGCAGGGCTTTTGACCCGTGGAGGCTGAAACTGCACAGCGAGAGGAGCACGGTCCCTCAGGCATTCAGCTTCCAGAAAGACCAAGGTAAGAGTTTTACCAGAGTTGGTTTTTTCCACTTGGAATTCATGGTAAAATGCTGTATGCTCCAGTCTTGACTCAGAGCTCATTAAAGTCAATGTAAAGACTCTTGTTGATTTTAATGAGCAGTGGTTTGAACCCTGAAGCTATTACATGATCAAAACTCTCACCGAACTGTAAATATGGAGGTGTTCTGTTTGCACTGCAGATACAATATTTGGCTACAAGGGAGGGATGCTTGGGATTGTTTTCTGTATGGCCTCTGTGCCTCTTTCAGATGCCCAGTAGTTTTACTGGATTGTTTATGGTTATAATTTTGCTTATTAGGTTATATAAATTGGCCAGATTCAATCTCAATATAGAACAGAAGCGACCGAAAGCTACTGAAGTCAGTGAGTGAAATTGGGCTGGTGTGAGGGAGCTGGTTCTCATGGTCCATCTGGTTAACCCACATGCCACAGCACCATGAGAAAGATTCTGACACTGAACCTGCGACACAGAATTTGCAGTGGGAAGGGCAGGTCCATGAAGCAATGGGAAGCAAAGAAAATGAACACGCAATGGAAAAAGCTGTGCAATACGCACAGAAATATTTTATTTCAAGCCTGCTCAGGAAAAAAAAATCAGGGACAAACCCAAAGCTTAGAGCTCAGAACATCTCCCTGAGCGGTGTCGTTCTGAACAACCTTTGGAGAGGTGTGTCACTTGTTCTCTAGACTGCCACAACACCCTGGGATGCTGTAAAAATAGCTGGCAGTGCCTGACTGACAGGCAGGAGACGTGTGACCCTAAATTATGATGTTTTCCTTTTCTTGATGAAATGAATGCTGCCTTAGACAGAGGCTGAAATACATCTGTTTGCGGTGGGAGTGCCATTTTAGGCCCATTTCTTTTGAAACTGGGGTTGGAATTGCCAGGGATCAGCAGAGCTATGGGCTCACAAAGAGGGCACTGTCTTTGAGGAATCTTTACATAAGCCCTGCACAACCGAGGCACCAGGAGTTTGCACAGCTGCTGCTGGAAGCAAACATGTATTTTTAGCTGACCTGGGCTGATGACTTCGGGCGTTAAATCTGACACTTTCCAGATGTACAGACCTCTTCTGCCACAGTCCCCAAACATTCAGTCCCCGGGTAAAAAAGGAAAATAATAACAATCATAATAGCAATAATAAAAAGGCACTGTAAATACCACACTGTAGTGTATATTCCAGAGCTTGACATTTACAGATCACAGGGTCTAGTTCGAAGGTGAGTGGCGTTATCCTCTCCTAAGAGCTGTGTTTTGAACCACGTTTGATTCAGAGCTAATTAGTGCTGCATCTACTTTCAGTCCTATCTTTGGTCAAGCACCTTCTTCAGAAAAGATTGCTGAATTATCTGGAGTTCTTATTACCTGCTGGGAATTGGCAAATATCTGTCTGTGACCATAGGACCCTCAGGGAATAGCACTCAATCTGTGCAGGGGCCCGGGAGCATTCACAGCACAAAGGCATCTTGCCAAATAGCAAGTTCAGTTTTGTGCTTCGTGGTAAAATGGAGCCTCGCACATCAAGGGACAAACTGACCAGTGAGAATGGGATGCTGGTGAGGTATTGCCACTGGAAGAGGGACAGGGAGGGGGCTGGCTGCTTCCCCACAGCTTGTCCTGACTCCATCTGTGCTGCTGCAGGTTACAAACTGCTGCGGAAGTCACTGATGCCTGCACAGCAGGCTCTGGGATGACATTGTTCACTTGATTCTCAGAAGGAAACGGAACCTCGTCCTTGATCCAGACCCAGCGTAATTGTTTTCTCCCTAGACTGGTTATTTTTAACAATAATCCCTTCTCCCATGCGTCCCTGCAGCTCCTGTATGTTGAGATGTTCTTAGGGAGGGTGATGGAAGGGCGTCGGGTGCCTGAAGAGGATCATTTATTTTATTCCATTTTATTTAGGTGTGGTATTTATAAAGGCTCCAAAATTGGCAGTGAGAGAAAGGCAAATATTCTTCTGAACTGGAGACCGCCCCAACACAGACAGCTGCAGCCCAGCCTCTCGTTATTCTCCCTGCCAGTTCTCTCAAGCATGACCTGGTTTGAGGACCACCTTCAATGAGACCAAAAGGTGATTTTCCCAGTGCTTTGCTCCACATGCCACTGTACTTTCATGCTGCCTGTCAGCTGGGTGGTGAATAAGTGAGAGAGGAATGAATTCTGGCCTCCGTTCGTTGAACCAGGGAAGACAAGGGTGCAGGGAAGGTCAAATTAGATCTGAGAGAGCCTACAAAGCCCTAGTGATGTGTTCCTGCTATGGTGAGCTGGGGAAGCCAGGAAAGCGGTTGCTCAAAACTATCTCTCATCAGTTGGGCATTCTTTAATCTCTCAAGCCTAGAAATTGCCTGTTATCCTGGGAAAGGATCCCGGAAATATGAGGCAGACAGCTGCTGAGAGAGGGTGGATGTTTGGTGCTTATTTCCGTAGGGCTTTTCAGCTACACAACAGTAAGCTTCTCATATCTTTCTTCCTGTCTTACTTTCTTACTAATTGCAGTGCTGTGAAAGGAAGGTTCGCTCTCTTGAGACCTTTGTTCCTCTCTCTGGCTGTGAAGAAACACCAGTGTTTCCAAATTTTTCATGGAATGAAATTTGAAAACATCTTGGTTTGCAGAGGGAAATCAGTTTTACTCTGACATTTTTTGTTAGAAAGTAAATGTTTCGGCATGCTCCAAATTGATATGATTCACTTTAGTTTGTTTGATTATTCCAAAAAAGCTTTGCTTTAGCTCCATTCAACCCTAAACACCAGCCTTGAATTGTATTTCCTCCTGGCAGCTCTCATCTGGAAACTTAATACCTGTATTATTCAGGGGACAGTGCGTAGCTGCTGTCGTTCTCACAGACCTTAGAGTCCACTCTGTGTCATGGCAGATGTAGTCCTCTAGGAAACAGCCTGCAGGAAAGATGAGACATCTAAACCACAGCCCCAGTGAGGCAGTGTACTTACAGGGAAATGAGGTTTTAATGGTTAATTGAACACATTCAAACCAAAACATAGTTTTCTGATTTTGTTCCAACTGACCCTGAAGAAAATACTACTTCTTGACTGTTCTTAATTGAAAAAAAAAAAAAAAGTGTATTTTTATTTCTTTATTCTGAAATGAGAGTTCAAAATCAGGATGTTTTTCTCCCTGAAAATTTCAATTTTGTGGAAACCGCCTCTTTACTGGGCAGCCTTCCCAAAGGGAATCCCCAGCCAGCCCCAGTGCTAATATCAGTGCACAGCCTTTGGAGCTGATCCAAAGGTCATTCACGCCCTTAGACATTTTTATCGTGGACTTGAATAAACTTTGGACCAGGCTCTTTTGGCAGGAACATACACGGTCTGGAAACCTAAAAATAAATCCTGATTGGGAGCCATCCACAGCTTTTCAGCAACCATGATGGTACATAGGTATGAGCTGGTCAGAGAGAAGGTGATGAGGTGATGTGTCCACCTCAGTGGCCAGAGTATCTTTAGCTGTTTGTTGGAGTAAACAAGGGGGAAGATAGCATTCTACAAGCTCAGTGTTAAGAGCTCTTGATGAAGAACTTCCCTGTGAAGCATCAAGTCCAGAAGGTTCAGATGGAAGATGTTGTCTTGAGAGATGATCTGTTTTTTTCTTCAAGGAGTTTTGCAGCAGTCAGCACCTGGAATATGTAACACTGTCATCCTCAGCCCTAGGAAATGGAGACATCCCTCCATGATGCAGTTTGTCTGCAACAGTAGTTTGGGGGCCAGAAAAAGGTGCTGTTCCAGGAGAGAAGATCTGGTCAAAAAACAGAATTTGCACTTTTCCTTATTTGTATCCTGTCCATGTTCTGAGAGGTTCACAGGTATCGAGACTGAGAAGAAAACCCTTGGTCACAATGAATCGTTCTGCTCTCATTCCCCCTGCCCACTACTGGGGACCCCAAAGGAATTGCTCTGCAAATACTGACAGGGAATCTCATGCTGTAACACCACGCCTAAAACCTTCCCCCTGGAGCTTGCTCCAGCTCTCTGCCATGACCTGAGTCAGATCTGTGTGCGGAAAAAGCAAAGCATTTCCAGCATCTGAATTTTATTCTTTCTGCCACAAGAGTTTAATTGTGTTTGTTACTGCTTGCTGGCTGATGAATCATTAGAGCTGGGCACCAGTAACTGGTCACTTCTGTTGCTGAGGTTGTATGAGTGGTCACATTTTCTGCAATGTTGTTTAGATTCAAAACAAACAATATTCTCATTTGCACAATGTATATTTAGTAGTCTAGGTGTAGTAGAGGTAGTCAATTTATGCTAATTTTCATGGTTTAATGCATCATTGACACACTGGGAACTGGGTGTGCAGAAAATTACAGGGATTTCAGCTTTCTGGGCCCTTCCCAGGGTCAGTAAGTCTTTTGGGGGTTGCTCTTCTGAAGAAGGCAATTGCAGTGGAGGAGTGTACAATGGAGGAGCGTGCTTAGCATGAGAGATCTGGGAGGATGCAGTGACCAGGAGGTGGTTGTACCATATCAGGATATGAAGGCAGAGAGAAAAGGTCCTGAGGAGAGACAGAGAAAGTTAGAGGTTTTTTGGTTAGGTGGCAGTGGGCTTGCTTATGTGGACAGATTATGCCTGTCCTAACTCCCACAGTGCTAGTGACAGCATCTTGTTGGAGCAATGTTGTTGGTTGTGGTCAAGCCACCAGTCAGTCCATCTGAAGGACTCCATCTTCAACTGGTTGGTCCATTTCCTCCCTATGTATCTTTTTACCTGCAAGTAACAGATATTTTGGGTTCTACCCACAACAGGAAAAAGTTTGCCTCATCCATGAGGTTTATAGCAGCTGCTCTTCTTCATCAACTGGTTGCTGTGATTGTCTTGGTTCCCAAGACGGTTCTCACAGCTCTGGCAGTGTCTGTTCAAGGGTGTTAAGTTGTGGCAGTAATAATGCTGGCCCTGGTGAGAATACAAATGTGCAGTTTGTTGATCCTGGACTGGAAAGCAATACTACTGCCTGGCAACTACAGCACCAGAGCTGGCAGGCAGACCTGTTTCCAGCACACTTCTGAAAGGGGAAAGGGTGTTTTCAAGTTTCTTTTTTCCCTCCCTCTCCTCCAAGTCAGACCCTGCCAAGAAGCCTGGAGAGAAGCTCTGGTGCTCATCTGTACCTCCCAAACTGGGTATGATGTCTGGGCTCTTTCTCCAGGACCTGGACAGCCAGCAAACTGCTGGGTCTCAGCAGTAGGTGTGCATCGCTGCAGATGGAAGGTGAGCCAATCCCCTAGCACCTGGGGTGGAGAAGAAGGAGAAGAAATGGGGTCCTGCCAGTATGTGTTTTTGAGGGACGACTCCTGCCAGAAGTGAGGGTCACTTCTAATCATCCATTGCATAAACAGGCTGTTTCTGAAAGTCAGGGGGTCAGGGAGCCAGGGTGTCAGATGCTCACGTTATCATACATTGCAGGGAACATCACACACGGGTACCCCATCACTGCAGAACTGAAGCACATGCCAGATGTGCTTGGCTGAATCAGGAGCTCTGCTCAGTTCTCCCATGGCTTACCTGTGAATCAGCAGTGCTGAAGGGCAGTAGGGACACTGAGAGCTGGGGGCATGTCACACTCTGCATCGTGCAGGGATGCAACATAACTCATACAGATACCTCGAGAGGGAAAGCTGCAGATTTCAGCCCTTTACCACTGATATTTCCTGAATCTACAGCATTCAACACAGAGCCTCTAAATCAGGAACAGGTTACATGCAGTACCTGCCCCCAAGGTACAGCCACCTCAGGATGAAAGAGAGCAGCTGTTTCATCCAACACATAAATAGCGTTAGAAGAATATAACATATAGCTGGAACTTCAGAAGGGGATCTGTGTTGGCAAAAGTTAATTGCCCTGTTTGAAAACGGTCTAGAGAGAGAGGTTAATGCCCAGGGATTGTACAGGCACAACCTTAATTTTCTATCAGCTTTGATGTCTCAATTAGCAGAACTCAGAGCAAGGGCAAGGGGTAGCAACTTCTTGGTTGTTTCCAGCTTTTTTGGGAAGGGGGGGGAAAGGGTTTATTTATTAGAATAGGCAGGTCACAATTTAACTGAGAGATTGCTAAAGGAATTCGGAGCCTGTGGGATTTATGACAAGGTGATGAAAGAGGAACTCTTGATAGTTACCCAATAAGCTTCTTTTTCCAAGAACATAAAGTTAAAAAAAATAAATTTAAAAATGAGGATTTTTTTTTTTTTATGAATGGGTTCTTGTGGTGTGCAGGCTGCTAACACTATCAACATTGTTTCTGGGGAACTCCAGGCATCTAATCAATCTTCATTCTGTAAGAAAACGTTCCAAATTATACAAAAACCACATGGCTTCTCCTGTTTGTAGGGAAAAACCTGACCTGACCCCATCTGTGCTCCAGAATGGCTAAGTCCTCGTCTTAGGACTAATTCCAGCAAGACCTGTGATCCATTTTCATTGTCCTAGCACTCAGAAGAAGGCACTTTGTATAAGAATGCAGCTTTCCTTAGAAGAGGGAGTTGTTCCAGGGAATATGTGGAGGGAAAGATGGGGCTGGGATCATTGCAATACACATCCAGGCTATTCCCAGGCTGTTTGTGTCCTTTAGCATGTAGAGGTCAGAGCAGATGCATTCCTGATCTTTGCCTGGTGTAGTGAAAGCACCGTTTGCCTCACATCGACTGCATCCATGTACTCCATCCTCTGAGAACTGTGTCCTGTCATTTGGTGGAGGTAGGGTTCAGAGTTCACTGGGTCAGGACAGTATCAGCCATGGTTTATGAGACACCTTTTGGCTGCCTCCAAGGCTAGGTTTGTTGCCTATCAAGGCTGTGAACCAGAAGCACAGCTGTGGGACAGCTGGAGGCTACCCTCTAGCACACTGCAATGCCCGAGCAAGCCCAGACCACACAACGTTAGCAGGCTCCCCCGTGTGCCCTCTGACCTGCTCAGGCGAGCGGTTTGCTACCTGGAGAGCCTTGCTGCAGAGGAGGCTGACAGATCAATCCAGAGACTGTACCCAAGGCCATTCCTCACCCCTCTGTTTAACAGCAGGGGACAGCATTGAAGAGACTGGAGAGCAAGGGAGGGGAGGGCACAAATTGGGGTCATTCTGGTATTTTCCAGACAGCTCCAGTCACAAAAAGGGAGCAGGGAAACAAGTTGTCCAGCATCAGCCACTGGGGCAGAGCCACAGATTTCCCAGGCCAGCACTGCAGGCCTGCCTCTCTAATTATCTGCTTGAGCTTGTTTTCCCTGGAGACTCCTTGATTCCAGAGTCATCCCCGCAGGTTCCACTCCTCTGTCAGATGCTGGCATGCTGTCTGCTCCTGCTGGAATGCTGGCCTGGGGCACACCAGCCCTTGCTGGTTGCTTCCATAGAGCGTGTTACAATCCCTCTTTAAATTGCAGGGGGGTTGTGAGCAGTCCTCTTCAGACATCTCTTCCAACATTCTGAGGGCATTTGCTTTCATTTGGCCTTTATACACACACACATCATGCCACAGACCTGGTGGGTGTAAATTAAATATTTGTTATATGTGTATCTATAAAAATGCAAGTTCACAAAGCAAAGGCAAATCTTCCTTTGAAGAAAAGGGACTTCTGCTGAAAAGATGTTATCCTTTGAAGACTAGTAGCCTGTCTCATAAATTACCCTGCTGTTTCCTCAAGACCTTGTGCAGAAGCATGGTGCATCCTGGTCACTAATTTCAAAGCCCAGTTCAAACCAAAGCAAACTGCAACAAGTCATCTCTGGAAAGCAAATGAACTGTGAATAGCTCTGGAGATCAAAAGGAAAAAGCTACAGACAAGACAGATCAGTAGGCTATTAGGAAATAGGTTGCAGTGATAGGGCTTGCATCCAGTTTTCAAACTCCAGCAAACACCGAGGAGGATTTTAGACCCTAGACCTTGACTTATGAGAATGGAGAACACTTTGTAAATAAAATTAAAGGCAACACAATGTAGCAGAGCACTAGACTGGGACCCCTCAGGCAATTCTGTGTCTCTCATTTTTCCTGGTTATATAATAGAAGACACACTACCCCTTTGCAGCACACTTTAGCAGTGGGCAGAATTAATTCACTTTCTGTCTTTAGTGAATGGATGCAACTTTTTATTAGCAGCCAAGCACAGTGATGTGACTAAGAGCTAGGCCTGGGATTCAGAAAGATTTGGGATGTCTATCTATGGTTTTAGGGACAGGAACAACACAGTGTCTGACAGAGGCAATAGAAGATGCTGTCAGCAGCGCCTTTTATTGAGATATTATGGCAAAACCAGTTACTGAGTTTCAGCCTACTGAGGTCCTCACATAACAAAATCACCTTCAGTTGTTCATAGCCTGAACTGCAGTCATGAGAGATGAAATCTGCCCTCACGTTTTCTCTCTTGTACAGCTGCTGTCCCTGCTTCTACCCAGTGCAGCCCTGCCTCAGACAGGCAGGTGGCCCTGAGTGCATTAATAGGCCTTAAAGGCTCTGACCAGCTTCACCTGGGGTTCCCACCCACACCCTGTGACTCTATTTAAAGTTCAGACCCGAGCTTCTACTCTCTCCTTGTAGGACTGCATGCTGGTGCCTCTAACAAGCCATGCCAGTACCTGGCTGTGGACCTTGCTGCTGTGGTCCCTGACCTGTTGACTCTGCTCTTGTCTTGACCTTGGATGTCCCTTGTCACTGTGGACTTGGTGATGACCAGACTGTGGCTGACCCTGACCTGACTTCCCAGCTTGACCTCAGACCTGCCCTATCAGGTCCTGCCTGGTGATCTGGATTGAGCTGAAGTTGGCTGCTGTCTCCGTGTCTGCCCTGCTTGCTTTGCTCAGGTACTGTAGGGCTGGGTGCTGGTTTGCAGGGGCTGGCCTTGTTAGCATGCTTGATGTTCTGTTCCCTGTCCTGGAGAGAACAGCTGGCCCTTGCTGCTCCCTGACAAACCTTTATGCAGAAGATGCCCTGTTAGCCAGGGAACCTTGACTAACTGTAGCCCTTTAGGTCATAGCAGCCTCAGGCTTTACTTGCTTTCCTGGCCTGCTCTACTTGTGGCTCTGTGTGTTTCAATACTGGCCCTTTCTTGCTGTTCTCTGAATGGAGCAGCAGGTGTCTGGAGGTGTCTGGCAGAGCTGGTGCTTCATGGGATTGCTAGTGATATACTGCTGAGTTTGCTAGACTGCTGTGTTTGATGTGGATTTAACTGCCACCCCCAGACCATTAGGAGGCCAGAAGGCTGAGGACCAATCTTTTAGCATTAAAACCAAAAAAACCCATAAAATTAGGTACAACAGTGTGGGGCTGCTTCTTGTGTGCATATCTAAGGCACATCTTGATTGTCAGATATACAATCTGGATTGTATATCTATCATCTCACCCTCCAGTCTCAGCCTGCCAGTGCCAAGTGTACTGGTGTTCTGCCTCCCTGGAGCTGGCTGTACAGCCTAGGTCTCACCCCACAGGGTCTCAAACGTAGACAGTGTTAGCTAGTGAGTAGCTCCAGGTTCTGGTGCAAGGCTCTTTGTTCCCACCAAAGAGAGAAAGAAAATAAGTCCTCTGAGGTGAACCTGCCTGTACAAATGTTTTCCTACTCAATGAATGTTTTTCTAAATATAAAACACCTGCCATCTGGCTAAATACACCTCAAGGAGAAAGAAGTAGTGTCTGGGGCAGGTAAGCAAGCCTGCCTGGACCTTCTCATACATGTTTGGAAAAACACAGTCAATTGGAATATCCTAAATATTGGTGCCTCAGCACTGCTGCCCTGGTCTTTGTTGCCCAGACAGCTTGGTTACCAGCATTTATATGACCAAACTGAGTGTCTGACATACTTAGTGGTGTGGATGGGCTCAAATGTCTCTCAAGGGACCAGTCTGTCCCATCAGCTACAGAAACAACTTCTGCCAAGGCACCTATCTGAATGCTGTGCTGAAAGTAACACATCTAGGTGAGGGATGGAGAAATACTTTACTGTACCCTGACACCCCTCTGGCCATAGACCACGCTTACCTTTCTCTTGACAATCAGCTCTTATTTTTCTCTGGAGTGCTAGGGTCAGGTATCATTAAAGACCCTGGCATTCAGTGTGCTGCTCAGCAACCCTCTCAAAACTTACAGGGTGATGGTAGGTCAGGGAGATGTTGAAGGCATTCTGCTTTGGGTGTCTACAAAAGCAGTGGCATGTGTCCCCTCATGACTGTTCCTGAGCCATGTGAGCAAGTGGCTTGTCCTAGGTCAAAACTTGGGCAGGGTGAGGCCTGGATTGCCTGACTCCTGGTTCTTTCCTTCCAACCCTGCATGCTATAAAAAAACGCTACAATTGTATTTATCCAGGAAACTAAACCTGTTCTGATAGCCAAACTGGTTCCCTGAATGAGGGAGAAAGTGTATTTTGAACCCTTTCTGTGGCACACACATGCGCTTTCTCTCTCCTTAAATAATGTCAAGGAAAACTGAGAAAATTCAGCAAGAAATCCGTCCTGCCCTTTTCTTGTCTACCTTGAGCGTGGTTTTGTTTCTTTCCAAAACAGTTCCATTTCCGGACAAAGAGAGTTGGGACTTTGCTTTGAGTTTCTTGGCTCTTCTCAGTTCATGTCTCGCTGGCCGATCCTTTATTCGAACAGAGGCTTTTGTACGCAGTAGATGAGGTTGAACCAAGGGCAAATATTATTACAGTCTCATGTTCTGGATCAACACCAGCCCAGGCTCTCTAGCAGGATTTCATGTGTCAGACCCTTCCCCAAAGGTCTGACTGTGCCCTTCAGCACAGTCATCTGAGTCCTTTGACTGTGCAGGGCAGGACTGTGAACAGTGCTGTCAAGAGCAAAACATTGACTTGCAGTTGCTGGCTGCCTAACTAGGACTGGGTTGCACAGATGAAATCCAGGTCCCTTGTCTGGGGAAGGTGAGTGCTGAGACTTTCAGTGGCCTTTGCAGTCAGAAGAGAGAAAGCAACAGTTAGATCTGAGCCCTGTCTGTGGACAGGGAGCAGCACAGGGTTCAGAAATTAAATGGGTTTGAAGGAAAGCCACTCCTCCAGGGACAGGGTGGGAAGAAACAGCAGGAGGATAAACATCCAAGGCCAGCCTTGAAGCTGCAAATACTCTGTTCATTATCTCCTCTTAATTAGTTCATCTGACTCTTTACCATTTTGCCTTCCTCTTTCAGCTGTTCCACTAATTACTTCCTTGCTTAACTTTGGAGCCCTCAGTAGCTGTTATTTATTTTCCCTTTCAGCTGGTTAATTCTTCTCATCCTTTGCTCTCCTCTTTGGCAGGAGCAAAGAGGAGATGGCTAGCAGGGGAAGATGTGTGGCTGGAGGAGGCTGAGCCAGTAAGGACACTGGTCCCATCCCTTTGTGGAGACATCCTGAACAGAGTCTTACTCTAGTCCAACATTCCTGCAATGGCAGTGCTATCACTGTGGTGGAGTACCTTGCTGGGAGAAACTCTGGTGAGTACTTTTCCAGTTCTTCAGGGGTTTTATCCCACCTTAGTCTTTGGTAACACATGAACTGAGATGTGACAGAAGTTATAGGTACTGCTAAAACTCTAAGATATACTGAAGTGCTAAACTTGATACTGGGAAAGGAGAGGGAAGTCCCTATGGCTGCCTCTGGGCTTTAGGAACAGGGCACTTCACAGTTGGGTGGAGTATGAAGCATTATGAGCTAATTGCAATATCCATCTAGCTGCTCACCCTGCCCTGTCCTTTTGTGTCCCCATCAGGCTCCATCAGTATTCCTGTTGACCCATTTCTTCCCCTGCTTTGCAATTTATGGTTCAAATGCAGCCTTCCCCCTGCCCCTCTAACAGAAACCTGCATGCAGATGTAGCTGGGTGTGGGTTTGGCTCTCCCTGGGAGCTGGTCCTTCTTTGGTGTGACTGCTGTCTCCCGTGAGCTATTTGGCAGGGCTTCTTTAATCCTGTGCACTTTGGAAAGTTTCCAGACTCTCTTTTTCTGCCCCTTGCAGACTCAGAGGCTAATATGCACATTGCTTTAATTTGTTCTTCAAATGAAACCCAATTATACTTGTAGGTGTCTGGCTGTTAAGTCAGTAATTTACTTCACGGTAGCTTAGCATGTTTTTTAAATGCCTGTTTTGCTATGGGGTTCCTGTTCACTGCAAGGCAATGCAAACCTGTAAAACAGCACTGGAAAGAATTTCTTTGGAAAAAAAGAGGCCCAAGGTGAACCATGTTTCTTTTCTGTTCACCCATAGGGTCATAAAAGAACTAAAGTGTTGGTGCTGCTTTACAAGCTTTCCGAGCGTGTGGACTCTGCCCTAGATGGTTTGTGTATTGGGAAAGGATCTGAGGAGACAGGGACAGAGGGTGTGACACAGGCCTTCTGTCTGCATCCTCAAAATGGTACCAGTGTGATTGTTTGTATGAGGTGGCATGAGCTTCAAGTTTCAAAGCATCTCTAATCTCAAAACACCTCCCCAACCCTGACAGAGGAGCTAAAATCTCTCCCCTTGTGAGAACCATCTTGTCTTTTCCAGCCACTCTAGTGACATTGCATTTTTCCATGTCCTGTACCCCTGTCCTGCACCTGATTTGGGCTGTCCCTGCCCACATAAATCAAGTTTTCTGGTAGAGATGGACATACTTCCTCAGGGAATTTCTAGAATGACCTAAAGAAAAAGGGAAGCCAGTGCTTCAGGGCATACATGTTGGCTACTGACCCATCAGATGCCTTTTGGTTCTCCTTTGCACTGGTTTATTGTTACTTCCCTGCTCCTCCAGAGATGAAGGCAGTGACGATGGACACTACAGGTGGAGGCCTGTTTTTCCAGGACTGTAGAGAGTTGCTGCATGTGGATTGGATGTGTGCTTTCATACTGGGATAAACTGGGAGCAGCACCACTGAAATCAGTGGGGCAGTGCTGGTTAATGCATTAGGAAAACAAATGAGATAGGACAGACTCACAGCAGTGGGCAAGAGAAGGAGGAACTTGGGCTGAGAGGAGGTGGGGAGACTGCATTTCATTCTGCTCCATGCCAATGGTGCTGTAGAGCTATTGGCAGAGCTGCAGAGATCAAAAGCACTTGGAGGAATCAGAGCAGCAGCTGCCATCAGCCACACCACCAGTTGTGCTGAAGTGGGGGCAGCAGCCCTGCACAGCCTATGAGGACTGCATGAGCAGTAGTAGGTTTATGCTGCAGCAGCCAAAACTTTAGTTTAAACAAACCAAATTTGTCTAACCTCAAAGCTGCAGGCATTCATCAGCCTTCACAAAGGCAACGTGTCCTGGGGCCAACTGGGACCTTTGCCTGCAGATTTATTCCTGCAGGAGCCCTTGGTTCCCAACCAGGGTAAAATTTCTAGGCAGTCTTCTGCACAAAGCCTCACTGATCTGAAGGGCTCTGCCTCTGAGACTGCTTGAAGTGGGACCAAGGACTGTGGAACAATTCTACATACCCAGCATGGACACAGCAGCACGAGTCCTTTTGTAGTGGAGTCCTTTCCAACCCATGTGCTTTTACTTGGTCCTCAAATGTAAGAACCCTCCTTCTCTCAGCTCTGTTTTTGCATATATGTCTTTAAAACAGAAAAGCAAAGTATTTCAAAGCTTTCTCTATGTGTTAGGGCTGTCTTTCTGGTGGTGTGGCTTAGACTGGATTGCTGTTCAGTAATAAATGGCATTTGCTAAATTGGCAATATTCCTCTCTCTGCTGGCTACCCATTCACAAAGTAATCAACTACACTTAGCTCAAGTGAGGCTCAGGCAAGCTGATGGGGGCTGACTTTTCTCAGATGGGGTGCTTTGAAATGAGAAGAGAATCAAAGGACACCACTACTTTGCTGGGAACAGGACAGGGTCACCTCTTTTGATAATGTGATGTTCTGTAGGACTTTCTAAGAAACAAACGAGGCTACACTTTCAGCTCTGAAATCTTGGTAGCCTCAGGCTTTTGGAGAGCTCTATTTCATTTAGATTCTGGCATTTACTTTTGTTTGCTCGGACTATAAAGACCTTTTTATTCTGATCCTCAAGAGCTGTTTACCATTCAGCACATGTGGTCTGCATCGCTCACACTAAAATGTTTTGAGGACTTGGCAACCCTTTTTAGTTCTCTGATCAATGCTGGCTAAGGAACAATGGCAAAAGCCCATGGAAGTCTGTTGCCCAAACTGTGCTGCCCCTGTTCTGATTAACTTGCAGCCTCAGACGAGGTAGGGGTTGCTGCCTTGATTTTTTTTTCAGCAGCACTGGTGCAAATCTGGAGTTACTAAGCTGAACTGAAAGCAGGTGTGTCAATGTAAAGCCAGAGGACAACTTTGCTAGCCACTTATGTGTCTGCACAGAAAGTTAAGGTCAGAGTTTTGCTTCCTACCCTGATTTACAGCTTAGTGCTTCTGTGCATTGTTGGCACTTTGCTTTGGTCAGTTCCATGGGCAGCTGCTCTCTAAAGATGCCTCAACCTTCTCTCAGTAAGGGTGATGTGAAGTTGTTGGGATCCCCAGCTCGAGATGGAGGAAGCAAGAATTAGGGCTATTACTGTCCATAGGCAGTGGCCAGTTTATAAGGAGTTACCCTCAGCTGGCCTTTGTACATGCTGGAGGGTCCACATTTCACCTCACGTGCACAGGTCTGCTCACCACAGGATTGGTCTCGGCTGTTCATGGCAATGAAGGGCTGAAATCAGGCCCTCAGCAGTGCCCTGGTAGGATCATGCTGCTGAAGCAGCTCCTGTGAAGAAGGAGCAGAGGTCTTGGGAGTTCTCACTGTGGAGCAGCCCCTGACTCTGCTGGGCAGAGAGCTGTGAAAATGCAGAACATAAGACAATCCTCAACCAGATGGCTCCCAGTTGCAAGAGCACTGCACTGAAGCACAGCCATAAAATAACTAGATGGAGTTTGATTTCACTGGTGGCTTTGTGTGGCTTGTAGAGGCCAGAGCTTAGCAAGGCACCTGCCTAAAATTAAGCACACTACTACCTCTGTGCCCTGCTTTGCTTTGCAGGGTTGGGGTAAAAGAAGTCTGGTCCTCTTCCTATCTGTTTATTCAAGCAGCAAAGTGAAATAACTGTCCACTGTGCTGGCTTGCTTGCACCTCTCAGATTCTGTGCTTAAAGAAAAAACAATAAAATAAAAACTAGAGGGTGCAAGTCATGTGGGGGGGGGAAGTCAGTCACTTCCTCAGGAAACACCTATAACAACAGGGCTTGGAAAAAATATCCAAGAAAACCTCTCCTGTTTTGATTAAAAAAAAAAAACTCTGCTCTTGCTCCACAGCATTCTTCTTTTATTTATTTTTCTTGAGACGTGGTCCAATTTTTATTTTTTGCTGAGTTAAATGAGCAAGTAATCAGATGTTGACATAAAGTTATGTGTACACCTGCTGACTGCCTCATAAAGAACAAGAATGCTTTTAGTTAAGGAATGGCAAGTAAACTAAAATACAGAAATTAAGTTCACTAATAAGAAGCCCAAGCAATTAAATTATACGTATTTATTAAATCACACAAGACTTCTGAATGACCTTTTTCATTTGATGGTGCCTCATGAAAGCAGTCTGATTCCAGTTCTGACTCAAATCTGGTGTTCTTCAGGGCTTTGCCAGTCAAACTGTGTATTTAAAGGAGCTTTCAGATGAAAGGGAGAGGAGCTATGTTGCACATCAGTGTAAATTCTGGGTATGTGACTGTTGGATTATTGATACTTTCTTGAATTCTTAAAAGGTGCAAAATTATCACCCAATGTCCCAGCCAGAAACACTGGAGGTCCATAAATGAGTGAATTTATGTAGATGTATGTGTGCATTTGTGGCATCCAGGGAAGTAGCAGCTATGAGCTCCACAGTGAGGGTGTCTATGCTCCTGAGGGGACTCTCACTGAGAGAATTTTTGTCATGTCCTTTTCAATCTGAGGAAGCAGAGCAGATATGCAAAGCAGCTAAAGTGTGAAATGGAGTAGGTTAAGGTTCTTCATGTAAGCATTAATGCAGTTCTACTTGTAGAGGGCTTTTGAAGGGTTCTTTAGATGGCTTTCAAGACAATGGTGTGTTAGAGAAAAGAAGCTATCAAGGGGGGCTGGGATGATGCTGCTGGAATTTTACTGTGTTTTCTCAAAAGCTTAAGGCCAAGCAAATGTGAACTTTGGGATGGTAAAACCAGAGTACTTGGTATAAAGGGGGAGGAGAGAGAGGAGGTGTGAGATGGGGAAGAAAGGAGGCAAATGCAGTGAGAATGTGAGTTCCTTGTCTGACTGCTATTGGAAACTTGGCTGAAGTTGGGGATTTGTGAAGGTATATGGGTTCTCCATACATTGCACGATGGGGTAACAACAGCCTGATGGAGACTCATCCACAGCTTTCATTTCAGGGTCAAAATGAGGGCCCTCTCACATGGGCATTTTTCTATTTGCTGTGTCCAGGTATTAAGCCCTGTAACTGAGCAGATTCTGCTCCTGCTGTGTGCTCTGCTTTCATACCAAATGTCATCTCTGAGTGCTCTCAGAAGACCTTTTTATTGGGACTAATACAGCCTTCCTGGTTTTAATATTGTTTGACTTACTATAATCAATTTTCTCAAGCAGACTACTCTGGTCTTGTGTTGGGCAGTGTAAAGGATCAGGCCTCTTTGCAACAAGACCAGTCTGAGTTCAGAGCTGTGATGTCTGTCTTTAATGGTTTTCCAGTGAAAAAGAAAAAAAGTCACAGTAAAGGGTGAATTTGATCCACTCACCATGGGGTGGAGGGAAAACAGAGAGGTGGTCTTGAATTTCAAGCATGAGACTTGAGTGTCTTTGAACTGAACCTCTGGGCCAAGAACAATATCTCAGTAACAGGATATGTGATGTGACTTTTACAGCCTATAACTGCTTCCTAGTAAAGACAGATACTGATAAGCTATGCTCATGAGGTGTACTGTGAACTCCAAAGGTATTCTTGGTAATGTCTCAGTGGTCCCTTGCAAAGCAGTGAGTACCACCCAGCTCATTTACAGGCTGTCTTCATGCTTGGGGAGACTGGGAATTCATAGCTGTTGGTTAACAGGTATTAATCCAGAAAAGCCACACGATTGTTTTGCTCCTGAGGGTAACGTGGACTGTCATGGTGCAGAATTAGGCTCTTGATATGCAAGTATCTTCCTGGTGGTGGATGACAGTATGATTTTGGGGCTCTATATGCCTCAAATGCTACGAAGCTGCAAGTTAGGACTTTGAAGGGCAGACACCCAGTCAGTGAAGGGCCAGGATCTGGTCTGCAGTCCTCCCAAAGAGGACCTCAGGATAAGGGCAGGCTGAAGCAGTCTGGGCTCATAGTTGGAACTCGGACTCAGACAGCATTTCTGAGCTGAGCAAGTCTGGTCTATCAAAAGGCTATTTGACCAGCCTGAATTCCTGCTGCTCCTCTCTCCACCAGGCAATTTGCTTGTACAGCAATTAATGGGGCTGCTGGGACAGAGCTTTGCTTGTTCAAATTTCAAAGAGTATTGCAAGGAATGCAAGGAAGTTGTTGGACATGTTAATCAAAGAAAACTCATATTCAGGAGTTTGATTTATACCTGTGCACTAGACACAGATCATGTAGGCTGCTAGATTGATGCTCAGGCTGCAGGTTGTAAAACTTCTCACACAAATTCTGCCCTCTGCCCCTTCCAGCCACATCAGACTGGAAGCAGCTCATGTCTGTGTCCCAGATGCCTCACATGAAAGAGGATCACTCTCAGCTTGTCAAGAGGTGGTTGTGAACTCAGAGATGCTCTGCATCATCTTCTTTCTCCTGTTCTCCAGTCCAAATCTGTTTACCTAATACGAGCTAGGACACCAAACAGCCCTTGTCCAGGATCTGACCCTGCAACAGACGAGACTGCAGTCCCTAAATACAAAAGAGTCACTCCAGTGAAGCAAGCAGGGAGTATTTATCCCTGTCAGCCACATCTGCAAGCTCCAGCTGGGATCTGAAAGCTGAACTAACACTTTTGTTGTTATTAGTGCCTCTTTGTTGAAGGTCTGGATTTCATGTAGGAAATCCTGCGCTAGAATTGCTTGCAGAATATATCCTTCATGCTAGAAAACAGAGACAAGTAACACAATATGTCACAGTGCTGTAGCACGCCCTCCATCTGCAGCTCACAGCATGTTAAGCAAACAAGGAAAGGCCACCAGATTGCCTGCAGAACCTGTGCTCATGCTTATGACACTCTTGGGGAGATGAGGAGTCAATTCCGAATTTTGAGCTTCCATTACCAACCCAGCTCTTTCATCCTTTCAAGTCCTAGCATATAACTGGGGATGCCAAGCTCTGACTTCAAAGTCTGTCAGTCCCCAGATCCATAAACTGATCAACAAGCACTCGCATGTCATCATGCAGAAGGACTGATGAGGGGGTGGGGTGGGAGCACATTCCTTCCTTCCCCAAAGCTCCTGAGCTATGCCTGGAGGAGGCTGGATGCTTTGGTGTGATTATTTCTGGTCTTTTCTTTCCTTCTTCACGTTGTAAATTATTTAGGTGACAGCATCAAAGATCAGAGAGAAGCACAGGGAAAAAATCTCAAGTAAATGCTTTATACTCCTTGGGATCATCTGTCTGAAGAACTCTGCTCGCTTTGTGGGTATGGGGCTGTATTCAGCCACAAAACATCTCTGTAATAGTTTACAGCTGGGGAAACTGAGGCATGGGTCTGTTAAAATGTGACTTGGCTAGAGCATCTGCTAAGTTTCTGCCAGATCTAGGAGGAGGGTTCTGTCCCCTGGCAGCTCCTATGCAGGAGCATGCTTCCTCCCTCCAGCAGCTTGCCAAAGGCTACACAAGGGAGACCCTGCTTCTACGCATCTCACCTGGCTCTGTAACATGGCAATTCTGCTTCCAGGGCAGCTCACTGAACAGCACAGCAGACCTGCTCCACACCTACACCCAGCCTGCTGGCCAGTTACCCTGGCCCTGTATCTCTGGTGTATTACACATGCCCTCACCTCTCTGCATTCCCATCCCAAAACACCATCAGCCTTTTCTGCAAACCCTTGGCCCACATACAGACATTCTGAGGGAGTTCTGATCCATCTAACACTCTCCAAATGGCTTTTTCACTTGTTTTTCCTCAATGGAATGGGAAAGGGCAAATGTTCTTAGATGCTCTTAGGGGAAATTCTCCCTAAGCTCTGCTGTACAGCTTGATGCTGTACTGTCCCTTTCCTGGGTCACCATACAGGAGTGTCAAGCTCTCTGTGGATGCTTTCTGCTCTGCTTGATTTACCCAGACACCTGAAGACCAGCGTCTTGTTTTGTTTCTTTGTCTGCAGAGGAATGCAGTAGGTTTAGCCAGCAGTGGAGTTCAAGGTTGCTATAAATAGTTTTCTGCCTTGTCATGGGAGTTACCCATTTATTATAGTTCTTTTCCTTGTCAACAGCCCCTCTCAAGTTGGCTGTAGCAAAAGCTTTGGGAGCCTGTCACTGCACATCTCCCTTTGAAAATGCCCAGAACACTTTATCCAAGCATGACTGCAGCTCCCTGATGGGCAGAGGTGTCTGATGTCCTGAAGAGCCATCCTCCATCCATCTCATTTTATAACTTAATAACATGGCCTGCAACCTGTTCGGGGGATCCCTGGAATGGGGAGAAACAAACTTAATCATGTGTGATTCGTAACCTCACCAAAAGGATGAGAGGAAAATATTTTGTCTCTGGGAGAACACATTCACAAAATCCACTTTTTCCAAAGCCTTTCAAAATCTTAAGTTTTTCCTCCTGGGAGTTTATAGAACTTGGGAAGGTGAAGCCAGCACTCCTCAGGTAAACTTGTTAACCTTTGAGGCAATGCAGGACAGCAGACACTGGAGATGGAAACCTTCAGGGAATGGTGCAATCCAGGCCTAGGATGAAATGCTTGAGCTAGGCTGCTCCCGAGCCCTCTGGCATTCAAAGAGAGAAAACTTGTCTTTCCTTCCTTTGGCTCAGTCCCACTCCCATGTCCCAAACTGCCTAGTGCTGCTCAACTCCATTCTCTGCTTGGTTCTTGTGGCCTTCACATGCATAAAGACAGAAAAAAATAAGCATTTATAAACTGGCTGGTTAAGATAAATCACACAGGGCTTTCAGACTGGATGGAGATTCCTCATGTCCTGCTGGTTATTTTAGAAGGCTTTTTAATGCATGCGGGAGTTGAATTAATCCAAAGGGAAGCAGCGGGCTGTTGGAGAGAGAATGGAAACATCATCTTCTCCAACTGATGTATTTAGTACTTGGTGGAACACCCCAACATCTGGAGCCCCATCTGCCCTGGGGCTTCAGCCTCTCGCTGTGTCCCTGTAATGCCTTAACCTTTGGATTCTTAAAACTGGCAGGTGCCTGGATCTGCTGACTGGGTTATGGCCCCAGTGCTGTTTTTATCTACTCTTTTAACAAGCAGCCTGAATAGCTGTAGCAGGAAGAAATAAAGTCCCTCCAAAAATACAGAAAGGTCCTGTTTAGGAGGTAGATTTTTAATTGCAGCTGTTTTTAGTTTCCACGAGTCTCCTCTTTCCCATCTCCTCTACAATCTGGAGTTTCACCAAAGATGAACTTGTCACAGTCGTAGCCTTATGGGCCTTGTGAGTCTGTGATCCTGCTTTCTACGAGGCTCTGGCATCTCTGCTCAGATCATGCAACAGCAGCCATGGGGAGTGCCTCTTCAAACACACGTGTCTGCAGTTGGGCTACGAGGAATCCAGAAAGAGAAAAACTGAGGAAATTGGTTTCCTCCCTCTTTGGGGCATAAAATGTTCTCTTCTTTCAAGTTAATTTGTTCTGTGAAAGTTCCCCTTCAAATCATATTCCAACTACTTTGAAAGATCAAATAGATTATATTGAAAGCTACTGTAAGATGAAGTGCCCATTTGGATTCAATAAATGCTGGTTTATAGAGTTAGCCTCATTATTTCTTTGGGATAAACCTATAGAGAATGGAAGGGAGGAAAGATTTGAATGTTTCTGAAAAATTTATCCCACAAACAGTAAAAACATACCATAGAAATATACTGGCCCCAAAAATGACATCTTAAACACAGTATTTATGACTTTCTATATTTGTTTTGCATAAACTTTTCTGGTTTCTATTACACAGATTGATTTATGGAGTTTATTTGGGATAAATGTAGTGCATATTTAAAACAAACAGAGCCCCAATCTGCTAAGCGCCCAGGAGCTATAAAACCTCTGTATGGTTCAAACTGGGACCCTCCAAGTCCTTTTTATTGGAATATTTTTTTCCACGAAAAAAATGCAGAAAAACAATAGGAAAGTAGATGAAGAAAAGCAATTTGTGAAAATAGATCTAGCCAGTGTTTCGGCTAGAATTGGTCTGAACTTTTTATTCAGTGTCTTGTTCTGTTCCTTAATGAAACATTCTTTATCCAAATGGAAATTTTACCACGAATATCCTTTTTCACGGATTCGTTTGGGAGGTGTGGGGAGCTGACAGGGGCTGGAGGGGATTTGAAACTTCTCAGAAAACATTTTGGTTTTACTGAAATTCACGTAACTTTGGAAGACACAGCAAGCTAGAAAGGTCTAAGTAATTTTTCCATGAACTTCAACCCTCAGAAGTGAAGGGAAGCAAACAAGGAGCAATTTGCCTGTAAGCCATCAGTGCTTGATTTGCAAATGAGCTACAAATGAGCTATCTGCATATTTTAGCAGGTGGGGGGGGAACAGTAAAGTAAGGATTGTATTTATTGATGTCTTTTTAAAGCACGTAAGTTGCATTTCTCTCTGCTTTCCTCCCGTTCCCCTGACAGGCTTGGCATCTGCCCTATTCCTTCCTGTAACTGAATTACTCGTGCATTTTTAGTGGATTTCTAGTTTGGCTAAAATAATACCTTTTCTGTATAATTTAGAGTGGGTTTGCTAGTCATCACAGCAGAAAGATTCTCTCGGAAACCTGACTGATGTCCTTTACATGCCCACAGCAAATCACCCAGGTCTTGAGTGCCCAAAACAGATGCAATTGCTTGTGAGTGATCTGCAGACTGATTATTATTGGGTAAAT
Organism: Aegotheles bennettii; assembly: GCA_013398125.1. Lineage (NCBI taxonomy): Eukaryota > Metazoa > Chordata > Aves > Caprimulgiformes > Aegothelidae > Aegotheles > Aegotheles bennettii. The sequence continues at coordinate 240,532 of VZRW01007557.1, read as the reverse complement.
AAAATGTAGTATTCTCCTGAATTTGGTATTAAAAAATGCTGGCAGATAAAAACTGGGGCTTGTCAGCTTTTAAATAACTTAAAATTATACTTTAAGCTGCATTTGCTGAAAACATGCCTGCTGCCACAAGGTCTGAGTGGCTGCAGACAGGAGAGTATGGTCGTGTTCTGTTCATAACTAATCAGTGGGTCATTCTCCCAACTGGCTCCTCATTCCTGAAACCATCTGGTATTTACTGTCATGAGGGTTGGGTTTTTTCCACAGACTATCTAGAGTTCTCTCTATAACAAGATCCAAGGCTATAGTCAGGCTGTTGTTGTCCATGCTAAATGAAATGAGGAAATTCTCAGCTATCTCCTGTCTACTGTCCTGCCCAATATGACCTGTATGGTTGCTGAACTGGGGGATGGGGAGGGTGTCTTTTCCAGGTTAGTCTCAAGGCAACTAACTGCAGGTGTAAGTTGGACTCTCCAGTTGAAGTCCTACCTGTGGAGTCGTTCTGCCACATCTTCTGAGACAGCAGTAAATGGCAGAAAAGAGGGATAGTTGTAATTTAATCATCATTAACACACTGGACTGCAGACTCAGCATTGTCATGGCCCCATCCAGATTAAACCAGGTTTCTTTGTGAGCCAGGGTGCACTGAGGGGGTAAGATCACACATGCTGGTGGTCTCACCATTGACCACATTTGGTGGATTATGTGCTCGTGTGCTGGGCTCTGGCCTGACAACTTGTGCTATCCCCTTGTGACTCCAGTGTTAGCTCTTGTCTTGTCCCAGCATCCACACGTTGCTTGGGCACAGAGAGCACTGAGGCAAGGTATGCCTCCTACCTTGCCAAGCAGGAAGGCTTGTGCACCAAGTGACTGCTCATAATTAGGCACCACTTGACAGAGAAATAATTGGCTGTGACATGTGAGTGCTGATGTAACTGCGTTTAGGAAACATCTCTTTCAGGTTGGCTGAGTATAGAGCCATGGGGAATGGAGCCATGGGGAACAGCACTAAGAAACAAATCCTCTCTCCAGCCTGTGTGCACAAAGAGCTTCTATTCCCAACTCTGAATTGCTGAAAGGACACACAGATCCCTCTAGCAAGGTCTTCTACTCTTTCTTAAGCACCTGACACTGCACTCTGGCAGGGGAAGAGCTTTGAAATGGCTGTGCTTGACCCACCCTGCCCCAGGACAGCTTTAGTTGCAGTAATAGTCATCTGTCTCAAGGGTTCCAAGTGTGTGCTCTGATGGAAGGTTTTTGTGTTTTTAGCAGCCTAGTTCTTCAGAAGTTATCCTGAGCTTCAAAGAACAGAGTTGATTAACTTTTCTTTGCCTTGCTTTGCTGGAGGAAAGCGTGGGCTGCCTGCTTTATGATGTGTGCTGCTTCTTGTAGTGTACAGCCCTGTGGTGTTGAGGAGTAAAATGTTACACATGGTAGGGTATCTGCGAAGAGGCAGGGGAAACTGGAGCCTCATTGCCCTATGCACTTAAAAATCTCCAAGTATGTTGACAGAACCCCAGATATGCCCAAGAGGCCGGGAGTAAACTTCAGATAGCAAAGCTGGGATCATTGTTCTTCCTTGGCCAGTGTGGCTGCAGTGAAGTACGCAGCCACAGGGAAAGAAGGATGCTTTGAGGTGGGGACAGACACACTTGTTTGTGGGGCAGCTGACCTACAGATAACAGGGCTGGTTTGAATTTGGGAAAGAATAAACCACAAATAGATGACCACACACACAGAGGCTCACCCCACAATGTAGTGTGTATCGTTTCTTCTATTTTCTCCCTGGTGCTTTACTTCCCCAAAGGCCATTTTTTCTTGCCCCCAGGTTCCAAGGCTCTGCACCTCCACACACTGCCCTGATGTCTTTCAGGGAAGCAGAGAAAGTGGAGCTGTAGGGAGAAAACCCCAAAAAGCAAGCCAAAAAAAAAAAAGGTCTTTGGATTATTCAGACAGTACCAAAATTTACCTGTCTGCTGGTGAGTGCATATAAAGCAGATTGTGCCCTCTGGCACCAGTGATTTATTTAGGGGACTATGAACTCACAGGCTTCCAATGGCCTCCACAGGGCTCTGCATCGAAGTTGCATCTGCCAGGGACAGCACGACTCTGGCAGAGGTGATTGTGTGTATTTGGTCTGAGTAGCAATGCTTCACTGTGGCCTGATAGCAGTGAAAGGGGCTGGGACAAGTCTATGGGAAGCTTTCCTAGTAAAGCTAATTGTTTTAAGGATCCCTCTGGCAGCAGAGTGGGGAGGGTTCCCCAGGAAAGCACTCGCTGGGGCACAGGCTATTGCAAGGGGTAAAAAAAAAGCCAGGGGACCAGACCCCCACTTCCTTCTCCAGCTGCTAGTTTTCCCCCAGAAACCTGTTTTGCTCTCCTGGATAGAAATAACTGTGATGTACTCTAGCACGTGTCTTGTTTGTGATGGCCCCCATCCAAAGCCTACTGATATCAGAGGAATGTTTTGCAAGGACTCGGAGGGATTTTAGATTCAGATCTCAACCTTTGCAGCTACTTTTGTATTGCTTTCCTGCCAGGACTAACTGACCAGCCACCAAGCTCCTGAGAAAATCAGCATGAAGTGTCAGTCAGGGTTCAGTTCAAATGACAGCTAAATATGCCTCTCTGGAGATGAATGAGAGTTGGTGGGCCTGAAATGCAAACGGCCTCAAACAAAGCTAGCCAGTGTCCACACCAGCTAGCTTTTAAATCATGCCATTAACACTTCAAACACCATCCAGCCCTTTGAGAAGTCAGTTCATTTATTAATGTCCCTGTTAATGTCCCTTCCATGCTCTGCTCACGCGGTTGCCTCCTCCAGTGGTCAGGCCGTGGCTTCTCAATCCCATGTAAGCAAGGGTGGAAAACAGTCCTGAAATGCTTTAGGAGAGACAGCAGGATCTGGTGGTGGGATGCAGAGGTCTGGAGTGTCTCACCTGCTCTGCCAGGTGTGTGCTCTCCAGTTTTGGGTGAGGCATGGCTCCTTCCTCTCCCTGGCAAGGCTGGGGGACTGCTCAGACACACACGCCTGCCCCTTGGTGGCTGTAGATACAACTGGTGTGGGGTGGTGCTGGCACTTGGCAGAGTTTCTGAATTCACTGCTAGTTCCTCATCACTGGCATGTGCTTGAGAGCCAGTAAAGGTCTTGAATCTGCCATGCTCTGGGGTGTTCCCCTGTCTGACAAACATTCTGGGCTGTGAACTGGAGGTGCAGAGCTGCACTGAGGTCTTTTTGAAAGTGTCTCTGGGTTCTCTGAACATAAGGGTATGCAGGGCCCGTGCCTTCAACTCAGATTCCCCACACAGCAACTGACGTGCACATTCCCCTTGCTGTGTTTGGAGGTCTCCTCTGCTTTCTTGATTTAAAAATGCTCTTTAGAGCACAAGAACCCAACTATGTTGTCTTTTTTCCTATTCCATGGACAGGCGCAGTGCAAGCAGAGTAAGCATGAATTGCACCACACTTGCTGCTCACCAGCTGGCCAGGGGAGAACAGTGCTTGCTTCTGTCTGGGCCGCCGGGCTGGAAAGGTGAGGCTAGCAGCAGGAGTCAAGACAAATAGGAGCCTGTTTTTGATTTGCCATCTGACCCCTGCCAGCTCAGAGCACCCTGTCTGTAATCGTGACCTAAATTAAGCCCAAATGCCATCAGCAAGGCTGTCGCTTGCTCTCACAATGCAAGTGTTTCCAGGTACCTCGCCAGAGATTTATAATCCACCTCTAATTACATTCTTGTTTGTGTCTGCTGTCATGCTGGCTTGGTCTTTCTGTGGTTTGTTAAGTCCAAGAGCGTGCCTGGCCCTTTGTGCTCCCAGTCTGCAAGCACAGACAGCAAGGGGCATCCATGGCTGGCAGCTTAGCGCTGGAGGAAACCCACTGTGCTGAGCTGTGTGTCTTTAGTAGTCCAAATATCATGGGAGACATTCTGGCTTGTTAAATTCTTGACTGCTCAGGTCTGCTGGCCACGGTAGGTTCACTTGATAGAAATAGCTCTGGCAGCAGCCCAGCAGCAAGAACACTGCTTTCCTCTTAAATGTGAGGGGAGACAAAGGCTTGGTGTTCCCTGCTCAACCAACCCTTGCCTTTTTGGTGGCAGATGACCAAGCATCTTTCTCTAGCAGAGCTTAGGTGCTGTGTTTTTGCTATGAAGCTGAAGATTAAGTCCTTGTAAACAGAGTCTGGAGTTGATTACCCATAATTAGCACAGATTCTTCACTTAGGGTGCTGGAAGGACAGAGATGGCACAACACATCTCGTGATGCCACACATGGTCACACAGTGTCAGATATTGCAAGCCCTGCCCTGTGCCTGGTGTGTGCCTAAGCAAGTGACTTAGACTCACCAGAATTGCTATGGAGGAGAACCCTGGTCCATATTACCATAAAAGCAGTTTCAAATATCATCTCTGCTCTATCCTGCCCTTTGTTTGTTTGCTGTGTTTTCTCCCTTTGCCAGTTCTTCAAGTCTGTGCTATGATTGTGACACTGGGGCAGACAAGCCAGGCAAATACTTTGCACACACATGCTCCGAGCGAACCAGACATCCGGTATTTAGAAATAAACAGAGTAAAGAGATTGGGGAAATTCATTGTTCATGCCAAGACATTTAAGAGGCATCTTGGTTCAAGTAAAAGCCTCAACTCATTTCCATTTTAATTTTTTTTCACTTTGTTGTTTAACTGTTGAGTTAAAGGTACTTCAAACTAAAATGGATCACTTCTGGTTCCAGTTGATCAAAATGAAGGTAATTTGTCTTCCACTTACATTTTGTGCTAATTTTCACCTAAATGTTTCTTCTGTGGATGAACAAGCATTTTATTGATGGCAAAATATTTTGTTAAAGTTTCTACCCAGCCCTAGTAATTCACAGAAATTAAAGCTAGCAGCTCTTCATCTTAAACTGTAGGGTCAGTTGCTGAGGAGGACAGACCTGCCTCTGCTGCCCAATGCCTGGGTTGGCAGTAGTTGGAGGGGGACAGTGGCCATTCAAGAGAGGTGTCAGACTCCACAGCTGTCTCCTATCTGCAACACCAAGTGGCACTGAGGCCTCAAATCCTCAGACACTGTAGTGTGTAGACTAGACACTACTGGTCTGCAGTCCAGTAGATTTGGATCCCATCCAATCTTTGCTGGTTTACTTTAGGGTCAGCACTCATAAAAGATGATGAGAATCTTGGAGTGAGACCCAATTAGCTATCACTAAACAGAGGAGTACAAAACTGGTGAAATTATTTCTTCTAAGCAGTAAAGTGTAGCTGTATAGTGCCTCTGTCCTGAAATGTATGCTTAGTTGTGGGATTGTGGTTTGTCTTTGGTCATGCTGTATATTTTTGAAGAGGAATTGAGGCCAACGGTATATACTTTGTCTCATGTGTATTCTAGATTTATGTGGAATGGCTTTGAGAAAACATGACAGATGAGAAGTAGATGGATGGGTTTTTCCATGCAGGTTGGCAATTCTTTTACCCGCTAGCAGCTTAAATAATGGAGGCTGGGTGATGACCAGACATTAACACTTTCTGCTGCTGTGAGTGCTTTTCAAAAAGGGAGCAATTACTTCAAAATCTGCTCTCCTAGTGGTCAGGCTAATATTCAGAATCTAACTCCTAGCTCAGATTACTTTTGGTCACCCATTTTCACTCTGCAGACCATTTGCAAACGTGCTCATTGCTGATCAAGACCCAGTTTCTGCCACACTTGTACATACCAGCTCTCCTGCTCTGTTTGTAAGTAGAGTTAGGGTTTGATTTTTGGTCAATAACATGAGAATAGTCTAAGTTCAGGTTCTGATTGTCTGGTGGTTGTCAGGGAGAATTTGGTCAATGGTTACTGTGTATTACTGGCATAGCTGAACACCAGGAACCTGAACCACTTACTCTTGTAGCAATAGAGGATGTGTCTGGCATCCATTGCCCCAACAGAGAGATGGGCTATCACATCTGGGCTAAATCAAGAGGGTCTCCTCTCCATCCACAGTCCATAGGTCATTGGATGCTTTGAGAAAATTCAACTTGCTGAGAGCAGAGAAGTGCAGAATGACACAGATTTTTTGCCAGTTTCCCTGTTGAGATCTCCTGCTCTCTTCAGCCTCCTTCCAGGCTCCTGTGATGCTGCTGGGATTCTGTTCTGGGAGGCAAAGGAAGAAAGTCATTTCCGGAAACTTGACACCTTCTTTTAAGGAGAAAAGTTGAAGGGTAACTCTAGAACCCTCCAGTGCTCCAGCATGAGATTTTCATCACAATCAAGGTAGGTCTTACAGTGCCTGCATCTGTGGGAGGTTGAGGGGACACCATGTCCCCTTGTTTGCATTTTGTCTTGGCACATCTTCTCAAAGATTCAGGCACCTCATTGTCATGGAAATCTTCTATGTCAGTGTCTGGAAGCAGCAGTACTCTAGTACCATGTTTCACAGTAGTGTTTGCCCAGCTGCAGATGGCCAGTGCAGGACAGATGGTTACTGCTTATTGAGCAATATTGATTTCACTGATTAGATGCACCATACACTGGGAAATATCTCCAAAAACCCAGCAGTGTAGGACAGGAGCACAAAGTGGAGGTTGTATGAATCCTGGATCAGTACATTTGTTGCGTGCAAGATGTGCTGTTGAAAGAGATGATGCTGACAGAGATGCCTGCAGTTCCCTGCATGTTTCCAGGATATTTGAGTTGAATTCTGCCAAGGAGGACTTTTCATCCTGCAAGCCTGGGCTCTTCTGTGGGGCTGTTGGCAGTTATTAAAACACAAAACCCTTCTTGCCTACAAATCCGTGTGCTTGATCTTTCCAGCCCAAATCCTACAAGTAACATGCACTTGTCCCCAGGGCAGCTTGCTCAAATAACCACAGCTCTGCCGGAAAAAGGGCCATTTGAGCCTCAGGGAATTGGAGGGAGAGGTTGAATTATTCCCAGCATCCACAGACCAAGAGGTTCCTTCTTCTTCAGCAAATGTTTTCAGTTCCCACTTGGTGAATTATTGCTAGGGATTTTTTTCCCTTCAGTGTTTCCATGAATGTGGTTGAGGCTCTGATCCAGGAAATGGGGGGGGGGAGGAGGGGAACCTCTGAAAAATGTATCGCACCATTTCAAAACTCAAGTGGAATTAATTAAATCCAAATTTCAACAGTGTGTCCACAGTTGAGCTCGGCTCAAGACACACTTCAGAAGGTTTGATTTCAAAACAATCGCTTTGCGCACACGCACATAATTTAGGGAGGTTTCTGTGTATCCAGTACAAGGCAGGGGCAGGGAGCTGCTGGGTACCTGAGTTTCGAGATAAAAGGCTGCATTTGCAGGCCAACCTGGAGAAAACCTTTTTCTGCCTGATTCAGTTTATCCTAATCCTCCATTCAGCAAGCTGCAGATTGGAAAGGGAGTCAGGAAATAGTGTTGTGGAAAGGAGAGCCAAACCATTTGAAATGGAGATGCTGTGGCTGGTACACTCACGGTTCTGCTTGCTAGAGAAGTGAAAAGAAGTAAAAAGAGCTAAGGGACAGTAGAGAAAGCATTGAGGACATCAGGCTTGGGCTGCAGCAAAATAGTTTGGCAAGGAAAACTTTTCAGGATGGTGGGAAATGCAGTTCTGTACCCAGCTCCACCACTGAAGTGGGGTTACCTTGGGGCCCTGAGTGCTCCCATCCCTCCATCTGTTAAGATAATGTAGTGTTCTGTGCCTGAGAAAACATGATGGATTTAAGAAAATAATGCTAGTAGGGTGGAGCTTTCTCAGATGTTTTTCAAAGCCCAAATGCCAAATTCTTTCCTCATTTTCATGCATGTGTCCCAGCTAGCTGTAAGAGAGTTACACATGGACCAGTGAGGAGCAGAACTGGCTCTTTAATGTAGTATTTAACAAATTCTTTCTGTCATGCCTGTTCCCTGGTTTTCACTCCTTGGGGAGTAAACCAGCATCTCTCATTTGCTTTTGCCTGGTAGTGGTGACCTGGGAGAAAGCTGAGGATTCCTACATGAAAGATCAGTTGGGCTTCTTTAATCTCTGCAAGTGGGGAGATTTTGCACTTAGAGCCTCAAAACAGGAGTTGTTCTAACCTCTTTTCTACCAAGCAGCAATAAGTTGCCAATATTTTTCCTGTGGATCTTCTGCCTGGACAGGGATGCTATAGGTGGAAGTTTTGATGTGGTGACAGAGACCAAAATGTCACTTTGTCTAGGCAAGCTCAGGTGCACTGTGAGTTGATAAACTCTGTCCCAGGAGATGAAAGCTGAAGCATTTCTACCAGCCACTGTTTGAGAGAAGGGAAGCAGTGTATCTGTGCTGTACAACGAGTTTTACAGACTTGAACTTCATCACTGCAAGAACAGTTTTAGCTGTAAACGTAAGTCATCACTACACACACTGCATAGCAGCAGCAGTACCTTGAAATACTGTGTGGTTTATTGGATGGGGATTACACATTGCCTAAGTGGGCTTAGAATCTCAGAGTCATGCTTGAACCCTGGAATTAAAAGAACTGAATTCAGGGCTCTGACAGGTCTGGGAATCCATCTTGCTGAATTCAATAGCAGCTAAACCTACTGGTACAACAGGGGTATTGAAGGATGAGATGAATGCATGTGTTCCAAAGACCTCCCAGCCAGATGTTACCCCTGCTACATTGCATAGAGCTGTCTTCAGGCACAGAGCCAACACCAAAACCTGAGCCAACTGATAACAAGGGCAAACAAGCACTAGCTGGGTCTGTGTGGCATTACCCATCCACCTTCTCCTGGCAGCTCCAACAATGGAAACACATTAACAGTGTGGTTCAGTAGAAGTTCAGAAGCTCAGCCAATACAAGGGCCATGAAAACATTTCTCCCTGTGAAATGGCTACTGACAGCCTGTTTGATGCTCCAAGCCTTTGGTGGGTAATTGGCATATCAGAAATTCATTTCCTCTTGCTTCTTTCTGCATTGTTTCAGCAGCATTGCAAGTCGTGTTGCCTGATACCACATGGAAACAGCGTGACCCGAAATGGCACGATGAAATTGCCTAAACACTTTGTTTTCAAGCTGAAAAAATTCCCTTTCTTCCAGCTCTTTTCTTCTATCAATAGCTTAGGGAGATTTGGCTTTGTTTTCATAGTGTGGACTTGCCTGCTGGAGCTGGACCCTGCAGCACCCTCGTACACTGACCTGACAGCATCTGGACCCAAACCCTACCCAGGCTGCAAGTCTCCCAGATCAACCAGTGCCACCAGCCAGGTAAGAGAGAGCAGAGAGCTTTTGCCACAGTGGAGGATCAGGGAGGGCCATGCAGATTGCTGCCAGGGCCAGTGGAATGGAGTAAGACACTTGCTCGGCTTTTGTCTCCCTTTTCTGTGCATTTCAGCAGTGCTGAAAGGGCTCAACACTTCCTAGAAAACTCTGAGCCTCTGGTCCACAGCCCCTCCATAGCTGTGTTTGCTGAGGGCACAGTTCAGCTCCTCATCCTTTCAAATCATGCTCTCCCATTGTCCTTCTCTTTTTCGCTTCTTTTTCCTCTCCCATCCCTGGAGGCAAGCATGTGCTGGGGTTACCCCAGGAGCAGATGCAGTATCAGCTATTGCTTTGCCCACCAAGACCTCAGGAGGCTGACGTGTCCCCTGGCACCCTCCTAACCTTGCTTTCTGCTGGTTCCTGCTGGGCTCTCCTACTTTCCTGTTTGCTGAGGCCTCTCCTGTTAGTTGGCCCACATGTGTCCTCTGTCACTTTGCCTAGCTACTCTGCACCCTGTTTCCTTGCAAGTTTTTAATGTCTTCCAGAGGGAAAAAGGAAAGGGAGGAAATTATATCAGTATAAAAATACAATAGTTTAATCTTCCTGTTCAACTGTTCCTGGGATGCTTTCACATGTGGCAAACATACCCAGACAATTAATCTTGTGCACCCATAGGGTGTAACTGTAAAACAGTGCATGGCAGATACAGATGTATTTTCTCTTCTGTGCTGTGTTTTGGGGATTTTTTGGAACTCCTGCTTTTGCTGTGTCAGGTCCAGTTTCCCCACCTGGACCCCCACATCTAGTGGATGTGATAAAAGTAGATGCTATACATCTTATAAAAATTACATATTAGGATCTTCTTTTTCCCTACTGTTCCTGTTTGCAGCAGAGAGGTAGCCAAATTCAACAGAAATTCATAAACATGGAAGCAGGATGGGAGAGAAGTGGCTCACAGCACACTTGTTCTAGCAGAGCCCAAGCTGAAGTGGTTCAGGCGTGTCTCAGAGCACAGGTGGTGTGAGCAAGCTGGCAACCACTGGCCTATTTGAGAGTGCTCTCTACAGCAAGGCTGCTAAACAAGTTCCACATCCCATGAGTGTCCTTGTGCTGGGCTGGAGCACTCGGAAACTCGTGTAAGGAGAGCACATGCTGCTGCTTCAAGTGCTGGGGGCAGGAAATCCCTAAGTATGGGAGCAGTGACTGCTCCTTTATGTGTGTCTCTTCTGTCTGAGCTGACAACTTCAGACTGCTACTTTCCTGCAGCTCTGGAATCTGGTTATCCAGCCCACATACTCCCTGTCCTCTCTGCCCTTCTTTGTGCATCTCACATCTTTCTGCATTCTTCCCAGGATCCTCTATTTCTGTACATTATAAGCACATGTTCATCTATCCAGGCTTCCTATTTATATGGATGGGATTCAGCCTCTATGCAAAAGGCCCTATGGACATTAATCCTTAGGGGACTTCAAGAGGACATAGTAGATGGTCACTCCAATATGAAACTGAGCCTGCTTGGGCATGAAAGCCCACTTTGGGTTTCCCTTAAGCAAATTACAGACCTGTGTTTCATAGGGTGTATGAGCTGTGCAGGGGCTGTGGGTGAATGGAGGAAGCAACATGATGGACCATGGGCTGTTTAAGGTCTGTCCATATTGCTGTAATTAAGTTTGTGCCTGCTGCCCATATCTGTGCACTGTCCCCCAGCATCTGTATCTTTCACACACATGCACACTGATCTGGGGTCCTCCAGACCTACCACCCAGCCTGAGCAAGAGGACCTCAGCAAGCAGTGAGGATCCAGGCAACAGGCACTTCTGCTTATGCAACAGGCAAACATTGTAGTAAATAACATGTGTAGCTTTGTTATTAAGCTTGATCTTGTTAGGAGGGCAATAAATGATCTCTGTGATCATTTTTCTTGTAGAATATCAACACAGGATAAAATTGTGGCTCTGGCTTTGCTCTTCCTGCTCATTAGAGCTCCATGCTGCTTCATGCCATGGCCTCAATCTGTTGCTGTTTGCCATGACAGCTGCATGTCTCCCGTTCCCTTCAGACTCATTTTGCACATGATAGATGCTGGCAGTTTCTGGGTTTTTCTTGTGCCTCCCCCTCTGCCCCTTCTCACTTTTACAAAACTAACTTTGCAGCAAATTGTGTTTAATTTAAATGGGATGATTTCAGCAAGATACCTGTTTGCTAGAAAGCAAAATCAGGGACATCTGGCATTCATTGACTTTTAAAGGCAGAGAAATGACACAACTAAAATGCAGATACAGAGGATTTCCAGCTACTTTGGGGGGATGTTATTTTAGTAAATTGAACTCTGATAAATTTGTTCTATTTGCTCCTAGCCATAGCTCTAGATACAGTCTGGACTGGGCCACTTGTTTAATTATATACCATAAAAACTAGCTTTGCTTTGTAAAATACTTTTATATATATCTCTTCATCTGCCTTTGTTATCTGTGCACAGGATGGCTGCTTTAAGGTCTGAAGACTCTTCTAGAGCCATCCCCTGAGTCACCAGCCTCCACATTTCTGCCAGAAAAAGCTGTTGTATCATATCCAGAGCCAGGTATGTGCCCTGTACCTGGGGAAACTTGAGCTGGGGACAGAAAAAACACCTCACTCCAGATTTCTAGTCTGATTTACAACAGAGGGTCCAGAGAATCACTTGGTCTGATTATCTAGGCATACAGGTAGGAATGAGGGAGATGCTTCCCCAGAGCTGGCCTGGCTGTGTGGTACAGAGGAGCTGAGTGGTGCCCTGATGGCCAGGATCTGTGAGGCAGCTCAAGCAATCCCATCTAATCAGTAGTTATAGAACAAAAACCAGCCCTTTATAACACTTAAAACAGTAGAGCTTTATTTGAAGTTGAAGGGAGTAAATGAGTCTTTGGCATTATGTGATGAGAGTAGACTGTGCCTCTAGCTGCCAGTAGTGCATAGTTTCTAATTCAGGAAGGAACAGCAAGGCAGATCCCATAGACAGCATCAGGCGTGAACCCAAAAAAATCCTGGCTTTGCCCATGGAGAGACTGAGAAGTTGGATCCTCTGAAACAGAGGCTACTTTATGAGTAGTCAGAAACTGGGCCACACACAAAGTGGGTATGTGAGGGTAGCAGGGCACTGCTCTACTTCTTTTGCTGAGGGATCTCCAGGAAGGTCAGCCTGGGCCATAAAAGCCTCTGCTCCAGCAAGCAATAGATCACTCTACACTGACCCCCTCGTCTGTACACAACAGGTTTCATGCCATCTGCCTCAAACTTCCTACGTCCCCCCATTGCTGGCAGTGGTGGGGTCTGGATGAGTGTGAAACTAGAATTTTGTGCAGGGCAGATGTATAACCCTCCCCATGTTTCTCTCACTCCCCTGTTTGCCATTTCTGGCTGAATCCTCCACTCCTGCTGGATCTTCCCCTGGGAGCTGATTGAAAGAGCCTTAATAGTTTAATCTAAATTGCCCTCCAGTTCCCTGGTGATGCAATTAATTGAAAGCAGGATTTCTACCTCTCTGTTCTGCTTAAAAGTATCCCCTGGCCATCAGGCTCTCATGCTGTGAGATCTAAAAGTCACTGTGCAGGCAGCCAGTGGCTGTTTTAGGTTGACTTTCTAAGGGGATAATCCAGTAAGACACCAGGTACTGCAGTGTGGCAGCCCCAGCCTCAGTGTCTCTCTCAGTTGTGGGCTATTGCAGTTTAGCATCAGGAGTTGTTTTCTTCATCACTGAAGCTTGCAGTAGCAAGCTGAAACATCTTTTCCCCGCAGTACTCTGCAGTGGGAGAAGGCCCCTAATACATCCCCATGACAGATTTTCTGTTGAGAATTCCTATGAATCTGCTCTCCTTGCTACAGAACCGATCAAAATTAGAGACAGAAGACAGTCAGGCCTTTTCTAGAGAGAATGTGCTGAGATGCAGTGAATCCCAGGTGAAAATATTATGCCTTGATGTAGCCAAAGTAACTCTAAGGAGACAAAACTTGAGCTGACAGAATTCTGAGAGCTGAGGGAACTGGGCAGAACAGTGTGAGCCTGGGATGTAGAGAGTGACAGACTGTGGCATGGTGTGCCTCAGTTTACCCATTTGACACATGAGTAAGGGGAGAACAAAGACTGGAGAGCTTAGGGCTCTGATTCCTATTACCTGTCAGGATGAGTTGTGAACAGAATAGGGAGAGGTTTTAATAATTTGGTCCTGCTGCCATAAGCTCTGACTGACAGTGTCCTTCTGCCTACACAGCCCACGATGGTGAGAGCAGACTGTGGCAGATACTTTGCAGGTGGACTCTGAGCCAAGTCTGAGCCCCAGTTTGGCTACTTCTCCCTACAAAAAGAAGGTATGTTTTGGTTTTCCTGGGCTGTCTGCAACACCTCTGTCGCCAGTCTGGGAGAGGTGCCAGCCCCTTCCAAAGCCTTTCCTCAGTGAGCTGAATAACTCTACTTCCTTCAACCTGTCTTGAACTCTCAAAATAGCATCCTCAGGTATGACAAGATGTGTTTTGTTGCCCTACTGTCTGCTGCAGACAGTCTCCCCTTTCTTTCTGCTTATCCCTGCTCCAATTTATGTATAGCCCTTGGGACTGGCATCCTTTGTCATATAGAGATGCCACAGGGAGCTGGGAATAAGAGGAGGCATTCTTGCTGAGAGCATTGATGTCTGCTACAGAGTACTAATTCCCACAGCACTGTGATGTATCTTGGAGGGCTCCTAGGCACAACCTGGACTGGCTTCATCTCATTTAGCTACCAAACTTTCCTTGACCTTGGAGCACAGCACATCCCATAGCTGGGTTTTACTTGACATGGGAGATCCCATCCTTTTGGGCACCCTGAAAATGGTGAATTTGTGCAGTCTGTGAAGCAGAAGTGATCACAAACGTTTCTTCTGTTTAACCACTGACTCTTAGCAAAGTCAAACTCCTGAGCATGAGTGCATTAGCCCATTGGAATGGTGCTTCCTTGGCTCCTGACTCTCCTCCAGGGCTCTGGCAGCCAGACACCCCCTCTGTTGCCAAGCTAAACCTTGCCATGCTGTATGATGGGACAGGCTGCTCAGCACACTGCCAGAGATGGGCTGTCCTCACTCAGCTATTGAGCATCCCTGCAGACATGCTGGTCATGCCAACCTCCACCCTACACAGCCTTCCATACAGGCTCATATTTCTGCTCTAGAACTACCTCATCCTTTCATCCACACCCTCTCCCCATATAAGGAGGCAAATCCATGTTTGCCCCATCCTTTGCTTCCCAAAACCTGTGTTAGAACTGCTGCTGCCCTGCAGAGAGAGTTGAATGACCCCTCCAAGAGACTGGCTGCAGGGTAAACAACCTGGTCCAGCCCACGGTAGAGCTCATTTGGCTGGTTTGGCCTCTTGCAAACTCTCTAAAAGACATCTCCCCCTCCCTCCTTTGTGTTCCTGCCAAGTGAGCTCTGGTGCACTGCGTCCCTGATCTTTTCTGACATTAATTACCCTTTCCTGGCTCAGACTGCCCTGTTTGTGGCCAGGAAAGGAAACTTGCTTGCACCTGGAACTGAAGTAAGCTCTGGAGTTAGGAGGGAAGAGAGGGTGTCTGCTTCCTTGGATGGCTGACTGGAGTAAGCAGGTGCCTCTGAGCCCTTCCTACCCAAGGAAGAGCTCCTAGAAGGCTTTGCCCATTGCAGTGTAGACTGGATCTGGCCAACTGCTGAGCACCTGCTGTGCCTGCTGGACTGGCTGAGAGCGAGGGTGATCAGCCAGCTTTGAATCTGTGCCCAGCATCTTCTGAAATGCACCAAGCAGACCCAGCACAAGCACAATTAGAAACAGCAGTAGGAGTAAACCCTGGAGGCAGCCCATTTCCTTTCACATGTGACTTTTTAGGCCACTAATTTCAAGGGTTTCTGCCTTCACTTGGCCTGGGTGCCCACAGCCTCCCACCTCCCTGTCACCTCTAAACAGCCCTACCCCAGCAAGTGAAATTGCTTCCAGCAGGGAGGTGTGGGGTCCTAGCACCCCACATCATGCAACCTGTGGCAGTGTGAAAATCCAAGGATGGATGCTGCTCTAAAATCACCACTGAAGACTTTCCTGGCACCAATGCCACCCACTTTCCCAGAGAGACAATGTTCCTATGCAGAGCAGAGCTTTGCTGGCAGAGTTGAACACTGAGATTCTGAGCCTCTGTGGAGGGAGTGCAGATTTGCTGCTGGGCTTTTGGAAACTGCTTAAATCAGGAGGAAAAGGGTAAGTCAGAGAAGGGTGAATGCAGACACAGCATTGTTCCTGATGCTCTTTCTACAGTGCCCTGAAGTTGCCATCACACACCCAAAGGAAACCAGCAGCACTTGGAGACTCTAACTGGCAACTCACCAGTTACAAAATCAAAATCCGTATTGACTCCTAACCTATAAACAGAAAGGAAAACCCATACGTTCCTTGGAGAGAGCAGCATCTGTGTATGTTTGCCACATCTTTGGGTAAAGTCACCCGGAATTTGAAGCTATTTCTAAAACACAGCACCATCTAGTGCTGCATTGCAGCACCTCGCAGCAGGCAGCCGCATGGCCCCGCCTCGGCACCCCACGGTACCGGGGCTCCGCTGCTCGCTTTCCCTCCCCAGTGTAAGACTATCTCTGCCTTTCGGAGGGGGCTTTGATTTGGTTCGTGTGTCAGATGACATTGTGTTGTCTGAACAAGTCTCTTTGTGCCTCTGTGTGCTTGCAGCGTTCCAGCAGCCTCTTGCATAATTCATGGAGAAATTCTGTCAAAACTTTGTCCAAACCCCAAATCATATGTGAAATGCAGCTGGAAACCATCTTTGCAGATTAGAGCCATTGCAAACATCCCTTCCCCCTGCTCCACCATGCCTTGTGCTCCTGTGTGTTAAAGGTAGGCAAAATTTCTAGTTGGGGAGAAATCCTGGTACTGAGTGACACAAATATAGCTGGTTATCTGAGCAGTGGCTGTATCCCTGTGCATAGAAGTTGATGCATTATTGCAGCTTCCATGTGTGGGCACTTGGACAGAGTCCTTCTGACAGGCACCCCAAGTTCAGCTGTTGACACACACACAGTTATGGTAAGCTAACATTCAAACAGAAAGGGTTGGTACTGCAGACCTCTGTGTACCTCCCCGTAGCACTATCTTGGCCTTTCCTGGGTCAATGTGGGATTGTTCCCTACGTTTGCTCCTAGAGCTTTTATTTCTACCTCTGCCAGCTTAATTATGAATGTCCTCACTGAGAGTGCTTTCCATTTCCTTCATTTGCTAGGCAACCAAACGTCCATACATTTCCATAGGGGTCTGTAAACATCCCATGATACATTCTTCTAATTAGAAAACAATGCCTGTAGTTGTGTTTACATTGCTATGCTTATTAGGAAGTAAAATGCTGGGTTGGTTTTGTGTTATGTGCAACCTGAGATTGCACATTTGTGTGCTGTTAGGAGGAGGTTTTAATTGGTTTGTAAGAAATGTATCTTGGGGTTTCCTCAGTTTCTGAATCAACACAGACAGAGGGTTTACAGCTAGCTATTGTATGAAATTACAGATCACATGGTCCCTGTGAACTTTATCAAAGTTTATTCCACTCCAAAATGGCAAGTTGAGTTAAAGAGGCAAAAATTGCATGAGTTCAGCAATGAGCCACCCCCTTGGGAGGCATTACCTGTGATCAAGTGGTAAGTTCCAGGTCAGCTGGGCAGAGCTAGTAACATGTATCTTAAAGTCAATGAGTATCTGTAAAAAGGGCCTGAGGTTTCCCACATTTCTAGGAAGAGTCATGGTATTCTAGGAGCAGAAAGAGGGAATCCAGGAGTTCATTGGTTCTGATCTTCCATATAATGCAGACCTTAGTAAATTGTTCCAGTTGTTAGAAATTTTAGCTTTACTGCTACTCTAAATTCTCACCAAACCTCATTGTACCTTTTGTCTGCCAGAATGAAAAGCCTATGGTCAGTTTTGGTCCCACAGTGCTGCTTCAACAGAATTCAGGACCACTCCACAACAAGAATAAATTGCAGTATTGGATGCTTCTGCTTGAAACCTATATTGTAAGCTTTTATTTGAACTCACAGCTCTTGTCTGAACCTTTTCCAGTCTATCGGCGTACTGTGAATGGTGTAAGTCCAGGCACTGTGTACTCGTCAGCACCAAATGCAGGGGTGATGGAGTCACTTTTTATTACTGATGATGTTAGACCACAGAATGACAGAAATATTGGTTGGAAGGACATATTTTGGAGACGTGCTCACCTGTTGCCTTAGAGCAAGGCAGATCTTAACTCCCTTTGACAATCTGGACCTGGCTCCTTTCTTCGTTAGCCACCTTCATTAAGGGCTGGAGGCTGTAGCATGGAAGATCAGCAGTATTACAAGGTCCCTGGGAGTCCCTGTGGTGTCAGTCACCCAGGACACAGACATACAGTGCCATGCCTCCGCCCAGCTGCAGCAGAAAGCCCAGTTCAGTGCTAACCCTCAACCAAACAGGGCGCTGACCTCCCAGTTAATAGAGCGGCCCTTCTTGCTTATTTTATTCCCGACACTTGAACTGCAGCACATTCCAGATGGGTAAAAAGACTTTGCTGTGTGGAGCACGCTGGAGTCAGGTGGTGAGCATACCAACA
Source organism: Aegotheles bennettii (assembly GCA_013398125.1). Lineage (NCBI taxonomy): Eukaryota > Metazoa > Chordata > Aves > Caprimulgiformes > Aegothelidae > Aegotheles > Aegotheles bennettii. Next base: position 222,729 of record VZRW01007557.1, on the reverse strand, counting down.
GCCAGACAGGATACTGTGCTTCCTGTGAGAGTAAATACTGAAAGTCATGCAAAGCATCTTTCATCTGGCTTGGCCGCAGCAGCCAGTACAGCCGCTGGAAAGGAAGGGACTTCACAGAGACAGAGAGATTATTCTCCTCTGGCTTAGAGACTACCTGGCCTTTTAATCATGTTTGGGAGCCTGTGTTTTCAAAGGCTGCTCACTTTGCTGGCAGAATGTGCACTCGCAAACCCCCGTCTGCTGGGAGCTTGCAGTTTCGCTCGGGGATCTGCCATGCAGAAACACAACCAGTGCGTCAATGCCCTGCACCTCTCAAGTTTGTGTCTAAGACAACAGCATGGGATGGCTGAAGGAGCTCTTGGACTTATTCCAGGTCTGTGTTCAAACATAAACAGAGAAACGTGCAGCTGAGGAACAGTCCAGATTTACCTTGAGTAATCTCACCTCTGGACGGTCTCTTACGGGCTCTAAGCACTGTTACCATCAGGAGAGTGATACTGGGTTTGTGTTGGGTTGGGCTGGTTTTTTTAAAGAGGTAGATCAGAAAGTCGTCAAGGGTATGTCTAGAAGTTCCAGCCAGCTTCATACACAGCAGAGGCAGAGCTCCTTTGGCAGAAAGTCCCTGATTTATTAAGTCATCTTCAGAGTTCACAGGGGCTAACCCGAAAAGCTAAATTCCTCCCCAAAACACAGAAACCATTTGCTGGGCATTCAAGACACCTTCCCATGTGGTGTGGTTGTTGACATATGAATGGGCTGGAACAGATGTTGATGGCATCCTTATTGTTGCACTTTACAAGCTGCATCACTCACAGTCTGGAGGCCAGTGTGAATTGCAGCCGGTCCATGTGGTTTGCTGACGACTCCAGACGGTCATAGTGAGGGTGAGCACAGGAAAGCCATTGGGATCACAGTAGCCAGCAGTTGATTCTAACGTTTCATCATAGCATTCAGGTGTTGTGTTTTATACTATTTGGGAGCCTCCCATTGGAGTGGGCTGGAAGGAAATCAAGTCTTGCCTAGGCATGTTTGATCTGTGTTTCATCAAATACTTTAATTCACATGAACAAGTCCAGTTAGAAATCTGGCCCTTCTGTCTGCACAGTCTGGCTCACGGGGGTATCTGGGTAGAGAAATAACACCACCATGAAGGAGCAGCTCAGTTAAAACAAGTCACAAGAGCAAATCAATCACAGTATCCACAGCCAGGTCCCAACAGAATTTTTCTGTCAACTTGTGGAAGGAACTTTTCAGTTTTCTGACAATCAGTAAAAATGAGATTATATTCTTTAAGAAGCTGCCTTTCATACTGATATCCACAAAGTTCATGGTGTTCAAACAGATTTTCCCAAGCTGGTCTATTATATGTGTTTTCCTAATAGAGAACTCAATATTTTCCTTTTTACTTGCAAAACTATATTTACATCAAACTTTGTTTTGATTTTATAGACTCTAACGCTATTTTTAGGGTTATGTTATTCGCCGAGGCTTAAAGCCAGTGGAGTCATCTTGGTAAGTCAGACTTTATGGCTATTTTCATGAGATCAGATGTAACATCAGTCCAGGCTTTTGGAAGGAAATGGCTTTCAGGGCTGCCAGTTAATTTGTGAAAAGATACTGCAAGGATTTTCTCTCCCTAATAAAACTGTAGCATGTTCTAATACTTTAATGTCTGGAAGAGTTTTAATATCTCTTCTGTCTTGTTTAGCAACGTTTTAGGTGAAGAACCAGATACAATAGCTTTTTAACAAAAAAGACAATAGTTTAAAAGCACTGTGATATTTTTTGGAGTGTTTCCAGCTGATCTGTTGGTCTGTGCTTTGACGATTGGCTTTATTTATTGCCCATGCAGTATTTTTAAAGTATTTTATTGCTTCTACAACATAAGCAGAAAGCTTTGGAGGAAAGGAGGCTTGATGGGGATGTTTTGAGGGTTGTGTCCTGCACTGTGCTCTACCTACTGAGGTTTTCATCATGAAATCCTGGTGAGGTGCTGGAGGAAACAGGAGATCTTTAAGGCATCAGTAATGAACACAGATTTCCCTGAAGTGATTCCTTCAGGAAGAAGCAATCACAAATGTGTTGGTTCTAGCATCTTAGATGCTGGTTTTAATCTTGCCACATACTCTGATTTCCAAGATCTTCCATCTTTATTCCTCAGGCATTAGGCTTACAGTGATGGTCCCATCTCCTCTACAGTATACTTGTAAGTTATATTTGGCATGCATCCCTATGANCCCCCAGTTGATCTCTTTTCTTGTCCAGTCCCTCACTGTACAGATCTGACCATTCCTTGCAGGTTGTTTGACTCTCCAACTTTGCCCTAATGTTCTTTCTATAGTGTCTAAGCTGAGCTGAAATCTGGAGAAATTCCAGATTAGCTGTGCCAGTAACAATTGCTACTGCCTGAGCTGGTTTTTGACATCTATTCCAAAAAGCAAAGCTGTTTTTCCTTCAGAATCTATCACATTGCTCCAAATAGCCACATCCTTTCAAAACACGCTCCTGTGCTGGTCATACCCTCCTCTGGAAACCACTGTGTTCAACTATTTTTCATGGTCGTATGCAATTATCTGCTTCCTGATTCCTAGTTCTTGCTCACAGCTGCTGTCCTTTTCCACAGCAGGAAAATGACCAGCAGCTTCATACTTCATATACATCACTTGCAAGACAGCCATGGAACCATACAGAGACAGGATAGCTTCTGTCCTGTCAGGAACATCTGCAGAGAACATCACTCCTCCTCCAAGGAGATCCATCTCTACCTTTTTTGTGCAACAGATGGCATGCTTAAGGATGTGGATTGAGGCTGAAGGGATTCCAAGGTTATATTTCACCCTTTGCAAAAGGTACCTGCAGGATCCTGGATGAAGTGTTGAACCTCCCTGTCACACTTCACCTTGTGAAATGCAAGGTGTGTTTCTGCCTTTAGCCCTTTTGTCTGTAGGGGCAGTAAAGACTTTAGTGCAAGCACTCTGTGATAAGCCCCAGTTGTGTTTGGGATGGGTATTACACTAGCATTTATTGAAAACATAATTAGAAATGCGAGTCTTAAAAAGTCACAAAATACTCCATTTTTCTGTTGAGGGACAAACCAAGGAATGAAATCAAGTATTTGTTAGAAGCAGTAATAAATGTGTGCTCAACAACTTCTGAATCTTACTCACTTGATACCATATTGAAAATAAACCTTCTAGATATTGCAAAAATTCACAGAACTGGAAGCGTTAAAACTTTCTTATAAATTACAGTGCTATTATAACACAGATTTATATTAATGTTTCTTTAGAGCTTATAAAAACTACCTGTCCTGAAATGCAACATGTGAAATTAATCTATTCCAGTTCCTTTTGCATTAATCTCTTTGCAAACTGGAAACCTAACTTATCTGTATCTGATCAAGTGCCAATAATGGCAGTCCTTAAGCAAAAACTTACCCAAATTCCTGACGTGCTTTAGTTTCAAGATAACCAAGTTCAGATTTCCAGGGTGTTTCTGTAACTGATTTTGTATTTGATGTATATTTATAAGCAATTTCTGTCACACGAGAGAAGACTGGGTCATTCAGAGTTTGGCTTTGCACCTGAATGAACGGTGTTGGTATTTACTTCCTAGTCATTTTCTTTCAGCTGTGGGAAGGTTATTGACAGTCTATTGACAAGGACTGGGACATGGCAAGCATTATACTTGGCTACAGGGACGTTCCCATGTCTTGGTTCTGGCAGGGAGGGAGGGTCTGGTGTTAAACTGCATGTAGTGTACGTTGGCATGTGCATTCATATATGACAGTGTTATCCACTGCTACATTTGGGCCTCCTGTCCCTTTGCAGGTAGAAGATTTCCAGGCTCAGAACCATACCTGTATGAGGATCTTCCTGGCCGTTCAGCCCTTCCACAGTGGCCTGGATTCAGCAGTTTGGCTGAGTGCTGTACGCTACATGTCATGAGTGAGTGATTCACAGACTCCTTGAAGTCTCCAGCTAAGTCAGCAGGAGCACAGCTGTTTATACTTTTAACTTGCTGTTTTCTTTCTCTTTGGGGTCAATCTTAAAATGAAACTTGCCTTGAGAAGCAAAGGGTAATGTGGGAGCCTTTCTGGTTCTGCACTTACTGGAATGGGTACAATCATTCATATTTTGCCCAAAACTCAGTGAAATAGCTGAATATTTTCTAGACAGCTGCCATGTCTAATCACACTTATTTGTGTTTAAACTTTGACGTATGGTTCCTATTTCTGGAAAGCCTTCATGCCATCTAATGGACACAACATTATTTTAAAATTGTGGACACAGGCAGAAACACTGCTTGACATTAGACTGATTCTGAAACTAGGTAACCCTATTTAAAGTTAATTATGACCCCTTGAGGGGAGCTGGCATAAGAAGCCCTGAGAATATTTACAAAATTGGGATGTTAGTCCAAGGAACATTTATTGGGCTTGAAATAAGCCCACATATTTTTTCTTTTTTTTTTTTTTATCCAGTTTGAGAGGAAGAAATATAATTGAATTGGCAAAGCATTCTCTCTGACATTGATTTTTACAACAACTTTACCTTTTAGGCAAAGTCTCACATGTTATTGATTTGAAAATGCATTGTGAATGTTTTAAGATCTGGTTTCTGTCTGCTCTGGGGAAGAGAAAGAACAACACACAAAATAGCACAGTGTAAAGTACAGGTCAGGAGCAGAACAGTGTATGCCATGTTTTCCTGCTTTTAAACTCAATGTTTGGCTGTGTGTGTTTCTAGAGTTTATTGTTCCTGCTGACTTATTTCTCTCTGCAATTCTGACACTTGTGACAGGGGCACAAGCTACCTCTAGACTAATTTATGTGTGTGCCCATGCCAAAGCAGAGCTCCACTCTTCAGATGTCAGATAACTCCCTTTAGAGGGCAAAAATAGCAAGTCATCCTTGGAAAATATTCTCTACCTTTTGGTTTTAATTAGTGGTGCTCAATTACATGAAGGCATTATCATTGTATCAACAGAAAGACCCGCACGGACTCTTTTGAGGTCCAGAGTATCACCTTGCACCAGAGGAAACCACATCTATATGGCACTGATCTTTCCCTAGAGAGTGAGAGTACTCAGCTGTTAAGAGATGGGTTTACACTTTCTCTCTCTTGAGTATTTGTCGTCTGTGATGCCTTATTTCCCCTCTGGTTTTTTTTTCCAGGCAATGTTAAAACAGCACAGGATTGGACATAGAACTGATGTGTATGTTGGACAGATACTGTTTAGGTAGGCATTAGGATATTGTTTGCCTGAGTGCTATTCAGTAATTCCTGAATTTGAATCATTCATTTGCTAAAATAACACTTCCCTTAGCAGCAAATCACCTACCATCCTGATTGGAACCTCAGGATGGACCAACTCAGAGACTCTGTAGCCTACTCAGGCCTTCCTAAGTAACACAGCATAGTCTCACATTCTCATTGCCTCCCTGTTCATGGTATTTGTGGTATTTCACAGCTATATTATCTTGTGGTGGCAAGGGACAATGCAGTCGGAAATGAGTCTTTGTGCATTGGAAAGGTATGATATTATGAGATAACTTTTCCAATATAGAGCAGGAATTGAGCAGCACATGTGGATACTGGAATTCACAGGGCCCCTCGGCTTGGAGAAATCCCTTCAGGCTATGTATGCACAAAGGCAATGCCATGCAATCTCCAGGCCCCTGAGGGCCCACATTGTATGGTGTTTTATACATACATCCCAAGTTTATTCACATTCTGGAGAGCTGCCCCAGGGATGTCTACAATCTGGCATGTAGCATATTACAGCTGCGTTACTTAAAGCACCCTTCAACCATCAAATCCCACCCCGTTCCTGTACTCAGACTCCTCTCTGCAGCTGCAGGCTCAGATGGGGCACAGTTTCCCACAGCAGGAGTGGCATACAAACAGGCTCTGTGGGTTGTTAAACTGGGGGTGTGTGGATCCCACCTGCAGCATCCTTTGCAGTGGAGGAAAGACCCAGCAGATGAAGAACTCCTCACAATCCTCCTTCCTTAGGCTCTCTTAGGAAATAGGTGACCTGGAGACCTGGCAGCTGGAAGCCAGGCCACATTTCTTAGATGACTCTTGGCAAATAGCAACTGGTGTACTGACCTGCCTCAGGTGGCAACATCCATAAGAAGCACAGTAGAAAACAACAGAACATGATCTGAGAAGAAACAGAGGGAAGCTGAGCAATACAGCCTCCCTAATTCACACATCTGCCCAGAAGCTAACCTAAGTCCAAAGGGCTGCAATAGTTCTTCTCATTAGGGACCAAGGTAATTAATTGCCTCGGCAAAGAATGACATATACTGCACTGCATCACTTGCAGAAGTTGCTGATGCCCAGAAGCAAAGATAATACTACATTCCCTCTGTTCTCCAGCATCTCCCCTGAGAATTCACATCAGTAACAACCCATTAGATCTCAAAGCTGTTTCCAAGAAATGTGGCTAAAACAGCATTTCTTTGGAGGTAACAAAAATAAATGGGACTCGAAAGGAAAGCAATTTACCTAGGAAACTCTGAGAGCTCCAAGCATCAGCATATCTCAGCTTTCTTGGGATTTTTTATTTTTATTCTGCATTTTCTAAATGGCATGGATTCAGTCTCTGTAGATGGGCCGTGACGGCGCACATCTGGTTTTATGGTTAAGGAAATAGCTGATTGAATCGATATACTCAGCACAGCTGACTGGAGTAAATAAAAGAGGATTTGTAGGAAGCCTTGTTTTCCCCTAGATGGATGAGTCTACCTTCAGTGCTGCTGCAATTGCCCTGGAGTCAGTGAAGTGACACCAGGGGGGAAGAGCAGTCAATGTATTTCTCCATGAATCGAGCTTTGCTTGTTCTCTGTCCATCATACCTTTGGATTTGTGAGCAAATAGCTCTTAAAGAGCAGCAATGATTTTGTGCCTGACTTGCTACAGTCAGTGGCAGAGAAGGCTGGTGGGATGGGCCCTTTGCAGAAGAGTGGGACTGACCCACTGGGTAGATCATTTCCATCACTGAACTCCACAATAGCACCTAATGATTCTGCATGGAACAGTTGTCAAACGTGAGTTTCTTTGTTCTCACAAGGCCACAGGAAAGGATGGGGGAAAGGGCAGGAGAAAGCTGTGTGTCCAAAAGGGCAGCAGTGGGAGGTGTGGAGGATTCAAACCTGGTGGCAAATCCTGTCTCAGCACAAATGAACTGCAGAAATCCCGTGGAGCCCCGGGGTTTTGGAAGTCGTTGGCTCGTGTTCCTCCGCTCCAAACTTCTGGGCACAATACAACTGTAAAAATTCACTGTGGGGACATATGAAAAAGAGCCTGAATCACCTTTTGCAGTGATGGAGCAGCCAGAGAGTGGCAGCCGAAGAGTCCATGGAATGCACTATGGACCTGACCTGTCAGGGTGATCCCCTGGATGGGCAAAAGACTACACGGACCAGTTTACTGCTCCCTGTGTTTGCTAGGTGAGATTCCCACAGAGCAACTGGCTGGCTGCAACCATTCCAGCAACTTCCCTTTGAGCTGGTAATTAAAGGTAAGACACAGACCTTTAAAAAATACCTCACTTTTATTTGCTGTCTTTGTTCTCCTTGTTCAGACCATACACAGAGTTTTTCAGGCCCCTGTTTTCTTTCGGACCCTGCATTGATCACAGCTGTGAAGTTATTGTCCTCAGAGTGTTTTTTCCAAGGCAGTGGGAAAGTTATTTTCTTAGGCACCTCATTGTCACTTCATATTTTTGGGAACTGCTTAGGAGTGAGATCTGGTCGCTTTACAACAGATCCCTTTATTTACATGGAGGGATGGCAGTCCTTGGATTATCCCACTGAACCATTTCAGGAACAGCCTGCAAACACAAATGCTGGTGCAGGGTTTGCTCTGAGCCATCCCCAGGGCTGTTTCTCTCCCAGCTCTCCCTGTTGCAGCCTGGATCGCTTCCTACAGATGCAACCTGCACCTTGGGTTTTATCTTCTGTCCTTGTTGCAGTCAGGTCACTATCTCACTATAAAACCCAAGCAAAGACAAGGCATGTGGATTTTTTGCTAATGCTGTGGGGCTGTTGGTGTTCTGGTGTTCTAAACCAGCACAGCTGGGCCTCATTTAGCTTGTTTGACCTCACCAGAGAGGCCTCTTGAGCAGTCTCTCATGGGTAAGCCTAGAGCAAAGGTGTGGGTGCCCTCCTCAGCCAGGGTGGGCAGGGGCTTCCTTGTCTATAATTACACTCCATTTACAAAGAGCACATGAAGAAATATGGATACAACTTGGTTTGAACATGCAGTGATGTCTCTGGTTTCTGCCACAAAGAACTTTTGGCTTACCCTCTGTTTAAAGTCTGTCACCTGAAGCCCCTGGCAGCAGCCCAGGGAAGTGTTACCTGCGGGCTGGAGGCAGCTCTGCTCCACCCCAGGGCTCCTGTCCTGCAGCCATGAAGCAAAGGTGTCGGGGGAGCCTGGTTCCTGCCTGGAAGGTACTTGGCTGTGTGTTGTTTGTTTAAAAACTTGAGTTTGATGGGGAGTCTCTTTTTAGGTATTATTGCTTTTAAGGCCTGCATTTAATAGCTGAAGTGCTTCTGGGTGCTTAGGGGGTGACAGAAACTATCTGGAGGCTCAGCACAAGAGGAGCTGGTGCCCTGCAGCTGGCTCTGGTAAGAGTCCTGCTGGAACCTGTTTCTTGGTACCAACCAGACTGGGCAGCCTTCTCTCAGCTCCACCAGCCCTAAAGGCTGGACTTAAGCAGACTCCATCTCTGTGCTGTAAGAGGGGCAAATCATGTTATTAAATGGCATTAACAACTCCAGAAATAATGAACCTAACAACTTGAAAAAGATGAGCCTGAGCAATGGGCTGCTGATCCTTCTGAAGCACTGTATGCAAGTGTGCAGTTTGTATGATGTCTGAGGAAGCATAAGACTGAGTTGATGTCATTTAGTAATAACTTTTTCTCCCCTAGAAGGTACTCAGCTCTGAGAAGAGACATGGAGTAAATGTCTGACAGATTTCCATGGCAGAGAGCAGCCCTGCTAGGTAAGTGAACTTAGCAAAGGGTGTCCTCATTGTGGCTGGTACCAGGAGCAAGTTACTCTTGATTTGCTTCCTATGGCCTGCTTGCTACTGAGTTTGCTCTCTGCAGCTCTGCTCGGAGCATTTGGCCCAGCATTAAGAGAATGTGTCTGCTGTTAATGGAAATTGTGTTTCTGAGTGACTACCAAGGAAGGAGTCTTCCAAACTCTGCTAGTATTTCAGTGCGTGATCTGGAGCAAAACAGGCTGCCTCTCTGCACTTCGATTGATTACTCTTGAATAAAGTGGACTCTTAATGCTTGCCCACAGGGGCGTTAAAAATGTAAAAAGTATTTGTAAATTAAAATGCTTGAATGAAAGGCTCTGGTATGTGCAGTCGTAGAGTATCATGTTAAGTAGTAAGGCAAACTGTCAGGGGAGTTCCTGGCGTGACATGGAGCCTAGCTTGTCTCACTGAAATAGATTTAATAAGCTCTGCTAGTAGTGAAGAAAGGTTGCATTTAAACATATTTATTTGAATTTACATAGGCATACATCAAAGAGAAAATAATACAGGCTCTTGGTTACTTCAGTCTAGTTTTTGATAGTTAATACTTCATCCCTTCCAGCATATCATAAAGTTCCTTTTCATGGTCTCAGAAGAACATAAGGAATTGAGTTAAAGGAGCTGAGCTTGTTACTCTGCGTGACTGTCTGGAGGTTCAAGGTAGAGCTCTGTCTGTGTTTCAGTGGTTTTTCCATGTTTGTGTTATGTCTGATGCTCTAGTATCCTTAGGAAGACAAATGGCAAAACCTAACAGAAAAGTGATACCTTCTTGGCCTTACCTTTCAGAACTAAGCAGTGACCTTGATGAAGGTAAAGGAAACTTCCACTTTAGGAATAGGTGAGTTCAGGGCTGACCAACCATCTTGTCCATTTGAGCTGCGTGTTCTTGGTGTGAGTGAGAGCAGAAGATGTGCGCTGTGTTCTCAAGGAGCTGAGAGTTATTAATCAGCAGGAGATGATGTGGGCTTCCTAGTATCCCAGGGAAGCTGGGAACCAAAGTGACCCCGGAGCACAGGTATGATCACCACCCCCAGGGCAGGAGGTTCAGTCCAGCAGTCCTGTCCTGTTTAGACTTACACTGCTGATGAGCTGTGTGTAGCTAAGGCTTGCATGTTGGCCTGCCTTAATCGGGGCTTTTCCCTTGGAAAGGAATATATTTGTCTCTTTCTCTCACTGGGAAATGACCAGAGGCCAATAATTTAATCTTCCTGTGTCTCGGTTTCCCAGCTAATAAAATGGGGCTGCTCATCCTGTTCCCATCTACTTACACAAAGCTTAATCCCTCCTGCCAGCAAGCATTATGCTCCAAGAACCAACCCTTGACACACCCAACATGTACATCTTAAGTGACATGGTCTCATCCAAAAAGCCGAGTAGAGCCCTTGGCAATTGCAGTCGGAACTTAAAGGCCAGTCTGTGGTCAGAAACAAGAGTGTGTTTTGTTAACACAAGCTACAGCCAACTCTGCCAGCTGTTTCTATGCTTGTGCGTTTCCTACTCAAATAGAGAAAATGGTTGATGGGAACTGAACCAGATACAGCCATTCTAGCTAATAGTGAAGAGTTATACCCATGGAGAAGTTGAAAAAGATGTCTAGATGTCTCCAATGCAGTATGTACTAAGCTGCCAGATGTTCAGGATCCCTTAAATCATCTAACAGGCCTTTTCAAGACAATGTTACTCTTGAGTATCATGGTTCTCCTGAAAAAGCATTAAAGTGAACTAATTTTAGCTTTGAATTATGAGATTTTTCTCCAACAGAAGGTGTCCCTGAGGACGTTGGGGTAGATTTTTATTTCCAAAACGTTGCTTTTGTATATTTTTAACAGATCATCTGGATGAAGTTCTAATGGCTGGTTAAGACTGTCTGATTTATAGCAACAGCTGTTCACCTTTGTAGATGGAGAGTCCTGGAGATACAAAACACATTTATGAACTTGATATTCCACACCAAGGATCAGGTTTTCTTGCCTTGTTTTGACACAGGTGTAAATCCAGATAGGCTCCTGTGAAGTCAATGAAATTGCTCCATGAAAGGCATGGAAATCAGAGTTGCAGGAAATGGCAGATCAGTTATTTCTTTCTCCAGTAGACTGAATTTTAGAACCCACAGCAATTGGAAGTGATTAGGGTTGAGAAATGTACCTAAGTAGTGACAGGGTGTTTCTGCTGAGTGATGGGGGAAAATGCTGATTCTTGCATGATGCCTGGGGAGCCGTTCCTGCATCTGTAACAGCTGGCAATCAGAGACCCCAAAATTAGGAAGTAGAAAAATGAAAGAAGAATGAGTGGAGATACCCTGGGTATCCTATTGTAACTCTTTAATATTTTTAATTTTCAAATGGTAGGGTTCCTACTGCTGAAACTTCCTGTAAAAATTTCTTTAATTTTCAGTATTGAAGTCTGGAAAAATAGTTGACCGGTCTAGGTTTGAAAAAAAAAAATCAAAAACTGCTTTCAGACAGTTGTATTGGCATATTTTTTAATCTTCGGATTTTTTTACTTTTGTCAAGAAAAAAAAGAGCTTCATAATTCTCCATTCTCTTGTTTTGGTTGAACAGATACTTTTTTGGCTTTAAAAATAATAACTGTTTTACAAAAAGAAAGTTAACGCCTCCAGATCCTACACAAGCTCCAACCCAAGCTTATCTTTGGGGACTTGCTTATGCTTTCTTAAGACAAAGTGTGGCTGGAGCAGTAGTATCCAAATGAACAATCAAGGCCATATAACTTTATTATTACCAAATCTGCAGTACTTCACACATTTGCACTCTCTTCACTTCCAGCTACTCAATCCACATCTATGTTTTCCATAAAATACTCCTAAAGCTGAGCTGTTGATGCCAGCTCTGATCTAAAATGCTGTGATGATTAAGTTTCCTCCATACTCCACTATATGGAATAAATAACGTTATTAATTCAGTATGCAATTGTCTGGCTTACTACACTGAGCTTAGTATTTAATATAATATAATGGAGCTTTATTTGCAGCTACTCGATGCCTTCCCTTAATTTGCCTCTTCAGTCATCAGGCTGTGATAGCTTTGCTTAAAATATTGTTCCACCTGAGGCGCAGAGAGGACATTCCCCACTAAAACTGATGCAGAGTTTAGACATGAACAACTGTTTTGGGTCCCCAGGGCAGGCTCACAGGGCCCCAGACCGTGTTAGGAGTACAGATGTGGACCACGTTGATATCATGTCAGAACTGTGGTAACCCAGGTTTGCTCCTGAGTGCATGTAAAGTTTTGTGACTCACTTGGCTTATGGTGGCCACGTGGTCCTGAGTTTCTTGAGAAACAAGGACATTGACATTAATGTAAACTCCCAGAGGATCTGCTGGAGGTGATGCTGTTGCTTTGGATGGATACTTGTCTGGCACAGTTATAATGTGCAATCGAAAAGTGGAGTTAAATTCTAGAGCTGGGGTTCTTCCCAAATGAAAATCAACGGGATGAATTCACCCTGGTATCTTTTAGGCAGTCTGGATTCAAAGCAAATTGTTCAGGGCTGGCTACTGTGTGCCAAAACCTCCAGCTTTATTCCTCTAAAAATATTCCAGCGTAAGAAAAGGCAATTTGGGATTATTCTCTCATTTGTCTGGTTTAGATCTTAAACTCATGAGGACCAGGGCTGCTTTGCAATGCCTGGTGCTGAGACCTTAATGCTGATCTAACCCATTCAGTGTAGTGATAATGAAGTGAGCTCTTTGCGGTAGTTTGGTCTTGTTCTGTAAGCCTGGGCAATGGGCAATCCTCTTGTGTAAGATTTCAGAGACTTGGCTCACAAAGCACCTGGTGATGGAGTTTTATAGACAATTTTACTGCTGGAGAGTTTCTGTTAACAGAGAACTAATCTGAATGCATGTATATGTGGAAAAAACAGTTTATATCACCTGGCAAATTTATGGTGAAGTTTCTCATCCAGTCCAGAGGTAGAAACAGGATGATCTGCATGATTTCCCTGGCCAATTACAAGCATTTAATTGCAAAGGTTCAAAATTCCATCTAAAATCACAGAGTGAAAGGTTTTTAAAAATGCCAGAGATTTATTTTCAGAGTTGACCTGGATTTGCACAGAACTAGTAACGTAGAGGCAAAAAACAGCTGGAGGTGTAGGTGGGAAGAGAACAGGGGCGGCTTCTCAAGGGGATCTTTTTCTTGAAAACAGGAGGGGAATGAGATATTGTTGCTTCAAATATCTGATGAACCAAGAAGGAAAGCATGAATCTGGGAGCTGGCAAGACAGCCAGGTCAAGTGTCTGCCAGCATTAGTGTGATCCAAACCACTGCAGAAAAGGCCTACTGCAGAAAAGGGGTTTGCCACTGGTTATCCTGGAACCAGGCTGTGATGTGTGTGAACTCTCATGTCAGAACATGACTGAACTGCTTTTCCCTGCTGGACCATCACATCTTTGCTCTCAATGCAAATTTGTTCTTATCATGGTTCCACTGGAGCTTTGTTCATGGACAAGGGTAACTTAAATATCCTAGGTAAGGCAGAGAAAGGAAATTTGAGATGTGCAGCTCTTCCATATCACCTTATATTTGTCATGGAAGATATCAGAAAGTTGGCAGTTCGGCAGCAGGAGCCTGGTCAAGCCTGAACTCATAGGAAAATCTATAGCTTCAGCAGGATTGTCTATGGAGAATTCCCAATCAGAAAATATGAGGCTGCTTCAGTCTAGCCCTTGATTGTAATTCAGACACACAGAATTCCTTGAAGGTCTTTTTCCTTTCTGTTTCAGGAGAGGCATGCAACATCTTGCCCTGGGCTTACAAACTATTGGGTTACACAAATGCTTGCACTGGATGGATTAGAAGATGGTGCTGGCTTTTATTTTCCCCCTATCATAACAAAATGCGTGTTCACAGCCGCATCCTTTCCATAAAGTGAAATAGTTCTTGGAAAACTCTTTCTGTTTCTACTTGTGCCAGAGGCTCTGTTTTCCACTGCTCTATCCCAATGTATCTTAACAGCATCATTCTCTCAGAAGTACCTTTGTACTGCTGGTCTCTAGAACTCCAAGAAAACCTGCTCTGCAGCCAGCACTAGAGGCTACAGAAATCCATCAGGATTTCAATCCAGGGCATACCTGGGAAGTGTGAGCATGATGCAGTGCTCCTTGCACGTGGCATGTTCCTTGTAGCAGCTATATTGGACATTGGAAAAAATAGCATCCATCATTTCTGCCAGCTTTCCACTACTTTTCTCATGTGCCCCTCTCCACTGGTGTCTGCATTTATAGCCCCAGAATGCAGCCAGAGCCAGAATTGTTCCAGAAGTACAATGTGTTCGTGTATTGCTTTGGATGGGAGACGGCAGAATGGTGCCACAATTTTCCCAAGTATTGAGAGCTTTCCAGCAAGTTCTGGCTGGTCGCTGTGGCGAGGTCAAAGCATTGGCAGAGACAAATTCAGAGAGATTTTGTGCCGTTTCTCAATGAGTGTGGTTGGTTGGTTGTCTTCAAAGTGTCAGCTCTTCCTGCAGAATGGAAACAACAAGGTTTTGTCTAGGAAACATCCAAATGCCTTTTCATTTTGGCCTTTGTGAAACCTTTTGAAGTCTTCCAGCTGAAAAACAGAAAGCTTCCCAGGCTTGAGAATGTCTGTTTGTTCCTACTTCACAACTGTTAAAGGCTAAGAGGTACAAGAAGGTCCTGGGATTTGTGCTAGGAGGATGCAATAGTAGATGAATGTGGAGCAGCGTGGTGCTTTGAGCCTTCCCCCGCTGTTCTCCAAAAGAAGCTTGATGGCAAATTTGTCTTCCCAGCCACAAATGAGAAAATGCACTGCTTCGTGTTGTCTGTACATTATAGTAACTTTACTGTAGTTGGTCAGGTTAATTCATCTTGGCCCTGGCTTTTTTTTAATGCTCCCTGGTATATATTCTTCTCAGGCAAAACCACCTGCTTTCTCAATCTGCTGCTCTGTCTACATTTAAGAGAAAGGAACGTTGTAAGAAGTCCTGCTCCTCTTCTGACTTGCCTCCCTGTATCAGGATGCTGGTTTTGCCATGTTCCAGCCACCTCATGTCTTTCTAGTGCAGAAACTACTAGAAAGTCCCTGGAGTGGCAATTTGGTGAAAGTTTTTCTACTGTTAGAATTGCATTCTAAGGCATTTGTAGGCTGCTTTTGTCAGCAGCTGTAGTAATCTCCACTGAAAGCTGAGCAAGGGAAAAGCCCAGGCCAGCTGGGCTGAAGGACCTTTTTGTACCTGCAGGGCTAAATGGGAGGGAGGGAAGCAAGCACTGGATGAACTGGAACTGAGGTTGTGCTTTAAAGACTTTCTGACATAACAAAAGCTTTCAGGCCTATTTGGAGGGGAGGACACTGCACCACTGGATTTGTTCCTAGGACTTTCTGACTTCATCCTTTTTGGGGACAGCAAGAGCAAGTTACTTTGGGTCTCTCAAAGCATCTCTAGGATGTGGGGCTCTCTAACTCCATGCAAGCAGCTTTCTTGAAGTTTGCTGCTTAACAGTCTGTGCATGTGACAAGGCAATGACATTGGCCCATGGCACTACTGGCTTCCTAGGCCATCTTATGACCCAAGGAACAAAAAACTCTATGCCACACAGGTCACTGGAGTCCAGTTGGTTGTGTCAGCTACCTATCTCAGGTAACAGCAAGAACAGATGACTTTCCAGTGGAAACTTCTTTACAAGGAAATACTTCAGATTCCAGATGTTTGGGATTCTTCTGCATATTTGTAAAGTTAAAAAGTTCTTTTAGGACCTGGTCAGCGTAATTATTGGTACTAGGGTTTTGCTTTTAAACTGTTATTTGAATTTTTGTGAATGCTGTGTGATTTGTGTGCTAGTTGGTCACTCTCTAGAGCCCAGAAGCCCTTGCTAGTGACAGAAGTCAATGAAGTTGCAGCAAGTCAATCTCACAATACTTTGGTAGATGTTTGTGATTTGTGTACTACTATTAACCAAGTGACAGAGCCCACGTTTCTCTTCCCTCTGCCCTCCATTTGGATCGTAGCTTATACTAGTGAAAAACTTGATTGTCTTGTCCCTGATCTGCCTGGGAAAAAGGGTTTGTGTGTACTCTTGCTAACTGGGGAAAGGTGCTTTATGTGGCTCCCTGCACTCACTGTCCTTATTACATGGATTATTCCTCTCTAGATTCAAGAGCATCCTCTGAGCAATGAGTCATAACACACATGAGATTTCCCTGGGGAGTCAAATGCAGGCAGCCTTGTCCAGAGCACCAGCTGTGCCTTTCTTCTCTTTCCACAGGCAGAGCAAAGGCCCAAGGGGGCAGCCTGCCTCCCTGCAAGGAAGAAGCTTTGCTTTCTACCAGCTTCCTAAAGACATGGCTGGTTTTCCATCTATTCTGATGAGAAGATCTCATTTCTTTCTGCAGACCCTGCCCATTTCTGCCTCAAAACAATGACTGGTACTCCACTGCAAGACCTGAAGCTTTACTGTCCATTTCAGGAGATACTGTTCTGTCTCCTTTGCCTGCCTATGGTTCCAACATCCACTTTCTACATTTGGTTGCTTTGGTAGGTGCTATGAGTCTGGCCTGGTGGTCTTTCAAGTGGTGGCATAGTGCAGAGGCCGAGGGGATGGAGACATTTGAGCAGCATCAGAACTCACGTATCTTTTCTCCTCGTTTAGCACATTTGCCAGTGTACAGCAGCCAGACATAATTATTTCTCCCTGCACACAGACCCAGAGCATTAGCACAAATATGTTAGTAAATCTCATTCCTTGCACAGTGTTTCAAAAGTGTCTTTAATGCTGTGGGAAATTGGCCCTGTGTGTGTCCAGGAAGGGGATGATGGTTCAGGCTTGATCACCCATTCAGGCCTTAGCTTTGTTCATTCCTGCTGGCTCCTGCATATGCTGATGGGTGAGTTAAGCTGCCCAGTTCCCTCTCCCTCAGTCCCCTTCTCTTGCGCTGGGGTGACAGCAGAATCAGGAGAAACTCATTCCTTTGGCGGGAGGACTGGGGTGCAGAATGAACAGCTCTAACCCTCCACCCAGCAGTACTGTATTCAGGGAGACCTCTCTCCACAGGGGCTGGCCTGCTCTCTTTATCCACCCTCTGACATGATCCTATATCCAGATACTTAAGAAGAAGAAAAAAGAAACAAAACTGAAAGCTGCTATTTTTAAACTCTGCCTTTGGCTCTCTTTGCAGCACTTTGCTTTCCTCCCTGTGATTCAAACAGTGTTCTTTTGAGAACTAGGCACCAGGGCCCTGCGGTTTCCTGGTACTTGGAACATAAAATCTCCTAATTCTTCTCTCACAGCAAGCTTCAGAGGCTGGGGAGTGATTGATATTTTCTATCGCTTCATTAATAGTCACGGCACAGTAGTTTCCTAATCTGTTTTTGCACCACTTTTTATTTTGAATAATTTGTCTTCCAGAATTTCTCAGCCCTCCCTGGCACACAAAGCGAACGCTGTTTGCTCCCCTCCTGCCTTTTAACCAGTGGGTTGAGACCTTCAGGAGCTTGTGAGACAGAGCTGTCTGAGAGCTGGGAAGTCAGGGGACCTGCCTCGAGGAGCTTCCTCGTGTTTGTTTTAGCAAGCTTGGCAGATATACTGGGGATATTTCCCAGAGTGATCTATTGCTGGAATAAATTAGGAGTAACTGCTGCAAGGACAAGTCTCCTATTGCTCTGCTGGCTGATACTGGCACCCGTGGTGTAAGTGTTGCAATGCTGTCTACAAGTGCAGAAGATAAAAGATAAGCCATGTCCCAGAGAACCTGCAATCTGTGCAGGCAAAGGGGAAGAGAAGGCAGAAGGTACTTGAGTCTGACGCCACTACAGCAGGCACTGAGCACTGGTAGAGACCACCTCTCCCATGGAGGGCAACAGTGTTCATCTACTTGACAACCAGCATGGAGAATCTGTAGTCTCAACTGTTTCTCCGTGCCCCTTACACACCTTTACCTATCAATTCTAGTCCAGGGAATTACAAGTTTAAAACCTGGATATCAGACCTGTTTCTGGTGGTTAATGAGGGGCTCGGGGCACAGGAATTAAGCAAACCCCTGGCAGAGAAACAGGGCCAGGGAAAACCTGGGATGTCTCCTGCTGACCATGCCCTTCCCCACCACATCTTTGAGGACAAAGCTATCCCAGATAAAGGCAGAAAATGCAGTGGGATCCATCTGCCAAGAGGCTTGGGCATCAGCACATGAGATGGGGGGGGCAACGACAAGGACTAACTGTTGTGAGCCAACTCCTCACTACCACACTCTTCAAGCTACGTCTCCTCATTGCCTTGTAAACACCTGGAACCTTTACCTGTGAATGAGCTGATTTTCCCAGGTTGAACAACTCGCTGTGCAGCTGGGACTCTCTGGCATGTTTGAAATAATCCTGAACTCACTGTAAATTGCTTTTTCATTCAACCCAACTTGGAAAAAGGCAGACAGGCTGTAGTCTAAACACCCCAAGAGTCTGTGTTTGCTTTGTTCCTTATGTGTTCAGCACACTCTGCTCCCCTGTGATTTAAAACAATGTGTCTTTGTGCTTATCTTCTGGGTTTGGCAAGGCGGTTTTTACCTCTTGGTTTTTGTCTCAACAGGAGAAATTGCTGTCTAACTGATTCTTTGTGGACTTCCGACCAAAACCATCCAGTGCAACATATGGTAAGTCATTCAACGCTTTATAAACTCAGACCCTCAGCTATAGCTATTTATGGCTGGAAACTGGCATATCAGTAGTTTCTTTTTGGTTACAAGGGTAATGAATTCTGGCTTATGTTATTATGACATCTCAGTTTGGATTTCTCCAGCCCTTCCTTAGGTTATAAGGCCTTTGACTTTACATTTACTGCTTCTGGTGCCTGCCACAGCAGCTTAGCACTGTGGTGTGTCAGCAAGGGAAGAATCTTGGCTACACTCCCCTTGCTCCAAAAAACACAGGCCCTTATTACTTAGGTTAAAGGAGAAGGTTTGTGCCCTGATGTTACACATGGCAACAGTGTCTGAGGACATGGCTTTGGATGATCCTATCTGTTACTGCACTGGCGTATCCATTCTTAGCCATGTCCTCTGAAGAAAAGAAGGAGTGAGACAGTAGATAAATGAGCATGACTGTGGCCTGGCTTTGCTTAAGTTCTCTTGACTCTAGCAGTTGACTGATGTCTGCAGTGGGGAACGGTTGGGACTTATTGCAAGCTCAGCAAGTGTGAGGGGATACACTGTACAGTTTTGGAGAGAAACTGTGCTGGCAACTTCCATGCTAGTGCAAAGAGTGGGACTGGTTTTGCTACACTGATGTATTTCCATCACTGCAGTTATGCATCTTTCAGCCTATGGTGTTGCTCTGTGCTATGTTGTACCACTGCTTAGGGCACTTGTGTGCCCTAATTCCAGCATGGGTCTAGGAGGTAAAACTTTTCATAGTTGTTTGGATCACACGAATTTCCTCTGTGCTGGTATCTGAAAAATTGTTGTCAGGCATTGCAGGGGTCACCTGGAAACAAGATTGACTCTCTAAAAGGTGAAATGGTGCCTGTACTTGGGGGACCGACCTACCTTCTTCCCTGAGGAAGCACTTCCAGACCACTTTTGAGAGAGGATTTCTTGGTTTGCACTTCCATTAACAAAGGAGGTCCCCAGCCTGTTAGACTCTTCATCCAGCACCTCCTGCTAGCACTGAATGCACCATGCATGTTATGCAAATGTTTTTTATTACTTCCAGACACGAGCTCATCTTGAGTTTCCTTTGTGGTTAATGCAGCCCATCTGTAGTTTAAAAAAAGCAATGTTCAACTCTCTTGCTTTTGGTATTTTGTGTAGTGCTACACTCAGGCGACCATTGTAAATGTGTTGCTCTCACTTTGGACCTGATTTTTCCAAAGTCTGAAGCTTTGGAGACTCTTAGTTGTTCCAAGATGTGCCTGCTTTCCCAAGGATCTTTATTTTAGGTGTGGAGAGAGAGTGAATATGAGACATTCAAGGGGAATGAGTAAGATGGAGCAGAACAGTCTATACAAGTAGCAGTGTGGCTTGGAGCTCTCCTGGCTTCAAGTGCCACTCGCTGCAAGGAGACACAAGGAACTCTGGACCAGATGAAGTGAGGAGGGCTCACTTCCAAGGAGGCCTGATGTGTTCTGCTGCACTAAAATGCATCCAAATGTCAGTCCAGCCTTTTCTTCCATGCCACAGCCAAGAACCTATCTAGAGGGAGGTGTTCAAATGCAGCTGTTCTGCCTGATAGTTTTCCTTGTTTTGACACAGCCCCTTGCAGGAATTACTCAAGGAATGGATTGCTCTTCACCTCAGGCTTTCTTACACAGTGAGGAGCTATAAGGAACTAATATAGTTCCTTACACTACCATTACACCTTGCAATGGGCTGGAGAACTGGGAGCAAGCCCAGCAGCCGAGATGAGGAGTGCAAGGACAAAAGCAAGAAAGATGGACCCTTGCTCCTAAGTCCAACTTTCAAACTTTGTTTCCAGTGTAGCATTCTGGGTGCCTCCCTGTGAAGTATGATGGCAAAAGTCACATGGCTTAAAGTGTGCAGCTCAAACCCAAGAATTATCATCTTCAATAAATCTGCCAGGAAAATAAAGAAAATCTGCCCCCTCCTTTTTTTTTTTTCTTTTTTAATTGTTATTTTAAAGTGTCAGAATATGCCAGGACAGCATTTAGCCTTCTGTGTTGACACACTAGCATCAAACACGAGCTGTCTGGTAAAAGCAGAATGTGGAATTATCAGAGACAAAACAAGACTCGGACATTGGCAAGGCAGCGCTCCCCATGCCTGACTGAGCTAACGTTTCCTAATTGCAACCAGAGAGCTTACTCTGTGTAAGAGTTTAAAAACTTTACCTTTTTTCCAAATCATAGTGATTTGCCCCTGTGAAAGCTATTTCCCTCATTGTTCACTCTTTCAAACAACTATCTCAGCATTTAAAATTTCTCTTCACTTCCTCTTTTTTCTTTTGTTTCTTTTTTGATGTGTGTCACCATTTCAGCTCTGTAGACATCCCACTCCTGGGTTAACCAAGCAGAGATGGTCAGAACTCTGCAATGCTCAGAGCTGGGCCAGGGAAAAGGGCATGGAGTTGCCTTTAATTGATGGCCTTCATCTTTTCTGTTGATCTCTGGGCTTTGACTCCCCCAGCCAAGGAAATATATACCAGAGTCCAGATTTAGGGTTTTGCACTTGGGACAAAACCTTCCCCTCTAACTTTCACATTCCTGCATTTCTGAGTTCTGCCTAGCAGCAGAATTAGAATGAGCAAAATACCACAGGAAAGATGATGCTGAAAGAAGTATTTATTAACTGTCTTACCAGATGCAGAATGGTAGAAAGCATATCCAGCCCAGCTGTATCTAGCCAAATTTAACTGAAGGTCATGAATCTGCAGAGGTCCAACAGAGCTCTTTTGACTGCATGCCTACTTGATGGAGCATGTCCTATCTCTAATGTAGACATTGCCTTGCTGAACTCAGCATTTTTCCATTCCAGTCGCCCTAACTGAAGTTCAGCAAGGTGCTAAGAAGCTAAGAGCTTATGTTTTCAAAGAGGGTTAATCATAGATTGTTTTGAAGTTTCAGTTTGGGAAAGTCTGAATCTTGAGAGACCAAACTTTTCAGCAAGTACCTTCCACCTGGAAGTTTGGTGTCCCTTGCAGTGTCTGGGGGTGGTTCTGCCAAGTCACTGCCACTTTGGGACATGCAATAGTGAGGTCTCTAGTCCAAAGTCAGGCTCTCCTGGATTTGTGTGGCAGTTTGCCCAAGAACAGGGATAGGCAGTTTCTCAGGCCTTGATTCCAAGAGGTAGCAAAACCAACATGACCAGTTTAAGAATATGTGACATCCCACTGGTCTGTGTGTGTGCTTCTCTGTAACGATGTGCTTTCAGAGGGTCTTGGAGAAGAACCAGAAGGAGAGCTTTGAAAATTCACTCATACAGAATAATTGTATTTAACCTATGCTGTCAGTTCACACCACATCATCTTAAAGAATAATAAATAAGCAGTCGACATTCTTACAGTAACCTTTGACTATTCAGTACCAGGAGGAGAGGGGACATGTGCCTTCCCAGACATCAGGTACTCCTTGCTGGGAGTGGGAGTGTTTAGGTTTGGTTTTAAACTTGACGGTAGCAGTGGGGGGATGAAGTTAAAATGCAATTATTCTGAGTCAAATGGTAAAGCCTAGGAAAACAGATGTGGGGTGTGTGTCATGAGCCAAGATCAACTTCACAAAACTCAAAAGATTAGTTCTACAAAAACTGGAGGGGGG